>OW028580.1:38002835-38177835 GCA_932294295.1 Alitta virens
GGTAATATATTAAGCATTACCTTACGTTACAGTAAGGGGGGGGGGGGGTCATTATTATGGTGAAAGTGGAAAAAAGTCAGGTCAGGTTTCTTCATGTTTTAATTTCTCAATACCAGCCACCTAATATGACCAGCTGCCGGAGACAGACGTAATGATGAGATGATATGACTGCTTGGGGTCCACACCATGTTACACATTTACCTCATGGGTGCGGCCTTTTACTTGCCTCAGCGCAGACATCGATAACAAGGCACCTCAACTTTAAAGAGGGCCTGGGCTGGGGATAGAACCATCTATCTATCTATATCTATCTATCTATCTATCTCTTTCTTTCTTTCTATATCTATCTATCTATATCTTCACAGTTAATTCAATGAAGCAACTACATTTCAAGTAAAACTTAGATTTAAACAGAACTTCAGCTCTTAAATGACCCTTATTGAAATACAAAGCATGGACTGAAATGAATGCATTGCACTAGACTGGGCCAGACTAAATGAATGTAAACATACAATTGAGGTCTATGTCACAAGTATCCTGATATCAGCACTATTAACAGTATTCAAGTACCGTATTGTACTGAATACAAACAGGGATTAAAATAGCATTTTAGATGTATTTGGAATTTTACAATCGCCCTAGCCTCAACAGTAATTACTCTTATGAAAATCCTATCCTCTCCTATCCAATCCTATCCTCCTATTCTATCCTCTCCACCTATCCAATCCTATCCTAACATATCCTATCCTATCCTCTCTGCCTATCCTATCCTCTTATCCACCTATCCATCTATCCTATCCTATCCTATGCTCTCCTCTCCTCCTATCCTATCATCCTATCCTCCTATCCTATCACATCCTGTCCACCTATCCTATCCTATCCTCTAATCCACCTATCCATCTATCCTATCCTATCCTATCCTGTCCTCCTATCCTATCCTCTCCGCCTATCATATCCTCTCCGCCTATCATATCCTCTCCGCCTATCATATCCTCTAATCCACCTATCCTATCCTATCCTATCCTATCCTATCCTATCCTATCCTATCCTATCCTATCCTATCCTATCCTCTAATCTACCTATCCATCTATCCTATCCTATCCTATCCTCTCCTCCTATCCTATCATCCTATCCTCCTATCCTATCATATCCTGTCCACCTATCCTATCCTATCCTATCCTCTAATCCACCTATCCATCTATCCTATCATATCATGTCCTCCTTTCCTATCCTATCCTCTCCGCCTATCCTATCCTCTAATCCACCTATCCTATCCTATCCTATCCTATCCTATCCTATCCTATCCTATCCTATCCTATCCTATCCTATCCTATCCTATCCTTAACTCATACAATTATAACATACTATACAAACGATGATATATTTCAGAGACCATTTTCAACCTGCTACATTTATGTAACACTTCTGCACACAGATGGTAACAATTCTGTTATCTACAATATATTTTTCATACTATTTCGGACTTAAACAGCAGCAGTTACATAAAGCATTTGCCTGATATTTCATCCACCATAGTAACACATTTAGCACATGTAAGTGCTCTAACACACATTACCTATGGCAGGTGTTGAAAGTCATTATTCTACAGGCCGCTAAACTACCTGCAATACATATGGTGTCCATTTACATAATGTGAACATTTACATAAATCATGTGATAGGGGTAGGGGGTATATTTGCATAATGTAGTGTGTTTTGGTAGGCTGTGGATATGCTGTCAGCATTGGTTGAATGTTGGATTCTAACTTGTATTGTCCACATATATGTCTAACTTATTGTCCACATATATGTCTAACTTATTGTCCACATATATGTCTAACTTATTGTCCACAAATATGTCTAACTCATTTTCCATATATATGTCTAACTTATTGTCCACATATATATCTATAAATTATTGTTCATATATATGTCTAACTTATTGTCCACACATATGTCTAACTTATTGTCCACATATACGTCTAACTTATTGTCCACATATATGTCTAACTTATTGTCCACACATATGTCTAACTTATTGTCCACACATATGTTTAACTTATTGTCCACATATATGTCTAACTTATTGTCCACATATGTTAGAAATAAGTTAAACCTGAACTGTCTAATTGATTTGATAATAACACACTGTAATTACACGTCTACTCAACAATCAACTTAAAAATATTTCATCTTCCCAATTGTCATTACATAAACTTCAGTTAGCATATTAATGAAATAATATGTCAAACAACAGGACTCAGTAATACACTGAAAATATAACAATTACATAAATAATATTACAGGTTGCTATCATTTCTCTCCATTGGTTTCTGTGACAATATCATATTACTTAACATTATATTAATTATAGCTTTAGAGTTTAGACTAATTTACTTTAAATTGTATTAAACAAATCATGCCTAATAAAGTCATCATCCTATTATATAATAACCAATAAAAACTTCTTTGGTTTGTACAAAACACAGAAAAAACACGAGCCACCTCGCATCCAAATTGAAATGAACTTCATATTTCACTTTTACACTCAGCATGAGCCAGGATCGCGTGTCAGTTTCACCTGTGATAATTTTCAACCCTGGATCCCACCCACTGGGTGATTTATAGCCAAGCCTCCATGCAACTGGGCCAACTGTCTCTGCAAGAGTTGTGCATTCGAGCAAAAGTGCCATGTCAGAAAGTGATATTTCTGCACAGTCATATGGTTCAAAAAGATCAACATATGATAGTATTTGAATATCTGGACTGTCTGGAGCCCAAAGATTTGAGAAAAAAAAGAAGAAAAAACAAAAAAAAGTAATTCTTGATTTTTGGATTTTTATAGGGTTATTGTAGCATTTAGCATAAAACTTGACTGTAGTCAATCAGTGCAAGAAGCCAAATGCCGAGGCAAATAAAAGACCCCACCCATGGGGTAATTCTGTGACCTCTAAGCCTTATCATCTCATCATTACGTCTGTCACTGGCAGCTGGTCATAATGACTGTGCTTCAGACTCAGTAGCATTGAAACATTGAAAATAAGAAATTTGACACAAACCATGTTAGTATGTACGACTTGCAAAGGCCCACAAAGCTCAAATTGACAATTTCCACAAATTCCTTTTACCATCGACAATAAATTAGTCTGGTAAATACTTGCCAAGTCTACAAACAGTTTGTACATAAAGAACGAATGAGGAAAAAAATGAAAAATAAAAAGGAAGTCGTAAAAATTGTGCAAAATTGCAGGAAATGTGGGTTAATGGCCAGAAAATGCTAACGTATATGGTTTTCAAATTTCATGCTTGTTCATCTTGTTTTTTACGATCTTTAAGTGAAGGTAGAGAGATGTCTAGAATATAATTAAAAGCCATGAAAGAGCTGAACGTTCCTTTATGAGCCAGTTTATTTATATCTAATCTTTCCCAGGGTACTTCATGTTGTTGAATATTTTGAGCACAACCATGGGTATGTTCATGAATGAAGAATACAACCTTTTACAGAGATTTGCATTGTATTACACTTGTATTATCACAAAACAGCTGACAAAATTGTATTGTATCCTAGTAAATGAGAATGTTTAATTGGCTCACATGACCAGTTGCCAAGGCAGACATTATGATGAGATGATAAAGCTTGGAGTCACATTGTGTATCCTTTAAATCTCACATAGGGCAGATTCACATCTGTTTACAACGTTAATGAATTTATGTGGGTGGGTTGGGGCTTTACGTCCTGTATTTTTGCACCCGATGGGCTAATTAGGACAGGCAGAGACCATGGCAATAAGATGAAGGATGAAACAGCCATCCAACTTAGGCTCGGCTGGGAATCGATTCCGGGACCCGGTGGTTGGAAGCCCAGCGCACTACCACTGAGCTAGCCCCACCCCCCACTTTAATAAACATGAGCATAACAAGAATCTAGTTACATCAAGGTCATTGTTATGTGTGACTGTCCCCCTCAGGTGAGGTCAAAACTCCTTTTTCGCTCTGAATAAGGTTTCACCATTGGCGAGGTGTCCACTACAGCTAGGTTCTTACAAAGCATAAATTCTGTTTCGGGTCGAAGCACTCACAATTGTAAGGTGTGTGATTTGGTGAGGTGTTCGGAAAGTGAGGTTGAAATGTATTTAATACCACCTGACCATTACCACTAAACTCAAACAAATTGAACTCCAGAGGATGTCATGCGAATCCAGGACTCCCATTGGTTAAGGCTGTCACCCGGCCAATGAAAGCTCAGTATTCGCACGCCATCGTCGAGTTCAGTCTGTAAGTCTATGACGGCTGTAACACCAGTAATAGCTAGTCTTAAAGAACATTTCATGGACTTGGAAACTAAACTCTATAGATGGAGGATGTCGTATGAACCAGGACTCCCATTGGCTAGCTTAAAGGTTCTTAAAAGTCATCTCTCAACCAATGAGAGTTGTAGATTCCCATGACGTCCTCTGGAGTTGCGTTTTCAAGTCTATGAATTCTACTGTAACGGTCAGGTTCTACTTATGACCGTTTTGCAACACCCACTCACTCTCAGAGACTCTACCATATTAGCTGTCTCACTTTCTGCAATCAAAACACCTGGGCTTCACACAACACCTGATCCTTCTATGTCACTTCTTTCACTCTTAAAACCTGACAGACCATGGCTTATATACAGTGGAACTCAGTTACCCATCAACTAAACTCAGTTACCCATCAACTAAACTCAGTTACCCATCAACTAAACTCAGTTACCCATCAACTAAACTCAGTTACCCATCAACTACACTCAGTTACCCATCAACTGCACTCAGTTACCCATCAACTAAACTCAGTTACCCATCAACTACACTCAGTTACCCATCAACTAAACTCAGTTACCCATCAACTACACTCAGTTACCCATCAACTAAACTCAGTTACCCATCAACTAAACTCAGTTACCCATCAACTACACTCAGTTACCCATCAACTAAACTCAGTTACCCATCAACTACACTCAGTTACCCATCAACTAAACTCAGTTACCCATCAACTAAACTCAGTTACCCATCAACTAAACTCAGTTACCCATCAACTAAACTCAGTTACCCATCAACTAAACTCAGTTACCAATCAATCAAAACATCTCGATTTAAGAGCATTTCATAGGGTACAGAATCTGTAATACAGTCATATCCATTTATTACGGTCACCGTTATAAGTTATAACGCAAGAATTAGGTCATTTTACACCGCATATAACGAAACCCATTTATAACGAAGACTTTTTTACAGTACCAAATACTTCATTATATAAGCAGTTCTGACTGTATAATGTAACCCAAAGTTCCTCCATTAATTAAGACTAAGATATGACTTGCCATCTAGAAAAAGACTACGCTCAGTCAAATGTAGAATGGCCAGGTATTCTAGGTCCTCTGTGCCATAGACCATCAGAATGCTTAACTTAGTGTGGATGAATGTATGTTCTGTATGACTGTTCTGTATGTCATGCATGTATGTTATTTCTGTTTGTGTGTTGTTTATCTGTTAGTGTTGTCCTTGTGTATGTGGTGTTTTGGGAAAAAATGCAGTATAGCGGACCCAAATTTATGTCCATATTTACAAGCGACGTTGCCAGGCCTATGACGTCAAATGCGTGAATTTAATATGTGACGTCACAAACATATGGCGGCTTCAAGGCAAGAACACAGCTTACTATTGTTCATTTTGGGGGCTGCTGCCCCCAAGCCCCGCTTATCTACACATATGTTATTCTTATTGTTTGCCACAACAACTTTTGGTCAAAAAATACTGACTATTTTCAGATTTAATGGAAGCCAAATATGGGCATAAATTTGGGTCCGCTATACTGCACTAAACCCGTGTTTTGTATTTGTTGTCCCTATGACACTGAATGTTGTACAAAAGGAGATTCATTTATATGATCAATAAAGTAATATATTCTTACATTAAGGATTTAGTTTGGGTCATTTGTCCTCAGATGAAAAATTAATTCCTTGAATTTTCCCTGAGAAAATTCCCAACTTCTCAGACAAAACTAAATCATTTGAGCAGTCTGATTAGCAGTGACCATTACCTGTCCATCTACTTGATTATAGCTTGACCAAAAGAAGCTCATGTGCCAACCATCCACCTACATTTTCCTTCAAGTACATGGCCAAATGTGCCATGTGCATTTTCCAAGAGAAGGATTAACGCATGGTTTTTGCCTAATTAAAATGAGCTGAAAACCATGCGTTTATCCAAATGCATGGAAAACGCACATAGCACATTTGGCCATGTTTAGATTATGGCTTTTCTCAAATTACAATTTGGATCTTCCCTGTACTGGAAAAAACCTTATTATTCATTTTTAGGTTGCGTCCGATCTTCAGGATGACCGTAAAGTGGAAACCTCTGTTTGTTTTTCCAAAGTTGGTCGAAAGAGTTGGGGTCCACTGTATAGTGCATATGCTCAAAAATCTTAAGCTTTTCATACTGATGTACTATGAAAACAGCCCACAGGACCTCACAGAATAGAGCAGAACTTTGTTTGTTGTAAGCTTGTCAAAATATCCTGACACATTCACAAAAATGATCCATCTTTTCGAAAGAAACTAACACTGTGTAAAAATAGCCCAAAATACAACACGTTTAAAAAAAAAGTTATACTATCTAATATATGTGTCAATATTAAGAGTTATATAAAAATTTAATTATGGGGGCAACTTAATATAGTTTCTATGGACTCTGTTGCAGCCCTTCTTGGTACCTGATTATTTATATGTAATTGTATGTTCTATTTATACATGTGTATTTGTATGTTTTTTTGTACCAAGAAAAAATAAAAAACTTCAAACTTTACACCTGTATGGCTCTGTAACTTCAAAACAGTGGCTCCCCTGGTGTAGCAAAGTATTAAGGTGATACGAATGTTGTCATAATTACAAATTTAACACAAGTAGTTCAGTGATGCATTATATAGACAATTGATAAAATTTCAATTAATTACTTTTTCAATTTTGTCAAAAAAGTTCTTACATTCAGAGATAAGCAACTCTGTGGGGAAAATCATATGAATCTATGATATTTTGATGTTTTTATGATTCCTTGATATTGATATTTATCCCATGATTCTGACTTCAACTTTGTGAACTTCAAGTCAAACAAGAGTTTTTTTAATTTTTTGTGTGTGTGTTTTCCAATCAACATTTTATGGATTTTAAGTGAACTTTTCGTGATATTAACAGAGTTGTCACTTACATCAAAAATTCATAATAGCTGTCATGCATGCTTTCTAAAAAATGGCCTAATTGTCAGAAAGGTTTGCCAATAATAATATTTTGTAGTAATATTCAAAATGATATCAGCTAAGGCAATAATAATATTTTGAAGTAATATTCAAAATGATATTAGCCAAGGCAATAATAATATTTTGTAGTAATATTCAAAATGATATCAACCAAGGCAATAATAATATTTGTAGTAATATTCAAAATTATGTATGTCCTGTTTGTAAATGACACAGTGACAGTTTCATGTTGTGTTTAGTAATAACTGGGGGTTTATTTTGAAAATGACATGCATTTGGAGATATGAAGTAAACAAGTTATAAAATTAAGTACAAGGTCACCTTCAAATAAAGAGATCCTAGCTATTAAGGCCTCACTTATTTTAACTGTGTCCTCGACAAATATAGTCACACTAAAAAATATTATAACACTTCTGGTATTATTAAAACAAATATTTTACTTATAATAAATTAAAAATTCCATTAATGCATACTGAGGCAAACAATAGACTCCATCCATTAATTAATGTGCAACATAGTGTGGACTCCAAGCCCTTTCATCTCATCATTACATCAGCCTCTGGCTGCAGGTTATATAAACTATATTTCAAGCCAGAATACATACTCCCGAGTTTTCTACAAATATCTGTATAAATTTCGATAATTTGTTGTATCTTACTCTAATATTATATGAAAAACTTATCACCTAAAAAAATAATTAATAACCAAAATATGAAATATATTATTTTTCAGAACTGCCCAGAAAACAACATGACATTTAAATAAATCAACATAACATACTGTGTAAACAAGTCTAAAAATTCTCTGCAAACATACAATTCTTTTTGTACCCCAGTTGGGTCACATTACGTAACATATGAACCAAAAAAGACTGCAAAACAAGTCTGACTGAGACAAACATTGTTTAACCTCGTTTAGGGGACAATTTGATGGTCTGACATCAGCAAATGCACTCAAAAAAGTAAACAGTCTGCATGATCCTATCCCCTGCACCTGTTTAGCTACTGCAGGCAACTGCAGGCAACTGCAGTACGTTGCATAAACGTTGTATTTATGTTGTATTTAAGTCACATTTATGTTGGCTTATCAACAGCATCAGATGACATATGTTACAATACTCGAAATAATAGGAAATTTATGGTAATTGGTTTAATATTGTATTTATCATATGTTGCCAGACGAATAGATATTCAAATTGAACTTTTGTTTTTGTATACATATATCATATAAGTGAACAGTTAAAAGTTATATATCTAGAGAATTATAATGTCATGATATTACATATAAGGCTTCAATATTATGTATTACAAATTTGGTTTAATAGGTGTATTAAAAAAAACTCATTTACAGCTATTAATTACCAATACATATTTTGGGTAGTCAAACATTAGATTCAGCAATACAAAAATTTACAAAGCATCAGTGGGAGTAATTAGTTTTGCTATATTTTCCATAATTCACAGGCCATCCACACCTTGAGATCATTATTAATGACTATTTTTTTGGTCTAAATATTAAATTTGGAAAGAATAGAGCTGTTATTATTTGAACTATACTGTAGCAACGGCAGAAATGCGTGAATGATGTATGTGAAAAATCAGCATATTTTTGTTACAAATGAAGAAAAATATATTAAAAAATCGAGGTCAAAAGGTGCACTTTAAACACGTAGAGATATGATCATACGGTACAAAATTAAACTAAACATGCTAAATATAGAATATAGCTATTCATGTGCAACTGTGTGCAGTCTGATATAGGCCTACTGAGTTAAAAAAAATAAAAATAAAAAATAAAAATAATAAATAACCCAGAGAAAAAAGTATTAAATAAACAACTATCAAAATAAAAATTATAAATTATTTATATATAAAACCTGGTTAATAGTTATCATTAGCAACAAATAGAATCCAGAATTTACATTTATGTTTTATATGAGGTTTATGCTCTGTCGAAAGCATAGCCTGGCAGACGACATGATGAGTGGACACACAAGTAAATATGCATTTCAAACTTAATTCTATTGCATACAAAAATTAAAATTTATTGAACTGGAATTATAAGAATGAAAATACATAAGAGAATAAAATAGAAAACTTTTTTTGGGGGATCAGGATAATTCCTTCTTCTTCTTTTTTTTGAGTTAAAAATTGCACTTTTCAAGTTTTGCACTCTCCTACACCTTTGAACTTGTGGTTTAAATGGAAAAAATTAAACGGATTCATGAGAATATTAAAGTTTGTGACAAACATGTGGCTCTGTTTCTGCTTTTCAGGTAAAGATTTTTTGGCTCAAATCAAAATTTAAGAAGTGGAATTTGCGCTTGGATGAAAGCAACCTTAAGTTCTGAGAAAACCGCAGGTTTTTTGGGAAGACGAAAAACCACAAATATTAGCAAAAATATTAGCAGAAACAAACAAAAAACAAACTTTTATGGAGCTAAAACGTGCTATCTATATCTAGGTACCAGATAAAATCATAAGCTGCATAATTTTTCAAATTGACAACTTATTAGTATTACGTAATTATTTAATATATGCAATATAAAACTCAAGGCTGAAATACGAAGTTTTGATAAGATTATATTAGTATTTCAGAAATATTTTTCATGGGCTTCCATTTTTTAGTCCAATATCCATCAAAGTGCATCCAAATATTTTTTAGTAATCCACAAATTCCATCAACATTGATAACATTTGAGCGATAATGGAGTCAACACAATCATACGTAATGTACTGCACTAAATGACCTTTGGGTAATTCTCTTAAAGTAACCCCAATGATCGATGAAAGCATACTGGCTTTTTTCTCCTTTTTGTATGTCCACTTTATGCATTTATTAGCTGCGTAATTTTTCTGCAAACAAAACATGCACGATGACTACTGGTGTCACTGTTCAAGGTTGAATAAAAAATTGAGAATTTGTGTGCAATGAAAAGGGGGGGGGGGTAAAGGATACGTGAAACGTGGATGCATGTCCCTATAAGGCAACAACTGCACGTACACAGCATAACTGACGTATTTCCAGATAGATAGATAGATAGATAGATAGATAGATAGATAGATAGATAGATCAATAGATAGATAGATAGATCAATAGATAGATAGATAGATAGATAGATAGATAGATAGACAGATAGATAGATAGATAGATAGATAGATAGATAGATAGACAGATAGACAGATAGATAGATAGATAGATAGATAGATAGAACGATCGATAGATAGGTAGATATATAGATAGATGGATATATAGATAGATAGATAGATAGATAGATAGGTAGATGAATAGATAGATAGATGAAAGATAGATATATACATAGACAAACAGACAGAGAGACAGATATAGGGATTTGGGCATCAACAGCTTAGCATGAGTGGTTTGAACTCATGCACCCTGAGTTACACCAAACATACTAACCACTAGGCCAGTTAGTTGAGATTCAGCTCATTTAGAAATAATTAGAAATAAGTAGAGATACACTAACTTCAGTGTTATTTATCAAATTTATGGATAATTCAATGAAACATTTGGACACAAATGTAACATTTTAAAATGCACAGTAGTATTGTACTGAAAAGCAAGATGTATTCCAATACGATTTATCATTAGATCTGGGTAACAAAAATTTAGGGAAAAATCCGAAAATCTAGGGAAATAAAAATCCAAAATCAATGTATGTACAAGGTTAGGGAGTCAATAAAGACGAGCAAAAATTCAAAAAAAGTGAAAAAGTTTCAGGGCCATAAGGGAGTGTGCAAAAACAGATCGATGGAATTATTGATAGGGTCTGTTCTGTACCCCTCTCTCCAGGGAAGGAACTAACATTTGGGAAGCCCCCCCCCCCTTTCCCAAATATTAGCTCCGCCCCTGGAGGTAAAATAATATGTTCTTATCGTGTGTTTTTTGATGCCTCAGGAATTCATTAAGTTTTTATTTATTAATCATAAGTTATTTGATGACGTTATTGGGTCGTATTAGCTAAATTTTGACCAGTACATAAATATATATATATATATTTTGCCAAAACATTCCAGAATAACCTTAAGTTTGATACCAAGCAATTTGTGTTTCAAAATGTCTAGGCTCTATATGACTTAGTTGGCTAACCCATTCGAATTTTTACTGCAGTGTCATAATCGCCAGTGGCCGAGAGGTAATAGCCAGCGTTTTACATAAACCGATAAATAACAAACACCGGTTAAAACCCTTTCCATATTTTGGATAAAATAATACTCGCCCTCTTTACAATAAAAATTAATTTTCTCAAAAGGTTATTTACCTAATTAGGCACAATTCATAAATCGATAACCCCCCCCCCCCCACCAAATATCAGAAAACTACGCCCCTGCTCAGCATAATACCCCCAAGTTACAAATCACTTCTCCCCCCTCTTTTCTCATTTACCTCATCAGAGATAAAGAAAGTCAAAAATTATCAGTTGAGTTTGTTAAAACGTCCTTGAGGCTGTAGAGTTCAGTTTAAATTGGGAATTGATAGCATAATTAAAGCTACATTGTGACCAAAAAATTTATTAAGCTACCTAAAACATACCGAGTATTTAATTGATATTTTTTACATGCACCGAGTCACGTACTCAAAATATATTAAAATAATTAGGTGCATTAAAAGGTAAACACTGTTGTATGATTAAATGTAGAAGAATTGTTGGAGAAAATTAAACATCAAAGTAATTTTAGCAATATTTAGCAATTAGCCCATTAGAGTGTTTTGAATGTAGCAAAACACAGTGCAATATCATTTCAAAAAAAGGCTGTAAAATTACGATAAAACTGACTTAATTTATGTTTAAATTATACAGTATAGATCATACTTTCACTGAAAGATAGCCATAAAAATGAACAGTGCAGGGAATTGGCTTTGAACCTATGCACCAACCTTTCATGAGCATCATCCCAGCTGGATGTCGTTCGGATGAGACGTTAAATTGGCGGTCCCTTGAGCTCAGTTTCTATGCTGAGGCAAAGTAAAAGACCCCACCCATTGGGTAAATGTGTAACATGGCTGGACTCATCCTCTCTCACCTCATCAAATCAACCTCCGATAGGGGCAATAACTTGCCTTAGAGGGCTGCAATTTCCATATCTATCTATCTATCTATTTCTCTGTCTATCTATCTATCTATCTATTTCTCTATCTATTTCTCTATCTATCTATCTATCTATCTATCTATCTATCTATCTCTCTGTCTATCTATTTCTCTGTCTATTTCTCTATCTGTCTATCTATCTATCTGTCTATCTATCTGTCTGTATACCTATCTGTCTGTCTACCTATCTATCTATCTACTGAAAGACAGCCATAAAGATGAACCGTGCAGGGAGTTGGATTTGAACCCATGCACCCAACTAATAATGCTGACTTCTGCAACACTCATTTATCACTGGGCCACTCACACAAAAAACATATTTTGTAAGTTATAGAATCGAGTAAAAATATTTACCAATAAATACACAAATCAATGACTACCATTTACTTGTATTTTTCTTTTTCAAACTATTTAATTTGAACTCTGAACTTATCACAGACCCTCTCCTCTGGGCCACCTCACTAATAAGACCACCTCTAAATTAAGGTTATATTTATTCTTTTATGCAACCTCAATATACAAACACTCCACATAAAAATATACTTTATAATATATTAAACCAATTGCGGTAATAATATTAAAGTTTTACTTTCTACACTAACATATTTTTCAAAAATCCATTAAAAATAACTGAATAATGTACAATCATATATTATGAGTATTGCTATGGAAATAGAAATGTTAATTTGACCGATTTTTTCTCCAGTTATTCTGAGAACTCATCGACTAGAAAAAAATCCATACTATATAATTACGTGGCCTTGAGAATGTGTTACAAGGTTATGTAGCCATGGAAACGCCATAAAAGAAAAAGAAAACGGATTAAAAACACCATAAATTGGATTACATGATACGCATGATATTGGATATTCCATGATTATGATACACATTACATGTTACACCCACTCAAAATATCAATAACACAGAAAAATATAGACACATTATGCAACAAATTGCATAAATACTATATTTAGTGCTCATAATATCAATAACCATGACGTACTTTTCAGAGCTTTAAAATTAATTAATATTGTGTTTTTTTTTAAGTTGAACCAGACAACGGGCAGACGTAGTGATGACATGATAAAGCTCTGTAAAACCACTCAGCCAGGGTTATTTAAAGAATAAAAAATTTGCTTATCACTAAAAGTCATCATACATAATCAAATAATCTAAATCTTTACTTATTATTTCAAAGTACCACTGAAATTGGCAGTCCATCTGTTGTTACTTAAATAGTTGTCCATCTTGAATTATCTTAAATAACCAGTAGACCATCACATAAACACATTTAAGTTGTTGATATGATTTGCATATGTTTCTTACTTGATTTATTTTGCTCACTAATTTGTGTTTTGGTCATGTTTTAATTTTGTTGTTTTTGTTCTAATCTTAATATAAATTATTTCTTCTTCAGATTATTCTCTAGTTTAGAATTATATTATTGATGAAGGCATATACTCCCAATGGGAGTCCGCCTGCCATTTATATGTGGACAAATTCATATTTATATATCTGTAAATTGTAAGAATGTTATTTTAGTATAATGTTCAATACATAATTTATGAAATGAATGAATGAAGGAAAATTAACACATTGAGCACTGGTAAAATCATAATATATGATCAAACCTACCATTATAATATATCATATATAGTTATCAAAAAATATAAAACTCTCTTTCAACTATAATTTATATTCATTACATTTAAGAGATGAAAACATATGATCAATGCACAATTCTTTAAAACTGTCACGTTCCAATCAATAAAGGAACAGAATGTTTTGGACCAATCAGTGACGTCAATGGAATGACGTCATCATACAAACCAAATATGGCATATGGCAAAATATTTACATTTAACTATTAATTTTCTTCTTGTGGTATAGATTTTTGGGTCTCATTTGCTGTCAATGATACTAATGTATAACGTCAGCTGTTTGTACAATTGGAAAAAAAATATATAATAATATTAATTCTTAATGTTTTATTATAGCTTCAAATACCATAAAACTAGTAAAAAAGCAGAGTCCAAAATTTGGTTCAGTTATGAAGGAAATTTACCCTTATACAATAACATGCAGTAAATTTTAGAAATTGTTCATATTTTCATAAATGTTTTATGAATCAAAATGACTTCATTTCAAACTTAAAATAGGACAAGCTTATTTAAATGGGCATTAAATCGAATAATTAACCACCTTAACACTAGTAAAATTAGTCTCATTAGCCTTAAATGGCCTTAAAGTGGAGGTAGCCTTAATTGTGACGAAAACCAATAATATTATGTTAGAATACAGATTTCAATATAAATGGTCTTAATAATGAGGCGATCTTAAAATGGGGTCCACAATACAGTTGATCCATTTATAATGAACACGCTTATTGCCCATAAACTGATTTTTTCCTAAATTTTTACAGTCTCACATAAAACTACACCCCGCTCCAAAGAACACTATAAAATTTTAGCACACTCATTAAATGTTATCTAATTTCTATGTTATCTTCATATATCGAACTTTATCAATTTAAACAAGGTTATCGAGGTTCGAACTGCACAAGGAACTAAATTAATTTTTCCCATCAATTAAATTCTTTTTTTTTTTATCTGCAATGGCCATAAATATATCATGAATATATTATTTAGGCGGTACGTGTTCACATTTCAGGATAAAATATTATCGAACTATCTACACAAAAATTGATATGAAAAAAAAAGTGAGCAAGTGGAACTAAATTTAATGAACATTTAATATACAATTTATATTTTAATAGAGATCCTAAAATTATATATCAATATGCCATGGATATCTGAATACCTTATTAAAGTTATCAGTAACTAAATTGAATGATTAAACTAATCTTTAAAAAATACCACAAATATTTCAAAATTGATTGGTATTTAATTCTAAAAAAAAAAAATGCACTCAACTTAATATAAAATTTAAAAAAAGGGGAGAATCAATAAGTTTTACAACAATATGTGTGTATATATATTTTTTCGTTCTTGAAAAACATTACATGCAAGCAGAGATGATTACACTGAAGTCAAAAGTATATATACTACAGTCAATGTGGTATTTCTTAATTGAGATATTTTTCATAGGTGGTAGAAGTTTCACATCATATGTCAGCCTAGTCAGACCTTACATTGTCATGGTGTGGACTCCAAGCCATATATCATCTCATCATTGCGTCTGCCTCTGACAGCTGGTCAGTGGTCATACATTGACACATCACCATTTAGTGATTATGTTAAATTTCAATAATTTCTAAAGGCCTAATAAGCATCGTACAAGACAAAAAAAAAAAAAAAAAAAAAAAAAAAAAAAAAAAAAAAAAAAAAAAAAAAAAAAAAAAATTATGATATCAAAACTACCCCATCTCCGTTTAGCAACAAGACAAAAAATTGAACGAAAAGAGGCCAACAAGACTGCCAAGAACCAGTACAGAAAACAAACACTGGGAATAAATGAATGTGAATAAAAATCTGGGAAATACTTCCAGTCAACCTTAGTTGCTAGGTGAAGATTGGGTTAGAAATAGCAAGAAAATGTTGCTATAGTTACGAAATATTTCACCATTTCAGTTAGTAATGTAAATATTACGCATGAGTGTGAAGTTTGTCACACCAAACATGGTGAACCTGTTCAAGCATGAGTATTTCTCAATTAGGTATACCACACTGAAATGATGGTGAATCGAATATTCGAATGCATTGTGACACGAAATGAGATTTATAAGTTTCATTGATTTAAGAAAGCATTTACACCCAAATAATATTTGATTGATAAAATTGATTAAAATCCATTCAGTGTACTAACCCACAGATGGGGTAAATTTTATTGATTTGATTGATAACATGTATTTTTCTGTGACTGATTGATTGATTGATTAATTGACTGACTGCATGATTGATTGATTGACTGATTGATGAAAATGTTTGACTGATGGACTTTCTCAATGACTGACTTTCGATAGATTGATTTAATAAATGACATTTTCATGAATATTGTATAGCAACTGATTGACAGATCAATTCATGCACAATCCAATCATCTGACTAATTATTGCTTATATACTTATGATTTTATCATTAAAAAATCCAGTGTCCTTATATATGAATTATAATGTATATATCTTGTAAATGGAAAACTGCAGGATGCCAAGAATCTGGGGGAAACATCTCAGCCTTGACCTTTGACCCAATTTTTTTATTAGGGTCATTTTTTAAGGAGTAAATACCTGGCCAACGGCAGTACTTAAGAAACACAACAGAAATGATGATGCCGAACTAACGTAGAGTAGAAATACTCAGGGAAAAATACTTGTAAAAATACCAGGAATGATGTAGCGTTAAAAAGCTAGTACTTCATAGAAAAGCCAAGTAATTATACCCCATGGGAAAATAAATGATGGCGAAAAATGCTGGGATGGAATTGTTAGTATTCCATCAAAGGAAATATGTTACTATGGTGATTTAGGATGAATAACAATAAGGAATACAAATTGTGTACTGGGCAAAATGTACTTTTTTTTTAGCCTAAGGTCAAAACTTGTGAATAATTATATTACTGATATATTGTAGAATCTGAGGAATTTGAAAATATACAATGATACATTAACTCAAAGAAATGAGTAACATGGTGTGGACTCCCACGCCTCATCATCTCTTCATTACCTCTGCCTCTGGCAACTGGTCAGATAAGCAAGCTTAGCCTCAACAACCCAGTAGCATGACTGAGACATAGAGATATCAAACATAACTACAATTTTGTACAATTACTTCTTGTTGTTGAAATTTTAAAAATTGAAAATATGGCAAAGCTCAATTGCCACTAGAAACTATGAACTATTATAACATATCATACTTTCGTCAACAACCAAAAAAAAAAAAGAAAAAAAAAAAAAAAACCAAAAAAAAAAAAAAGAAATAAAAAAAATGTGATCAATACTTTCACTTTTTTCACCCAATATTTACATAAGAATTCACCATTTTGCACTTTCTGACCCGACTTCAAACCGATTGATTTGGAAAATCATGCGTGCCAACAACAGCAATGAAAGTCCAGCTCAGCTCAGCTCAGCTCACACTAAATTGAAGTTTGCTTCTGGTCCAAGTTTCCTGGGCACGCAAGATTTAATGAACCGTGAATAGAGAATACCATAACACAAACAGAAAAACAAAACACTTGAAAATAGCATTGATGCAGAAATACAACTGATCAATGACCTTGCATGGACAGGAAGTAACCTTAGACGTGACCCGACGTCATTATGACGTCATCAATAGATATGTTGCAAAGAAAAAGAAGGAAAAAAGTTCTATGACGTTATTAAACTTTATTTTGTGCAATATTTAATGATTTATTCATTCGTAAAAAAAAAAGATTGTCATATTCTTCAGTTGAAAGAGTACATGGGTATTACACGTATCATTCAATATAACATATACTCTGCTCTTACCACAGGAAACTAATGTGAAGAGGCAAAGTAAGGATGAGCTGAAGATGCAACTTTAGGGTCAAGGAAGTCCTGAGATGTGGCCCATTTAGCAGTGCCCGGATTAGGATTTGAAATTACGAAACAAGAGTAATTGCCACAGAAGCTAGATATCATGCTAACCACTAAATTAAGATGCAAAAAGGTCACTTCAAAGCAAATTAGATGCTGGTGTGCTTCCAAGATTCTAGCAAACAAACGACCATGAACTTGGGAAACTCAAAATGGATCGGCGAATTTTCGATAACATTATTTCAAAACCCTTAAAAATCGCTTGCATTTTATCAGAAAAGTAGGTTAGAAAAATTTTTCTGAAATCAATCTTGATTAATTCCATGCTAGAGCAAGTTTAAACAAAGTCGTTCAATAGATAATTACACTTTTGGGCATGAAAGCCATCTCTCATTATGAGCTAAAAATAGAACATGTAGCGCTCGGCTCTCTACACAAGGAGGCGTAAAAGAAACTCTTTTCTTCTTCCGGTCTGGAGAGCATGCAGACAACGTTCGCAGCTTTTCCTTAAAAATTGATCATTTTTCACTGTCATTTTTTAATCTTCAGATACAAACAAGAGTTATTAATGACTGTCTAGTGAATCCAAAAACCTTCTCAAGAGACAATTACATTGCTACTTGATATTTTTCTATAGGATTTCGTGAGTATATCAATCATTTTTGCTGTTTTTCATCTCACTTTGTTTTCTTTTTCTCTTTTATTTAAAAAGGGCCAAAAATTGAAACGATAAAATATTCGGTCAAACCCTCCACTGTTATGAACAATCTGCATAAATTTCGAGCTTCGCGAATTTTCGTTTTTATCAGAAATTCAAATTACCCCGTCGGCAATCAATAATTTTCGGGCTAAAAAATCTAAATTTTGATGAAAGGCTAACAACCGATCATTTCTTGACATTTACACAAAAAACTGGAAATAATTTTAATATTTTATTCATATTCTGGAGAAAGATATCTTGATGGTTAAACATTTGACTGATTTGATTAATAGCCATACAACAGGCTGCCCTATTATTGATTTATTTTTTTATCTCACCCTTAAGTAACCATAAACTTATGTTCTAGCAGGGTTTTATAATGTAAGTGGGTTTAATTATAATACAAATATCAGGAAAACTAAATACATTTTGACTGAATGTTTTGTCACGTCGAAAACTTTGCTATTTGTATGAGAATTTGTTATGAAAGGATTTTATGTAAAATACAGGGGATTTTACCTTAAGATCACCTCACTATATGATAACCTCACCATTAAGACCACTCTATTTTGGATCATAAACATATCTATGAGTGGTCGTGTGGTTAAAGGCCATGGGTAGCTCTGTTGGAGGTCTTGAGTTCGATGCCTAGCCCAACACTCTTCATGAGCTACATCTCAGCTCTGCGGGATGTCAATCGCATGAGACGTTAAATTGGAGGTTCCTTGGGCTCAGTGTTTATTTGGGGCTAGTATAAAACCCCAGCCATGTGAGTGTGGACTCCAATGCTTTATGTCATCATTACGTTTGCCTTAAACAGCTGGACACAAAGGCTGAGTGGACTTCAGACCATAGTGCTCATTGATACAATGAAATACAATTCAATAACCTCACAGTGAAGAAAGCATTATTAATCAGTTCACTCCACATTAAAATATAATCTTAATCTTATAATTAATAATAATAACATAAAATAACACGATTGAATGTGATTAATGTTAGCTGTGCCAATAACTTCTGGTTAGTCGTGGCTGGAGGCATGTACACGCACCTAGCGAACTTTTAACTTTTTCTTTTTTTCCTCCAGCATGTCCAGTTCCTCTTACAAAAATCACTTAGGCTCTTCCCACCCACATTAATTTCCCCCACAGAGAACGCACTGGGAACGTCAACAAAACGTTCATCGTCTGAAGATCAAGTAAACAAACTCAGCCATGTTAATTTAAACGATAGTACCTGATGTTGCGAAATAACTCGATGAAATCATCTCTAGTGACTCCATGATGAAATCGAACGAATGCAAGTTATTTCCTCAATATCCCCAATGATGGCAAGGATTTATTATTCCTGTACAATTATTTATTGCAGTACACAAAAATGACTTCAATAAAAAGCATTGCAGCCTTGACATTTTTTTCCCCGCCTTAAAAATGTGAAAGCAGACGATCGAATGCACGTGCGCATGACGTCACCTCATTTACATAAAAGAACGTGCCAATAGTCATCATAGTCAACAAGTTATTGTGCAATAAAGACTTATTAACTTAATGGGGAGGTGCTCCTGTCTTAATAGCGAAGTAAAATACAATGACATGTAAAATATTGGGTAAACTTAGCATTAGCAAGGTGGCTGTACTAGTGAAGTGGTCTTAAGACGGGGTTCCACAATATTTAGGTATAAATTTAGGTATACGTGATAGATATTTTATTTATTTTTATGCTGTCCCCTTCTCCTTGAAAAACACCCACATTCATCAAACTTATTTGCTGTAAATAACACATGCACGTGTGACCTTGGCAGTACCAAAAAAATAAGTTCTGAAAAGTCACACGATGTTGTACAACTTACGTACATGCACGTGTTCATGAAATATCGCACTCAACATGATAACATGTCATAAAAACATAATCAAGATAGATCTTAAGTGTTTAAAACTTTAGAAATGACAAGGATAAATTTAATCAAATCAAGGTCATGAGCTATTTTAATATTCTTAATAGCACAAAGAAGCTTTGGAAAATCTGATAAAAAACAAAAGAAAATATTGAAAGAAATTTTTTTGCAAGAAATTGTACAAATCAATGTTGGGAATTTACAAATGGTCCTATTATTTACAGTAAATTACAGAAATGCTTTTTTTACTTATATATCTTTTAAAATTATTCATACACAAATTAATATGAATTCATTAATTTAGTATTTCTAGTTATTAGTTTTTTTTAAGAGGTCAGTTTGTATTTCTCTTGCAATTATAAATTTATCAATTTTAAATGTCATTATTAGATATTAAATAAACATTAAATAAATGACAATAAAATATTTGCTCTTGAGCAGTATTCAATAACACAATATAACTCATGTACATCAAATAAACTTGAACAGGCATAGCTGCATACCTGTTGAAAAGGTAGGCTGACATGATTAAACTAACTCACTAGTAAACTTCATTAAATGTAAGGAGCCCACCTGAGCAACACTATCTACCTAATGAAATTATATTAAGCTGCAGATGTTACCTTGTAATTCATAACAATCCTTGAGGTGGCCATACAAGATGACAGAAAGTCAATTTATGAATTTTGGATTTGTAGGCCTACATAATATTACTATTCTTTAAGAAACAATCGTCATTGGAAACGAAAAAGTATATGATGATATAACCATTGATATAAGAACATCATATAGGTATGATTTATCTACATTGTATATTCCATTAAAAACTAATAGCCTTCTGCTATGATAAGGACTACCCTGGCTGAATGATGACGTCATTTGAGAGCTCTCAGATTCAGGGAATTCCCACTAGGGGGTGCATCAGTACAGTACATAACGAATCGCAGAAATTATAAGATTAATTTTTTCAATCAAAAACAATTAACTATCCGCTACGATGAGGAATACTCTGGATGAATGATGACGTCATTTGAGAGCTCTCAGCTTCAGGGAATTCCCACAAGGGGGTGCATCAGTACAGTACATAATGAATCGAAGAAATTAATTTTTTCAAAAACAATTAACTATCTGCTACAAAGAGGAATACCCTGGATGAATGATGACGTCATTGCAGCTTTAGGGAATTCCCAAAAGGGAGCGCGTTAGTGCGGTACATTTTCTTTCCAATAAATCGACAAAATTCTGAGTCAATTGCTGAAGTAGTGTTGTAAAAAGCAATGGGACCAGCATTAAAATCTGAAGTATTTGGAAATCGATCGGATTATTGTCACGGATCGGTTTCGAAACGACCACAATACATTTAATTAGACATTCTGGCGGAAACTATCAGATTTTTTACTTTCACAAAACAGACAGTCAGTCTCGATGACAAAATCATTGACTGGACAATAATGCTTCATTATGACGAATCAATACAATATCCTAGCAACCCCTCAGTGCAAGACTTTTCAATTTTACACTGTCATAATGAGTCTTTTCAATACAATCTACTCGGTATTGTAGTGATCTTATTGAGACAACTGGTTTTATGGCAACCAAACGATACAATATCGTTATCTTGAAAAGAAAACAACAATGGCTGGTTAATTGAATTACAAAAAGATGAATTAAATATTGTCAAAGGTATTCAAAGAAGTAGGACATATATTTATGATAACCTATTTTTTTCACATCATACATGGCCAATTGTGCTACATGCGTTTTACATGCGTTTGGATAAACGCATGGTTTTCACCTTATTATAATTAGGAAAAAACCATGCGTTTTCCATGCGTTTATCCTTCTCATGGAAAACGCACGTGGCACATTTGGCCATGTACAGGACAAGAAGAGAGCATATAAGTAACCCTTAAAACAAAAATGGCTTTTTGAACATTCTACCATATTCCAAATAAAAATAATCAACATCACAGATTGATTAATAAATTTAAATACATGGAAAATTCCAGATTCATTGTTTTGTAGACCACCTTTATATTAATATTAATAAAAGAAAAATGCTGCCTCAATCAAAATGTTACATAATTCAGGTCAATTGATAAAAACTGATATTGATTCGATTGATAAAAAATTTATGTACTCAGATAAAAAAATTAAGTGCAAATGATTTCTCACAATAAATCAACCTTGACCTATCAGTCAAGTCATGCATACATTTATAAAAAAAGCTTGAAACCTTCAAAATGTGAAAAAGTAACACATGAACCGTAGGTGGTGTTAGAAAAAAAAAATAAAAAAAATAAAAACAAATAGAAGCAAACTTGAAAGTGTAGAAATGTAAATTTCAATGTCACTGATGGTAAAATTTATGATTTTGTAAATATAGTCAATCGTGTGGTTAGGTTGATTAACTAGAACCCACGGGTTGGGAGATTCGCCAGGCAGATCCAGTCGATGAAACCGCAATTGCTGAGAAATGGAAGCGGGTATTTATATATATATCCTTCATTTTATATATATATATATATCTTTTATTGGACAGCTTCATGTCATTCATGACATATGTGTCACAATGTAAACAGAAAATACAAAGTAAACGACATACAATAACAATTAAAGAACTAGACTTGCAATTGTCCCTGACAATTACGATAAACTTTCCTTTCCTTTTATCTTTTTTTGTCCAGTACCATGAATTTCTGCAATTAATAAAGTACCTGAAAACCTCGAAAATAGTTGCCCTAACCTCTCAAGCTATACAGGAATAGAAAGATAACGAAAAAAGGTTTAAGAAATATTTTTTTGGTTGCTGTACCTTGTATAGGACCCAGGTTCAAAACGCCTGAAAATTGCATATATAGGACACTCTGTGACCTTGACCCTGTAACCTAAAATTCTGAAATAACTCACATTTGTGAAGCACATGTATATACACTCCTGTGAATTTTTTTTGGTTCAATCTATCAACAACATTTTGGTCTGAGTAAGCAATTCAGGCTTTAAGAGTGATAAAAAAAATTTAGGACCTAAGCTGTTTGATGAAGGCAATTGCCCTATTACAGTAATGTAGTACTACCCAGAGGACATATATGTGCAAAATATGAATGAAATTGAAGAATTTCTTCCTGCTTTTTTGGGGCGAGAAACATAAATTTACTAACATTCATTGTAAAAATTGCTGACTCAGCGGTCCAGGGTACTGGGAGGTAGGTAGGTCAGCAATTCAGGCTTTATGAGTGATAAAAAAATTCTAGGACCTAAGCTGTTTGATGAAGGTAATTGCCCTTTTACAGTAATGTAGCACTACCCAGAGTACATATATGTGCAAAATATGAATGCAATTGAAGACTTTCTTCCTGCTTTTTTGGGGCGAGAAACATAAATTTACTAACATTCATTGTAAAAATTGCTGACTCAGCAGTTCAGGGTTGGTAGGTCTCCCCATTGGATAACATGGGAAAGAGAATTTTGACTCCAAGTTCGAAACTGGTAAAGGTTGGTGAATAGACATGGTATTCTATGTAAAGTCCTGATTTTTCTCTACATAATGACACCAGTTGCATGAAATTTGATTGAATAGAACTCAAGTTAAAAATTATTGAAATTTGGACTGAAAAAAAATTCTAGGGCCTAAGTTTTTTTATGAAGGCCCTTGCCTTTTTACATTTACATAGTACTCCCTAGAGGACATATCTGTAAAAAAAATGGTGAGAATCCAGGCATTTCTTCTAGTGTTTTTGGGATTTTTTCATTTTTTGAATTTCAAAAAGTGACAAAAAAATTTCAATGTCTGACGCTTTTCCAAACGGAACGACCTCGAGCATGTTGCTATATATTCCTGAAAAGACAACATTTCAAGGATTCTAAATATGTCTTTGACATCCCTGTAACTCAATTTGGAGCCGAGGTATAATCAGTCAAATATCGCAACTTTGGACCCCTGTACCACCTAGACCACTTTACCAAATGGGCTCATTTTTTGTGTGGTAGTTGTACTAGGGTAGGACTATAAAAGTGTGAAATTGCAAGTCAATATCATTATTCCTTCTATGGTTTTCAAAACAAATTTCATGAAAATTTCGAACTACTTTTTTTAAAGAATTCATAGTTCAGTCAGCAGGCTCACAATTTGGCTCAAACTCCTTTCTGCACTGCGTATTTGTCTAAGGTATCTTGAGAAAAATTCCCATGGAATTATCTCTGCCCAGTTTCCTGAAACCGTGCTCTTAAATTTGTTTTTTCTTTTGTGAATTACGCAGAAGTGTCATAAAATTTGGTCATGAAATTTGTGCTGTTCAAAGCGCGCTCTGGCTGTCTGTGCACTCTTGAAGTTCCAAAGCCCTCTCTTTATTAGTTTCTGAGTAATAAGCCTTTACTTCTTCAGAATAATAATAATAATAATAAAGAATAATAAAAAAAAAAAAAAAAAAGAAAAATAAGACTTACAATAATAAGATAAACTTTCCTTCGGAAAGTTTATAATAATAGAAAAGTAGATAAAACTAGGTTCCAGCTATGATAGAGATTTGTTACAATACAATAGCAACATAATAATGTACAGTTTTCAATGTGAAGTTCAATCTTGTTATATCTATATATATAAATCATACAGCATTATCCATAACAAATGATATATAATGAGGCAATATCATGCAATCAGGTCTATCTGGGCCTACATCATCAGCCTGACCAGATCATTTGTATCGGAGTGAAAAACCATCATATTCAGTAATTTCAGAAGAAGGACCATGCTTCAATTTGACACGGAAGAATAGGGTTTGCACTTGGAAATAGACTCTCCCTATATTAGAGTGCACAAAGTGACTACTTCTTGGAACCGTCATTGCTTTAACTAAGCTAGGTTCCGCTAAACGTTCGCCACGGTCATCTTGGTGAAGTTTATGAAACAACTGTGGCTAAATTAAATGTTTGTGTGGTGAAAATCAGTCAAACTTAGTGGCGAAAGTGCCTATGAGCCAAGCAATCTGATTGGTCCTCAGAATGGTGTCATTATTGTATTATGAAAGCTGCTTCAAAAATGGTGGCTAAAATGTTTCTATTGTGGCTAAAAAAAATTTGGACTGCTTTAGCCACAGTGGCTAAGGCTGTAATTAATTTAGAGGAAGCCTAGCTAGGTGTTGGTAACCCTAACTCTGACGCCGTGACATTTTTAACTTACCCACACTAAGAAATTAGATATCAAAACCAAATAAGGAAGAGCCACCAGAGGCAGATGTAATGATGAGATGAGGCTAGGAGCCCACATCATGTCAGCTCCACACATTTTCCACATGGGTGAAATATTTTACTTGGAATCCAAAGCCTCATGTTAATACTGAGCTTATGGGAATTTCTTGGCCTGGATTCAAACCTAGGACCTTCAGAAGAGCTGACAAATGCCTTTACCACTAGACCACTTATCTTTATAATAGAGTGTACATGTCAGAAATGGTATTTCAGGTGACACCATTTAAACAAAGAAATAGGATAACTTGTAATAATAATAATTACTATCAATTACTATAAAACATTAATTGATATATTTTTTGTTGCCCTTATCTTGAAATTAATTAAATCAAGAATTTTAGTTCAGTATTTGCTAGTACGACAAAAAAGAATCTTAAAAATATTACGTCATGTAGCAGTAGTTTACATACACCTGTACAAATAAAGAGCTAAAATAAAGAGAAAAAATTTAAAAAAAAAAAAGAATTTGGCAAACTTATCCTCACGTTTTTACCGTATTATGCCTAATAGTCCCAAATATTGTACTTTACCAAATGAATGCGATGAAACACAATGAAATGTTTTTCAAAATATCCACTCATAATATCGAACTAATGAATTATATATAAATAACTGCTCCATTCATGCACTAATTCATTCATTAATTCATTCAGTTTCTACCCTGACTTTAGTTTTAGGTACACGCTGACAATATTTACCAGATCAACTACGGTAAGCACTCATAATAGTTATTTGAACTCAAATGACACAGTTTGGCTTATTTAATCTACATCAGGAAATGGTCATTTGAAGGTCAAAGAAATAAGAGCTGAAGGTCAAAGAAATAGGAGCTGAAGGTCAAAGAAATAAGAGCTGTAAGTAAAGGTAACAGTCCGTATCAAATATTAATCTTGGAATCCGTTTCTTTTCAGTGTCAATTTTCAATTTGACAAAAAACACTAAAAGGTTAGCAGTAATTTACTTAATTGTTATATTTCATTTTCTTCGGCTTTCCATGGAGAGGAATCAGAATACAGTATATCGCATATGAATTTGCACTATAGGGACTTAGGTTACTTTTTTGTCAATTTTTCCTCTAAGTTACATTTTTGCATTGATTGAAAAACAAAAAAAGGTTAACAAAAAAAAAAAAGAAATCGCAGAAAAAGAGGTTTGAAGGAATGATACTGGCTGGTAATCACATATACAAAAAAATAAAAATAAATAAATATAAATAGGACAGACCTCCATATTTAAATCCACCTCAGTTTTAAGACCAATTTGTGATTACACTGTAAAAAGATTTAACTTATACTACTCTTGCGTTTTTCAAAGGCTGATCTCTATTTTCAAATATTGTGATTTAATTCATTTATATCTAATGTAAATAGCAAAGACATTCCTTTATAACAACGTACAAAATCATAAAATGTACATCACTACATGTAATGTACTTCCAAATGACTAACATTTTCATCATCAATGGAATCGTGGAAACACGAGCGTCATAAACAACGGTAACCTTGGCAACGCATTCCAACACAGCGGAAGTCATGACAACAAAGTTAGAGACAAGAAATGAGCATAAAGTCAGCACACCTGGTGCTTAAGACATCTCAAAGGCATAAAATTTCAGTTATATTCTATGTCTAGACATTATTTCATTATTGCTCAGCTTTGAAAATATAACATCACTTTAAAGGTAACGATAACGCATACGAGTATACGATAAAGGTAAAAATATTATGACAAACATAAAATTTGCTGTGGCATCACTATTCATAAGACAATTTAAACGCTCAAATTTAAAGCGGGACATAAGCCTACTAGGAGTTTGAAACCATTTCCCTACTTACAACATATTCAGACTACATCAGTAGTTGGCAACATGTTAAAATTATTGTTCTCCTGAGTGACTATTGTTATCATCAGTTCCAATTTATTCAACATTTGGTTAGGCTAAGTAATAAAATATTAACATGAAACAAATAAATTATTATATGACAAAACCCACAGAGGGCAGCACCTCCCAGAGTATCAGTTCGAAGGCGGGAAATTGGAAAATCAAAAGGAACTGAAGTTAAAAAGTGAACTTTTAGGATATAAACCTGCTCTCAATGTGTATAACTGCCAATTATTAACACCAATAAAACAGTTTTCTTTGAAACATACCCAGAGATGTGATGGAAAATACAAATGCTACACATGGGAATTTGACAGCCAAGCACAAGAACATTTTAACAAAATTATTTCTTTCAAGGAACAATATAAATCTACCTTCGAAATTGCGGAAAAGTTTGATTAAAAATAATGAGAATGTCAATAGAACCGATAGAAAGAAATGAAATGCTAATTTAACAAATCCATAATAAAGACATTTGCCAACGACAAATTGTGTTTTCCACAAATTGTGTTTTAAGTCAGGCATTCAACAACTTTCTTAAAGCATGTGGCAGAGTTTTCTAATATCTCTCAAACAAAGAACGTTAAGTATGGCTACAAAATTCTAGCTTTAACATTTTTTGCAGTACTCTCTACGTCGTAATTCTTAATAATGCTGATGATCTTTTTAGTCCGCCAACTCATTTATAATTGGAACACGGATAATTAAAATCTGAACTTGACAAATACCAAATGGCTCAGTACATTTTTTATATTTTAACTGACAATTTGAAACATGTCTATCAGCTGGGTGGCCTAATGGTTAAGGCATCTGCCAAATGCATTGGCTTGATGTCGATCGCATGAGACGTTAAATTGGAGGTGCCTTGCAATCGGTGTCTATGCTGAGGCAAGTAAAAGACCTCACCCATGGGGTAAATGTGCAACATTGAGTTGACTCCCAAGCCTATAATTTCATCATTACATCTGCCTCTTGAAGCTGGTCATATAAGCTGAGTAAGCTTCAGACCCAGTATTATTGATACATTAGAAATTGACTAAGATATTCATTTTATGTACTAAATATGACCTTTAGTAATGAGGTTTCACATTTTTTCTATTTTCTGAGGCTTTATGTTGCAATAAATTAGAATAAATATTTTGATATTCATACATATAGTTGATGCAAGTGTTCATTGCAATGATAATCTCCTGATCATAGCAATTAAATATTTTGTTAAACATTTTCTGACAGACAAATTGCACATTTTGACTTTATATAATGTTTAAAAAAAATATTTATTCAAGCTTGACGGTTACAAATGACACCATAAACGGCTTTACATATTATACGGATTTGCATTAATTTCAAATTTAAACTGGGATTATCTTAATTTATGAGAGAAATACAAGTATATGACTACACAATTACAGTGTACACAAAAATAACCAGCTGGTCATTTAACAACTGTTTAACCATCATACGACCTTGAGATCATCATTTCAATGAATATGTATGTCTATAAAGGCAATATAAAGCCTAAAATAAGTTGACATACACAATGGTCAAGGAGTTCCCCTGCTGATCATGAGGTAGCGGGTTCCCCACCATGGCATGGAGGAGTTGGGCAGATCTTCTAGCAACCACTGCCTCACCCCACCCAGGTGTAAGGGGTACTTGGCAATAGACAACCACAGTGATGGCACTGGTGTGAGCTCTTAAGCGGCCTCTGCGTTAACCCTGTGTTCAAGATTGGATGAAGACTCTTGGTTGCCTTCCAAGTGTAAAACTGAATGTTCTGAACATTGAGGCAGACTATATATATTCTATATATACTTTATATATCTAATACACTATATTAATATTTCAGAGTACATCCCATATCAGCATTTCATCATATTATATTTGATTAATTCAAATGATGAAATTTGATGGTGACCACATTATTATTGATAAATATGATGTATAAATTATGGAACTATTAAAAATAACCCATAAGTAAAGTATATTTCATCAAAATGGTAACAATCCTGACATCAGGATTTATTATCTTAAAATATCTGTCAAACACAAACTGCAAACAATTTGCACGTATCTTAAATGTAATTAATACAGGAAATAACTAGTCGTCTATGAGTTCGTTTTCAGGAAATGCAATGCGCACAAATACCAAAGTCACGATTCACATTTTGAACTTAGATGCAGCAACACTTGTATCAACAACTATCACCCAAATAAAGGTAATTTGAAAAACTTAGAGTCTACCTAGTGTAGGTTAAGTGCCATTACATATTACTTATATTTGTAAACACATATAATTTTGATATTCCGCCATCACTTATTTAATATTCTTGGTAGATATATATATAGACCGTATTTGTATAATCTGATATTAAATATCAGATGTAAGAAAACATGCAGAAAATCTAGCAAAACGGTAACCTTGGAAATGACGCAAACAATTTGGCAACCATATTTGGTAGAGTAGAACAAGACGGCATGGCTGCTCACTTAAATCTTCGAAAGATCATCATGTTGATGAGGCAGTCATATCATCAATTCCTCACACAGTTATATGACATTACCAGCCAATATTTTGGAACCGGCCCAAATTATTACATTACACTGAAACTTTAATGAAGATCCTATGAAGTATGTGCATGCAATGACACACCAATTTCGGCATGTCACTGACCACAGGATCTGTCGGAAAAGCTAATTTCTTTTTTCAAAGCGTTTCAGTGTTCTGTCAATAAAACCATTGAGAGGGCTTAAAAATATTGGCCGGTAATGTATGTTACTACCAAAATAAAATGACCTACCTTGTGAAATGAAGTTCTTCTCAAATTTCTGCAGAAATTCCAGGTACAAAAGATCGTCCTGAGACAAGGCTTCTTCACCGACAACGGCCTTCATGGCTTGGACATCTTTTCCGATGGCATAACAAGCGTACTGCAATGAAATATAGAAATATAGACATGGTAATAAGACATAGAACAATTTTAGATCATGCACAATTCAGTCGTGGTCACTTTACGCACAACTCAACCATGGTCACTTCAGTAGAGATGATTATATTAAGTGAAAGTGAAAGTGACCACCATTAAATCAGGCATGCTTCACTTTCATATACATCGTGATGTTTATCTGGCAAACCACGGTTGAGTCGTGCATGATTTAGATTCAAGTTAACGTCGTTTATTCCAGACGAAACTGTCGTAGCATATTATATATAGCTTTTATTGACACTTTATCATCTCATCATTACATCTGCCACTAGCATATTAAGTGTAAAGATGCTGTATATGAAGGTCGGCTATAACGTTACGATATTCTACAGTTTTGAACCCATGTCCTGTCGAAGATGCTGCAATGACCATGCGAACCACTTGGCCATACTGCTCCCGACTTGACCGGCATGTATACAAGAATACAAGCATCTTACGAATTGACTGTGTTTGCCCTTTATGAAAATGCTGTGGAAATGAAATGTCAAGATCTACATGCGCCATGTAAATGTGCAACATGGTGTGGATGCCAAGCTTTATCATCTCATCATTACATCTGCCTCTGGCAAATGGTCACCTAAGCTGACTAATCTTAAGTCCAGTAGCTTTTACATAACAAAAAGAGATAAAAAACTTAAGGTGAACAACATTTCAATTAAACATTTTTCTTATTTATTTTTTATTCAATCGTGATTCATTTCACACGGATTACCACACAACTAAACTGCCACAAAGGTGATGACTCCACCATTAGGCATTCAGGTTTACGTTAATGAAAAACCCGGTGTATTTCGTTGAACAATTTGGTTTATATAAAAACCACCAAAGGTCACCATCAAGGTGATACCAAGCAAGGCGATATATATCTCTAAAACATATTTAATTTTCCATTTTTTAACCGGCTCGGGGATCAATTATTTGCCATATGTTCCTTCAAAACTAATTTGTTCACCGAATGCCCTAGAAGTCAAACATATGACTTTTATCAATAAAGTTGAAATGCTTTATTCATCGCGTCGAAATATCACGAATAGGAATCTAAAAAGAGGCACAAAGTAAAATAAACATACAAAATTGAAGTCATACACGTAGGTGTGCATCATGAACTATTTGAACTTTTCACAAAGTACTCAAAAAGTGAAGTACCATTTTTCTTTAGAACTAAATAGTTCCTCTGACTTTTTCAATTAAAATGGCTGCAGTTTGCCTTAGCCATCCTAATTAGCGGCTGTCCTTTTTCAGTTACTCGTTTGCTGGGGCGCTGTAACCAGGTATAATCATGAGATTATTGGTCAGAAGACTAGTTTGCTTAAGTGATCAACAACTGCTACAGGGAGATGTAATGATGAGACGATAAGACGTGGAGTTCGCGCCATGATGCATGTTACTAATGTATCTTATGGCTGGAGATTTTGAAATTTTCATTTCCACAGCCCTTTTGAATGTAAGCACCACCGATTTGATATCTCATACAGATTCTTGTAGAAAGGATGGTCTACAAGACTGTCCATGGATAGATCGATTTTTTATTGCCAGAGAGAGGTCAATTCTGACCTATTTGTCCAAACCAAAATGCATTTTAATCAGGTGAAAACACTATAAATCATAGATGATTCAATTGAATTCATGTACCATTTGTAGTACATATATATGGTGGCAGATACCTGCTAGGTAAATAAGCACTTTTCCAAAAACATTAATTTCTATATTAAATAGATATAAATAAACCCAGGCCACACACAGAATAACACCGGAGTTTGTTACACGTACCGTGTATTTATGCAAACAACTGTAATATTTCACTTTTCAAATAAATCTTAATAAAATCCAGATACACTAAGGCAGAGATGGCAGATGACTCAATTAGACAGATGCTAGCAGGATGCTATAGTTTTGAAAACTCATGAAAATCGGAGAAAAAAAGACAGAGATAAACAAGTCCGCTAAACTGTATCGTGATAAATTGGTTTGAAACGTTCTAATTGGAACGTTCGCTAATCAGATGCTTTCAGGAAGTTACAAAAGCCGTTCGGAAAAAGTTGGAACACATTAATCATGTGAATTATGGAAATGAAGGACACCTAGCTATCACTTACATTGGAAGATTGCAAATTACAGTCTAAGTCCGTAATGAACTCAAGCCGAGAGCGATGTCAAAATATTTAATATTCCGCAGGCGCCATTCATTTTTATGTATCTAAGACAATATTTGATTAATGCGATGGAAATTTATGACGACGAAACAATACTCTGTGAATCGGGCAGACTAGATTGCGGATAAGCGACTCTTCAGCTGTTGTTTCTGCAGCAAACATTGACTCTCCGAATTCATCTTTTCGAAAATCCCACTGATCAAATTTCATTCTCATTGCTTACTGAGATGAATATGCAGAAGTAATTAATTGGCAGCCCCCACAATTTCATTTTATCACTCCAATCTAACTAAATATTCTAAAGCAACTTCATTAAATAGTAATAAGTTCATAAAAATGTCTTCATTCAGTCCCCCATGCAGACAGTTATTTGGTCAAATTTAAAAACCCAGGACTTTCAGTGGCTTTAACTTTAACCAACACACCATTCAGCTACCAGGTACAGTCAATATAATAGGAGAAAGGCACGATTGGGTTTCACACCAAGGGTCAACAGTGTACATTACATCACAAATACACTATACTAGATGACATCATCCATAATTGGGCTGCGGTGACGTCATGTATTGTAAACAGACAACAGACCTATGTCGTCACAGCAAGTGCCCCTTGTATCCATGGCGACGCCTTGAAACTAGTGCATCAATGTTTAAGTATACGTGAAAGTCCTCCATTCAATTTTTATTTTTTATTTTTATGAAACGAGGATTTTAAGGAGCACCATTCGGAGTGACGACACGCTATGCACCACCCTTGCAGTGATGGACCACATCTTTGCACGGATACAGATACAGAAGTTATTGACATCCAACCTATACATATGTCACCGTTCATTAGATAGCAGTCAGCCACATTTACCCCTCGATGACAAACAGTCTGATAGAATAATATACGTTGTTTTAGTGTAGTCAGAATTGGATTGACCATTCTGACTAAAATCGACTGTGCAAAAATATACCCATGTGAAGACATTATTTACATGATGTAATATACAAGTAAGAAATGTCATCACTTAGATGATGTCGCTAACTGTAATAGATCATCGAAATCAAGCAAAAATCCACCAATAATTATTATCAAATGATCATACCAATTGGTCCACCGATAATCACCACATGATTACAGACAAACATACAACTCCCATGATACATAGTGAAGGAAATTTTTGCTGTAATTTTGCAGAAATAAATTGTAATCTAGAACTGACCAGTTGGTTGGAGACGTCCGCGTGGTCATCTCTGGTCATTCCTTCCCCGATGGCCGACTTCATCAATCGAGACAAGGAAGGTAAGACGTTGATCGGTGGGTAGATCTGAAAAATTACAACAAGAGGATGTTAAAATACAGTTAAGCCCATTTAAAAAGAGCGCACTCATAATGAAAGTCTGTTCATGAAATGAGGTCACTAGTTATAACGAGTTAACAAAGTCATGGTGCAGACAGCCTAATTATCTCATCATTATGTCTGCTTCTGGCAGCTGGTCATATTATAATAAGCTGGCTTAGCTTCAGACCAGTAGCATTGAGACATTGACATCTATAGACATCTATAGACATAGACACAGACATTGACATTGACCATGCACTATGTTTTATACCATAACTAAATGTGGTACAGAAAGAACTTCTCAGAACTTCTCAGGTACATGTATCATGAAATCTACATTGGATTAGCACACTGATCTAACAAAATAACATTCATATTATAGAACAACAGAGTATTTACAATTATGACAATAGGAAGGCAGGGGGTTTTGGTGGGTGGATGAGGGCTTTACGTCCTGTATTTCTGCAATTAATGACAGGCAGGGACCATGGCAATGAGATGACGGATGAAACAACCATCAGTGGTTGGAAGCCCAGAGCGCTACCACTGAGCTAGACCCCCACCCCAAGAAGGCAGGGCCATCCTATCTATTAATATTTATTGTAGAGCATTCAACTAAGCAGAGGGACCAACGCTAGAGGTGCAGACTTATAGTATCATCCCATCATTACATCTGCCTCTGGACCAGGTAGTATTTGCTTTGTCAATGTCTATACACAGATTTCTTTCCTATGTTTTATTCCATAACAATGCTCACTACATGGGGGCTACAGAAGCAACTGACTTTTCAGGTACATGAAATTACCCCACTGGATTAGTACAATGAGCTAACAATATGTTAACCTTAAGCATTAAAATTCACAGAAGAGCAGATTATTTACAATCATGACCTTCAAAACGGTGGTGGCATTCTCAACAACATACCGCAGAACATTCAAACTAACGGACAAAGAGGAGTAAATCTTTCACTACAGTTAACCACCGTATCCATTGGAATAAATGTGTAACGGAGATAGTAGTGTGGACTTCTAGTGTTATCTCATCATTACATCTGCCTCTGGAAAAGGCACTAAACAACTAACACCTGACTAGGTTTCAGATGAGTACTTCTGATACAATATTGACGTGATTTCAAAATTAGCTCGTCCAGGGGTTGAGCATTAAACCAACTGAAGTGAAATCAGGATTTTCAGTAAATTACCTTTCGACACGAGTGCATCTACGTTAATTTTGATGCACCACCTTCAATCCGCACTTCCCAACATTAATTTAAAAGGAATGTTTTCTGTATCACAGAACCAATTTTCTTGGGAAATAACACGCTTCATTAAAACTGTCCGCGCAAGATTCCATTAATGTTGACAGCAGTACACAATTAGGATCCCTGGATTTTTCGCTTCAATTAAAATGTCAAGTTCTTCAAAATTCAACCGGTAAACAAGAGTAAACGCACACAAAATCACAGAAACAAATGTTAATGTCGAACGTATTTTTCTAATTAAACGTCGGGTTGGGATTTGAGGATGAATCTAAATTGACGCTGTTGCACCTAGAATGATTTGAAAAAGATCTAATAAATTTTTTTAATTTCTAATAAATTACACAGGTTTTTTTTCCTGGACCAAAGCACTGCCAGAAGTAAAAGAAGAGCCACAGGGTAATATGACCTTGCCTGGACCATCTAGAAGATGTAAATGTATTTTCTGGAATACAAGGTCACATTGTGGCAACATTTCTTCAAATGGAAGAGAAATATTGATTACTGCCCACTCACCATACTAAAGATGCTCTACATATTATGAGTTTGAAAATCTAAATAATATCACAATGAAATATGATAGAAACATCAAAAGAATTCTACAACAGCCATGTCACTTACAAAACCATTAATCACAATGTAATAAGCAACTTTCCAGACCACACAGACACATTCTAAAAGCAGCAATGCCACAAGCTAATAGCTTAATAGCTTAATTAAGAGAAGCTGAAATATAAGACTGAAAAATATGCTTCCAACGAGTACTTAGATGGCTTTGAGGAGAGGAGAGAGGAGGCGGAGAGAGAGGAGAGGAGTAGAGAGAGGAGCAGAGGAGAGGAGGAGAGAGAGGAGAGGAGAGAGGGAGAGAGAGGAGAGGAGAGAGAGGAGAGGGGAGAGGAGGAGAGGAGAGAGGAGAGGACATAAAGAGGACATGAGAGTAGAGGAGAGAAAAGAGTAGAGGAAAAAGAGTAGAGGAGAGAGAGTAGAGGAGAGGAGAAGGTGAGTGAGGAGAGGAGAGAGGAGAGGACATGAGAGGAGAGTAGAGGAGGAGTAGAGGAGGAGTAGAGGAGTAGAGGAGAGAGAGGAGGAGAGGAGGAGAGGAGGAGAGGAGAGGGGAGTAGAGGAGAGAGAGGAGAGGAGAGGAGAAGGAGAGTGAGGAGAGGGGAGAGGAGAGGACATGAGAGGAGAGTAGAGGAGGAGTAGAGGAGTAGAGGAGAGAGAGGAGGAGAGGAGAGGAGAGAGTAGAGGAGGAGGAGGAGAGAGAGAAGAGGAGAAGGAGAGTGAGGAGAGGAGAGAGGAGAGGACATGGGAGTAGAGAACAGGAGAGATGAGATGACAAGAGGAGAAGCGATGAGAGGAGAAGAAGAGATGAGATGAGGAGAGGATGCTACTGTTCTGAAGCTTCTAAAGTCAGCTTATACGACCATCTGTGAGGTAGACGTAATGATGATATAAAGCCCACACCATGTAAGATGTTACACATTTATTCCATTTATTGGGGGTCTTTTATTTCTCTCAGCATAGACACCGAGTACAGGCACTTTCAATTTCATGTCTCCAGCGATCGACATCCATATGAGTGAGATGTAGCTTGTGAAGAGTGTCTCACAGGGCCAGGATTAGAACCTGAACCTTCAGCAAAGCCTCATCATTTCATCATTACATCTGCCTCATGCCACAGGTGATATCAATTCACAAAGATTTATAGAGGTATTTGAGACCAGTGACTGAATAGAATAGAATAGAATTCTCAGTTAAAGCTCCCCTGTCTGTCAAAATTAGTATTTTCTAAAACTTCTCAAATGATTGAATATCACCTTATTTGATCAAGGCACACTAAATATGTGTAAGCTAAATAATACATTTCGGGCTATGATGCCATTTCCATTGTATTTAAAGAAAAGACTAAAACGTTGTAAATACAATGGAAATGGCATCATCACCCATTGTTGAGTATTGTGACTTCATCACTTGGTTTGTTTACATATTAGGGGTGTGATGGCACGAAAAATTAAATACTAGGTGAACATTATTTATTTTATAGTGAACCCAGAAAAACTCTGGATGTTAGGTTATCAGTATTAAGTAGACAATGAAGTGAATGCAATAGATTTTGGCCACATATGGAGTGACAATCCAGCTTTAACTTATGTCTAAATTACAAAGCAAAAGCTGACCAATAATGTATACAAGTGATCATTATCATATTTGCAATAAATCATAATTATGCAGTCACCAGGTGTGTTAGTCTGATAATATTTGGGTTTCGTCTGGTCATACTGAATGTCGGTTGCAAATATCGGTTAATGGACAGGTCATGTTTATCGTCCCTTGCCATGCATTAATGCAGACAATGACATCATGATAGGCCGGATATATTTTCGTTCCACATTTGGTTGACTTGGCAACAAATTATCATGAGGAAAGAATTACTAATTTAGGAATTTGGTGTCAGCTAGCGATCATTTCAATGTTTATAACCAACAAAATTCTCATTAATGTTATCGCGATTTCATCAACTGAGGGAAAATATCAATTTTGGTGTCAGCAATTAGTCATTATTTTAAAGAGATGTAACCAACAAAAATTACATTTCATCAAGTGAGGGACAATATCAAGTGAACCGTCTTTAACAGATTTGTATAAAATGAAAACCTGGTTACAATTAACCACTTTTTGGCACACAAATAATAGCAAAAGGCATAACCGATAAATTAAAATTAAATTTCATAGAGTGAGAACAATAAGTTCGATCCCCGGCCTGGGCACTCTCCATGAGCGATATCTCAGCTGGTCATTTAAGCTGACAAAAGTTTCAGACCCAGTTGCGTTGAGACACTGACCGATTTGTCTCTTACACATGTCCGACCAGTAATAACAAAAATTTCTGAAAGCCCCAGATTATTCGTGACAAATGTATCTAACCATGTGTTTATGTTTACATGTCAGTTGATGACAAATATATTCACAAAAATGATCATATTGATCAGTTTTCGCTGAAATTTGTGTACCTGTCTCCAAAAACCAGGTGACCAGTTGATTAAATATTTATGGCGGTATCGTTGTTTGCTCGCACCCAATATTTCTTTTGTTGTAGATGTCTGTCAAAATATGGGTTGGCATGTATGATCATTTAACAGTACTGAAGAGTCATAATTGGAATTTCATGGCTCGTTATCTATTTCAGTTGCCAAATTAAGGATTTTCACAGAAGGTTCTCTGTATTTCCACCAGGTGGCTAAAACGGAATACTGCAATACTATTGGCTGGGAAAGTTCCCACCCTTCACTGTGATTGGATAAGGCAAAGTGCATCCAAGCAGCAGTATTTTTAGTGCATTTTAATGTATATTTAACATCTTATCATTCAGTTGGTATCTGTTATTTCCCTGAGAAAGTTGTATTTATTCAATAGGTTAGTTATGATCTTCTTTGTCTGAAAAGCAAAATGAGTTATAAGAGGAGAAGAAAGACTTATGTCTTGTTGAATTCGGGACTGCTCAGTGAAAAGACTCTATTAGGCATGAAAATTTTGAGATACTGCCAGGGCATTTCAATATATATTGACAATATTTTTGTAACATGTCATGATATGTAATTATGCCAATTTAGGCATGAATAAACATATATATATATATATATATTGTCTCAGCCTATCTCTCAGAGATTGATGATGTGAAACTCGATCAGCTTTCCGGCAAGCTGTCACAGGCTGATGTCATGATGAAATGGCAAGAATTGGCCCGGGGGGGGGGGGGGGGGGGTTCATATGGCTTGCTTTGCATTGTAGAGTAAATAAACACTGTGCATACAAGTCCTTTGCATGTATATTTCTGCTGCGGCATAGCTCTGAATCCTATAAACATTTTGCATTTTTGGAAGAAAGTATGAAACTTGGAAAATGATAGACCTGAGCAAAAGGAACACTTTGAGATACTGGGGTATTTTTGGTGGACCCCTGCTAGTAACAGTTGGTGCTTTACATGGTTCTCCTCTTGGATGGAGGTCAGTGGATTAGGGCTTTACATCCTGTATTTCTGCACCTCATGGGCTAATTAGGACAGGCAAGGACCATGGCAATGAGACGAAGGATGAAACAGCCATCCAACTTAGGCTCGACCAGGAATTGAACCCAGGACCCAGTGGTTGGAAGCCCAGCGAGCCACCACTGAGCTAGGCCCCCCCCCCCCCCTTGGTCAGCTAATACTACAAGTTCTGAGGGCAGATGTCACGATGAGGTGATAACACAAGGAGTCCATACAATACAACTAAATAAAGGGATATTTACAAGACAAAATGACAGCACATTCAGCTCATTTATCTCAGGTACTGTATTCTCACCTGTCTGTTATGAAGTTGACGATCGACGTAAATTTGACCCTCTGTGATGTAACCCGTCAAATCAGGAATGGGATGAGTAATATCTGAAAGAACAAAGAAATAAAAAATTTAGTTAATTTAGAGATATATATTAAATTCATTCAGTAATGGACATGAAAGGTTTTAATTTTTCAATACTAGTTATACCCGAATAGGAGGGAGTTGACTAGCATTTTTGTTTGTTAAATCACGACGTCGAACTAACTTATATTCCATATATTTATTAATTTGTTTGACGGTTTGATTAGTTGAGAGATAAACAACATTTTCGTTGGTTATATCCCTCAAAGAAATATAGAAATGATACCATCGCAGAGTACAAGTCAATTTAACATTGTTTAAGGCAAAATAACAGTTATTGAATATTGAACCATCAAGAGAAAATTGGCCAGTTTTGTCTTCGTTCGTTTGGGCTTTCGGCACTTCAAAAATTCTCTGATCTCTCTGACCACTGTCGTGTTAGATGGAAGTTTGGTTTCTGGTTAGGATAATGGAAGGTATATAGCGGCCATGACGGTTTCCAGGGACTGCATCTCTCGGCAGAAGATCAAGAACATTTTGTCCCAATAATAGGTCAGAAATATATGTGACATTTTGAAATTAATAGACTTCTCATCAGTTATCAGCTACTCAAAAGAAATTAATCCTGTCAATAGCACAGTTTATGAAATTTTTATCACCACCGAACAAATCCAGTTATCCTGACAAATTACTAATGTTACACTATTCAATATTTCATGGTTGAGAAGCACTGAGGATAGGCACAATCAATTTGGCCTATTATGAATATATGAGAGAGGATTAACATTTCTGGTTCATTGCTTTCATTAGCAGGAACTTTATCATAAACAGTGGGGTACACCGCATTTGGGACCAGTGGGGTACACCGCATTTGGGACCAGTGGGGTACACCGCATTTGGGACCAGTGGGGTACACCGCATTTGGAACCAGTGGGGTACACCGCATTTGGGACCACCGCGGAAATCACTTGTAGTCGTTTAGATATGTCTCATCCGTACAATTACAACAACACCGTCTCACTATTATGACCATTTGGAATGGAACTATAGTCTATGTCTGTGTCTCAATGCAACTGGGTCTGAAGCTTAGCTAACTTATATGACCAGAGGCAGATGTAATGATGAGATGATAAGGCTGGGAGTACTCCACACCATGATATACATTTCCCCACGGGTGGGGTCTTTTACTTGCCTCAGCGTAAAACACCGAGTACTAGGCACCTCCAATTTAACATCTCATTCTATCGACATCCAGCTGCTGGGATGTAGCTCATGAAGAGTGCCGAGGCCGGGGATTGAACCTGGTACCTTCAGCAGAGCTGGCCAATATGAATTTTGCTGATGCCTTAATCTTTAGGCCACCAGTTTACTAAAATCTACTTTCTCAGACTCAACTATACTTTATTTAGAGTCTGCCAGTGAATTTGGGTGCATGGACTAGTTCCAGCCTGAGCATTCACCATAGCTGTATATTTATTTACCCAATGACTATAACCTATGCACAGAGGGGTAAAATTACTACCTTGCTATGTCAGCTCATTTCAAGATCAAGTGAAGGTCAGGGGTGACTTAAGGTCGTTTCTAATCATCATCACTGACATCAGCTTTGACCCTTAAATGACATCACTTGTACTGCATGATCATGCGAATTAAACAGAATGTGAAAATGGAATAACAGTAATAGGAGGAAATGTGACTAATTTGAGACGATGGATTCGTGATGACAGTTATGATGTCAGGGGTTAAAGGTAATAGACAATAATGCAAAATAGTAATTGAGATTCAAATAACCCCATCTTGCTGAGCTCCCTAATAACATTACCGTGACATTTTGTTGTACTATTATTACCTCGATTAACTGGGACCAGAAACTATTACTTAATCACATAGTTACTTATTCAATTAATGTATATATCTTTAGCTTTATCTTAACCATCAATTTTCTGATCATGTATATATTTTATGTTATGCTATTATTTCACAATCATTATTGTTCTAATACTGGAAATTGCATGTATTGTTAAAATTGTAGTTGTTCAATTTGTAGCATTGTTTATTGTGTATGACGAATGTATCTAACCAAAATCCACTATTGGAGAGGTAGTTTATTTTTCTAGGCAGCAAAACTGTTAAATACTTTTGCTGTTTGCAGAATAACAGTCCAAATGACTATTCCATTTCAAGTGTAATTGAATAAAATAAAATAATGGACTAAATAACAGATAAAGCTGTTGCCATCATGACTGATTGACTGAATGATTGACTGATTGATCGACCTACTGGATAGATAGATAGATAGATAGATAGATTATATGATTGATGAATTGATTGACTGATCAATTGATTCATTCACACTCTTTCAAACCCCACCTCATCCTTTTATTAAATAATCTTTTTTTCTGTTTTTTTGAGTGGAGATAAATTAACTAAGGTACTGATTAAGAGTCCACACAAATCAAGTCCATATCTCAAGCAAGGGACCTTTTCATGGCAATCCACAGACACAAGTACAGCCATCATACCCTGTTGTTTTTAGTATAACTGCTTGGTAAATGTTATTCTTAACTGGTTTTCTACAACAACAAAGAGTAATACTCATCATTACGTCTGCCTCTGGAAGCTGGTCATATAAGCCGACTAAGTTCCAGACCCAGTAGCATTAAGACATTAAGACTCCTATATTTTCCTCATAACGTTTGCATAATTTTGTCAGGCATAATTTTGACATAACTTGATGGCAGACCATAAGTTAGGCGCAGAAAAGCAGCCAATTATGAAGGTTCGGATGAGAGATTATTCAATATAGGAAGGCAATCTTTTGTCGGTCGCAGCCATTTTCGACTCAATTTTCGAACGAGCCGTTTTCAAAACGTCTGCCATAAACAATTTACAATGGTGTTATAGGGCGTTCGTGTTACTCCGGCAATGTTTTGAAATATGTCGAGAAATTAAATGTAAACTGAAGGGATAATTGCTTTTGGTAAGCCGCTTCTGAGTTATTGGCTTTCGTTAACCGAACCACCAGAGCAATGAATGGTATGGGATTCAGGAGTACCATGTGACCGGTTGCCATGGCAGCAAAAGTTCTCACAGAACTCAGTAATAAATCAAACACTTCCACATGTCCTTCCCCTCATTACAGTTTTTTTTCTGCCTATTTAAACATGGAAAGTTCCACACAAGGGCCACGTGCAGTCGACCCAACGTGTAACGGACTCGCTGATAACAAAAATTCAGAAAAACAAAATTTTAAACTTTGAAATAACTGGTCTTTTTGACAAAACATGAACCCGCTACAAATGTAAGATCTTAATGGAAGGTGGCTTCATTGGTGAGGTTAGTAATAATGGCAAATGTATCAAATGAGCTAATTTAAGGTAAGAATATACTTTATTCCATTAGTGTTCTATTATTACAACGAAACCAATGTTTATACATCAATGTCTCAATGCTACTGGGTCTGAAGCTAAGTCAGCTTATATGACCAGCTGCCAGAGGCAGACATAATGATGAGATGAGATGGCTTGGGAGTCCATATCATGTTACACATTTGTCCATAGGTGGGTGTTTTACTTGCCGCAGCAAAGACACTAAGTACACAGCACCTCCAATTTAACGTCTCATGCGATCGACATCCAGCAGCTGGGATGTAGCTCAGGAAGAGTGCCTGGGCCTGGGATAGAACCCGCGACCTTCAGCAGAGCTGGTCATAATTGGGATTCTGCCTCATCTTGCTCTGCCCTGAGATGGATTCCTACTGTCTGTCCTATTAAAAGCGATGATCCAAAATTTGGAATTGAAATTATATCAGGGTCCATGAAAAATACCCACATAAAATGAATAATTAAAACCAAGTTTTCTGCTAATTGCTCCATTAATCCAACAAACTTCAAACATTCGCAATTACATTGTAATAAATTATTCATAATTATGACATCAAAAATGCAATGTTATCCCCTCCAATCTATTTGAGAGCATTTACCCAATTCGTGTTCACAACTTCACAAGAATGTTGAATAGGTAGAGTAAACCCAGTGGTCAAGGTGGTCATCTATTTGCAAGATTGTGAGTGCGAACCCATGGTACTGGTGTCAGCTCTTAAGCCTCTGTGGTAAACCCCGCGTTCAAGGCTGAATATACTCCCCTGGGAGTTGAGAAAGTCTCTAGATTGGCCTGCCGGGCACCATTCATGAACAACATCTCAGCAGCTGGATGTCGTTCGGATGAGACGTTAAATTTGTGGCCCCTTGTGCTTGGTGTCTATGCTGAGGCAAGTAAAAGATCCCATCATTAATGTGTAAAATGGGTGGACTCCTCTCTCTCTCACCTCATCAATCAACCCTCGATAGCAGCAAGAACTTGCCTTAGAGGGCTGCACTTTCCATATCTATTTATCTATCCAAGCATGTAATTTTGAAGTCAGTTGAGACTCTGCATAGTAATAACAGACAATACACCCAGACTACATTTTTATTTATGATTTGGCAGAAAGCATATGGTATCAATGCTCCGTTATAATGGGGTTGAACTGTATGTGTTGATTTGTTATGCTGGAGAGTGAATAATCGGTCCGCATTTCGCATGTGGAAAAATCCTTTGGAGATCAAATCGCTGTGGAGAATCTTTAATCTTGCCCTGTATTATTAATGCCCCCTTTTTAGTAAAAATAAATATTCTGAATTCGAAGCGAACAGCTGACAACAGGTTTTGATTAATTTGGGGATTGAATAATCAAAGCCCTCAGACAACAAAACCCTAGCCTGGGCTTGGGGGACACATTAATTTGCTTGCCTTAAATGGCCAAAATTTAGTGCAAAAGCGAGGAAAATTTATTCAATTACACTCAAAATCAGAGGAAATTCAAAGGAATAATCTCTACGATTTTGCACATCTATTGCATACATCATATGGACATAATATCTGACTATTCCGAAGCGCACGGTTCGGAATATCCTTGAATATTGACAACGCAAGCGTGTATAGACTTCGCAAAACAGTGTTATTGCGACAAAAATAAGGCAGAAAAAAATTAATTGGAATCACTTTCCCTATAGATCCGATAATTGAGCTGCTTTCACAATGTGGGTAGCCATTATCATGATTATTAGCCAAAGAACAAAGCAAACATTGCAAAAACAGTTTCGAGAGACCGAACGCTCCCTTATTCTCATGCAGAAGTGAACTGATGCGCAGCACCGCATCATGTTGCCTTCCAGAGCTCAAAGAAAAAACTACCCCGCTACACGGATGACAAAATTTAATAAGAATATGAGATTTAGACATTAATCAATACGACAAATCACACACAGTGTTCATAGTTTATTAATGTCAACTGGGCCACACGAAAACCTATTCTGCAGATTGTGCATCCAGCCAGAATATATTTTTAAATAAATAAATAGCATCAAATGCCAATATGATTGAGGTGGGGAGTATTAGTTTACCTGAATATTGCATAATTACCTGCTTTTCCCACAGGAAACCACTGAGGTCAATTTAATTAAACGCAAATATTCTATTTAAGTCTAAGCAAAATCTAATTGTAAGAACATATATATATATATATATATTATACCAATTATTTCATTATAATGTATAGTATACTTCGAGTATGAGAAATAAATATATGATAATAATATAATATTATGTCATACTGTGGTTGTCTGTTAAGTGCAATAATAGACACTGGAGATGTGACTATACTGTTGTGTATTTCTTGTATTTAGACATGTCTTGTTCACTGTTTGTAACTCTTGGCATTTTATTTTATTATTATCAAAATGACACTGTGTACTTCATTGTTGTACTTGTCTTTTCTGGCTCCATGCCATGATTTGGTGAGCGAATACATAAATTGAATTGAATTGGCATTGGATTAGTGTTGAAACTAAAATCTGATTTCTGTCTAATATGTCTGCAAAACCAATAAAATTCAACCTCTAAAAATTCCATCTCTGCATACTATGATTTACAATTGTGACCCTATAAAGGCTGCGATTTTTCCTACATTTTATCACAGAGAGCCCTTCCGAAAACTAGCCCAACATATATACTAGATAAAATTAATACTCATAGTGGAACTGGTTATGCCTCCTACCTCAAAAAATATTTATTAAATATGTATAATAGTGAATGTCATATAGCCAATTGCTATATTTGTAGCAACGTCTAACATACCAGCAACATACGGTTTGGAAGTCCCCCGCCCCCTTGGCACACTTTACTTCCCTCTTTCCCCGTCCACTTATTGTGTACTGTTTAAATTTAAATATAATATAATATTTTGTCTGGTCATCTAACCACTTATTATTTCATGCATTTTTCCCATAAGATATTGTAATTATTTTAGTTTTCATGGCAGCAATCTGGACTTGTAATATATAACTTAAACAGGGGGTGCCTATGGCAGCGTCTAACACCTTGGCAAAATGGTCATCGCCTGTGCCAAAATGTATCCATGCAGCTGTATTTGCATATATGTCATATTTTGCATGGCTTAAATAAAAAATCTTTCTTGTCTTCAAAAATGTGTGTTCACTTACAGGCTGGGGAAACAACTTTCATGAAAGTATCACTATAGTTTGCAAACTGGCCAGGTCATACTGTATTGACTATTTTAGGTCCCGTCTTAACAAGCACAAAAGAACACTCGCTATACTCACACCTGAGTGCATTTGATAACTGTTCCTTACAAAATAACCACTTTAAGAGTTCAACCGATAAAATCTAGGTCTATTGATTGACAACTAATTCTTGGTGACATCAGCTTCTTGGACACAAAGGAACACTTAAAGTTAAATCGAGCTTGTGACAGAAGTTCAAGAAATGGCAAGTGCTCTCATTGACAATTACATACTTGCTGACATCATCGAAACTATTTTGATCATTGATCATCCTCTACTCCCAGATATTATCAAGAACTGTGCTATATTAACTATTTTTAAAATCAAATTAAAGACATATTTATTTAAAGAAGTTTTTCATTAATCTTTTCTGGTTTATTTCTGTATCAAATTTTAACTGATTTTATCATTGATATATTTTACGGTTCAAATATATTTTTAATCTGATACTCATTTTTCTGTAAAGTGCACTGATATTAATTTAATTGTATTTACCTGTGCTATATAAGAATAAATTATTATAATATTATTATTATTACTCATTAGGTATTCTAATCTCGATCAAAAGGAATCATTTGAATCCTTAAATTACACTTCAATTTTTCTTTTAAATGCTTTGATATTTCAGCTTGTATGGAGTCAACAAAATGAATAATATAAATATGATGTTATAGATATATTATTTAATGCCTTTAATATAAATATTTATATATATATACAACATATATAAACACCATCTCACCCCATAACTCTAGAATATTAATGACATTTTTTTCACCCTGAAAATGAGATTGTTATACATGGTGTTCTGACCTAGTGCAACAGTTCATGGACACCGCAGATTAATGCTTTAAAATTATTCCGGAAAACACATATAGCCTATGACCGTATTGCATGTATTATGACTACGAAAACACCAGATTACCCCAAATAAACCCGAAACGTAGATAATCTGTTCTTTCCATGACCTAAATGAACATCGAACAACAACAGACTGCGATAATTTTCCAGGACATGACAAAGAACAATCATTACTAATGCATTATTAATACTGAACATATGTTTCTCATATTTTCATGATAATGGGCTTTAGTCATAACAACAGGCATTAGGTCATATTATCATGATGGCCCATTCCATACTCATTGTCAAGAGAAATCAATAACTTGCTACATTCATTGATTATCCATAATTATAATCTCAGTAATAATCATATGATAATCGCATGACAAATTATAGTATAATATATTGCACTTTAATGACCACCTTGAAAATATCATAGTTCAGATATGTCTGACGGATGATGGTAAAATCGAAATCATTTCAACTCAGGTGAAGAAAAGAGTTTGCGTCCATGAAAATGGCTCAAGCAGCATAAAGGGTTCCCACAGAAATCATGAAATTAACTTTCAATGACTTTTCCATGGCCATTCTTTCGATAAAATCTGCACAACAAAGTCAACGATTGCAAATTATGACGAACTCCACACACCCCTTACAGATGTCCTCACCACCCTTTTTCATTGCAGACAATGCTTTTTTTTGTTTTTCTAAAATCCCCTGACTTTTCCATGACCTTTTTAAAATTTCTATAATTCAATGACTTCTATAAATAACAGATGTTTTGGCCTTGTCACCTTACTTAATTCCTCTTACCGCAACCAGTCATTAAAACTTTGTAAAAATACAGTATATATCACGCCACCTAGCGTGAGATCACGAGGTGAGTTCATGGTGAGCTAACTGTGATGTCATCTTGTTATCTCATCCCATGAGCTTTGAGTGAGGTCACTGTGAGTGTAACATTAGCTCACGTCTTCACTGGGTAGGTCAAAACATCAGTTATTTATGGAAGTATTTTATGGCTGCAAACATGTTATAAATAATATATGGATGTAATTATCAAGGCCCTCAGCCTAGCAGCGACAAAACCTCACTCAAAATCGTAATGAATGGAGAAGAGAGAAAATACCACAATACCAAGGCATTACGCTCGTAAGGTGACCAACCGTAATCTTCAGGGCACAACTGATTTTAAACATGTATTAGTGTGGTAGCAATTATGGTCGAATTAATCAAGCAATTATAGGGCTTTACGTCCTGTATTTCTGCACCTGATGGGCTAATTAGGACAGGTAGGGACCATGGCAATGAGACGAAAGATGAAACAGCCATCCAATTTAGGCTCAACCGGGAATTGAACCCGGGACCCAGTGGTTGGAAGCCCAGCGTGCTACCACTGAGCTTGGCCCGCACTCCTCGAGTATCCCAGGAAGTGCATTAACTGCACTTATTAGTATAAATGTAGCTATGATTGAAATTATCTAATCCTATGAGATTGTATATCATTGCCAGGCCACCACTGATTATACCAGGAATTATTCATATATATTTCATAGAGTTCTCGTGTGATGATTCAACATGGAAGCAAACATGCGATTGTCCCATTAAACTATTAAATATCAACTACGTACCCAAATGATTTATTCACCAATAAGGTCCACTTAATTGCTTAATGGTATAACTGTAGAGATGGGCAGTTCGGATAACAAATCCCAAATATAAAATCGTTAAACTGAATCGATCAGAAGTGAGTTTGTTACGGAGTTATGTTGCACACACAAACTACTATTAAAATGTAGAGCACTAATTATAAATTCATACATAAAATTAACATATTATAAAACAAATGCAAGCAATTCATAATGAATTATTTTTCAAGCTTATATGAGCGGTCACATTCTTCATTAATTGCAAAATGATAAATTTGTTGCTCCTTATCATACAAAGCAATAATTTATAGTACAAAGCAATGGCGATGAGCATGTACTTTTGAAGAACTGTTATGATAGGGTCCCACATCAGACGGCCATCTGGCATAGAGAGGTCTATCTCCGCAAGTGTACTCTAATATGATCAGCCAAATGTTCCAACTGATGACATCATACAATTGATGATGTAATTAAACAATGGTCAGGTGCACAGAGCAACTGAGCAGAGGATTTATTCAATTACTTTCAACTGTTATCGCATGGAATCATGGGAGAAATCTGGTGCAAGATTGTTGCTATGGTGATCTATGATGTCATAGTTGCTAAGCAAACTTTGATAGGTCATGTAATTATTAGCGACTGTTCTTTGTCTCTGCCATTATAAGTGTCTAGGTGGCAGCGATACTTTCTAAAGTATCGTAGAGCAGACAGTGAGACACCCAGCTTATAGGCCTTGTAATTTTTGAGGTGTCATTAGTTTCACATTGTATGCATACTTTAAGAAAATTGACACCGATTTATTTGATCAAACAATTGATTGCGGCATCATTAACTTAGCATTGCCCCTCCTTTTCGCAGCAATAACCCATTCCACTCGTAATGATTCTTCTGACCAATGCTAAGATACTGCTAGCAGAGCTATCAACTACTGATTTACCAGAGCTCTCAAAAATACACTTAAACGAAACTTACCGTCATTAGGCATAGTCAAAATGGGAATTTGCGTAATTGATCCATTTCTTCCCTCAACTCTACCAGCTCGCTCGTAAATTGTAGCCAAATCTGTGTACATGTAACCGGGGAAACCTCTTCGACCAGGCACCTCTTCTCGAGCAGCTGATACCTGAAGAACATCATCAAACGCTTTGTTAAAATCTACAAATAGTAGGTGCATTGTCAGATGACTTATTGATGTTATATTGCAAAAGAACATCCCAATGAGCATCTCATTACAGCTATTCCGTTAAAAGGTATTCTTGCCGATATATACTGTATACGTGTGATTGGAAACACTAAATAAAATCTATCCATCCATCTATCTATAAGTAATGTATGCAGATAGATAAGACTGGTAGCCACATATAGGGAATAGATGATAGAAAACTTTAGATAGAGAATATGCTTCATTAATGATAAAAAAAAAACATTTCATGATCGACCAATCATAATGATATAAAATATCCAATCAGAAAACGCTCCTAATCATGAATAACCAATGTATTTAACCTAATTCATATGGCATAAAATTCCATTGTTCAAACATTAAATGTTTAAGACATTTCTGAAGTTTGAAATTGCCTCTTTAAAGATTCATAAATGTGGGGCAATTAAAGTGTTTTATGTCAATTCATGTGAAACAGCGCGAATGAAATAAGAAAAATGTCGCAGAATTGTAATTTATCAGTGCATAAAATTTTAATGATGGAAATAAACATGAAATTCACCTCTCGCAAAGCCTCAGCGTAAGAACTCATGTCTGTTAAAATAACCAACACGTGTTTCTCACACTGATAAGCCAAGAATTCAGCTGTCGTCAGAGCAATTCTAGGTGTGATGATTCTCTCAATGCTGTAAAAATTTAAGAATATATAATTATATTAAACATACTGGCAAGTTAAACTGATATCATAAATAAAAGCCCTTTTTCTGACAAGTACGTACAACTCTTAGGGTCTTAATTGCAACTATAGCCCTCCCTAAAGAGTTTCTGCTGTTATTGAGGAGGGATAATTGATTGTAATTTGTCATTCGTATGAACAAACCACTAATCTGTAACAACACATAACCACAAATACATCGGGAAATTTTTAAAGCTAGTTCATTATTATGCCAGGTTAAAAATACAAATCAATAATGATCCAGAAATTATGATTTTACAATATATATATATTATTTTGTAATACTATTAGGATGTTTGCTTTATCATTCCCTCAACTGATCTATGTATCCCACAAAGATGGAAAATAGACATAATCTAAGTTTAGAATTCAATTTATTTTTGGTATTTTTATTCCGTTGTTACTCTTTATTAATTTGTATATTTTTCATTTCTTCACTTACGTTGGATCATTGGCAAGATTCAAGAACAGGCACACATTTTCCATGGAACCATTTTCTTCAAAATCTTGCTTAAAGAATCGAGCAATTTCCATGTTTACCTGAAAAAGTTCAAAGAAAACTCTTAGATCTATATATTCTCACAATCCGCCAGGTGGCACCACTTGTCTTGTTACCTATCCACAAGAGGACACCACTTGGGGTTTTTAGAATTCTCCACCAGAGGTCCCTAAAGTTTAACAGCCATGAGAGCCACCTGGCAGAGAATTTACTGAACTGTTAAGATATATCACAATCACATCATCTTGATGATTTTATGACAATATAATTACACAGTTAGATAATTACTTACACCCATAGCAGCGAACACAATAGCAAAATTATCTTCATGATCATCCAGGACACTCTTCCCTGGAAGTTTGACAAGACCAGCTTGACGACAGATTTGGGCAGCAATCTGCAAGAATTCAGCAGAATTTTCATTTTATTGATTGAACATTTCAATAACATACATCAAAGACAGACTGTTGAATGCAGTGAAATTCAAACCGCACTGTCGGAGTTGATACTTATAATTCTGAGAAATATACATGCAATATTCAGAGGCAAAAATTGTATCAACTACCAAAATATGAATTTTATCTTAAGATAAAATAAATTGACTATATTTTGCTAACTTACATCACTGTGTGGCAGACCCGCAGCAGAGAAAATAGGAATCTTTTGACCTCTAGCAATACTGTTCATTCCGTCTATGGCGGAGATACCCGTCTGGATCATTTCTTCTGGGTAAATTCGAGACCATGGGTTGATTGGTTGGCCTGAAATTAATATTCAGATATTGATAAGAGAGTAAATTAAAGTAATGGCCATAAAATAATTCTATAATATCCGTTTCATTCGATCTGAAAATTTCACATCAACATTACTAAGAATGTAACGACCTTCTGAGTACTGCACTACAGGAGACTGAGGAGTCTCTGTCATAACTATGAGTTCGATACTCCCAAGCCAACAGTTTGGACATCCACAAGAAGAAAATAATCAGTGAATTGATATCCGGAACATTTTTGCTCAGATTGAGTCTATATTAATTGGTCTACAAGCATAATATTCCTTGTATATTTCTTGGCGAATACTTTTTTTCTGCTTTGTTGGGTTACATCCTGCACAGTCAGTCACTCTGCCTTACGTTTGCTTAAATATTGACCAGAAAATTGTTCACAAAACTATAGCTTTTTAGTAAGCTAGTGCACATCCCCCACAGTATGCTAATGTCATTTATTGTTTATGTAATGTACTAACCATATTGAAATACAACATACTGTGAACAAATAAAACATCCAAACATCATCCCAACAAGTTTCAAGGAATATTATCATAATGCAACATGCTTCAATTTTCATAGCTTCATTTTTACACCAGAGGACACCACCAGTCAGACCTCACATCAAAATCTTACAAGTGACACCAAAGTATTGTCAATCTGATAGTTTCACCTTGAATATCGAGGTAATCTTCTGCTAAAACGGTGGGTCCTTTGTCCACTGGTTTTCCCGAACCATTGAAAACTCTACCTGTAATTAGATAAAAGAAAACACGTTAGCCATATCATATTTGATAATTTTCAAGCGACAACCTTTCACTACACAGTTGGTTACTTAAGTTTAATACATTTTGTGGCAATGTCTCATGTCTGCCATCAAGTTACATTCAGGAATTTAAAGGTTTAATACTTAATTTAAGAATACAACACTATCAAAATTATTTCTCATTTTGTTTGACCCGCAAACAAGCAGTTTTGTTTAAAACTAAATCAGTGTAAACGGTCCAATGGTCTTATATTTTTGATTTCATGACCAAAACTATATTTACCATACGAACAAAACTAACATTTCCAGAAAAAGTGCAGTATAGCGGACCAAGACTTATGACCATATTTAACGAGCCTCATTGCAAGGCCTATGACGTAAAAATGCTTGAAATCAATCTATGACGTCACAAACTAATGTAGTTATGACGGCGATTTTCATCTTCACGGTAAAGACAGATGCTTTTTCTTGGGGGCTGCTGCCCATACCCCCGTTATTCTACACCAAATTTTGTTTTGATTGTGCTAGATTCAACTAGAATTTCAAACTTTTGAAATATTTGATAAAATTTCATTTTTAATGCACGCCAAATATGGGCATATATTTGAGTGTGCTATACTGCCCTAAACTCACATTTCCTTTTGCACTTATTTACTTTTATCGATAGTCAGAGAATTTCTGCCTTATACGGCCAATCGGCCAATAGCAAAAAGTGAAACCCTTTTGAGTGTCCTTTTTAGTTGACATGATATATTTGAATTAAATGTTCCAAAAATCTGAGATTTTGTACATTACAGGCTGACAGAATTTTATTTTAGTTAAGTTGTTTCACAGTAAATTACCCAACATGTCCTCAGAGACAGGAATTCGTAAAATGTCTCCCGTGAATTCACAAGTGGTGTATTTGGCGTCAATGCCCGATGTTCCCTCAAAAACCTGAAACGAAACAAATATTGACCTTGTATCCCAGAATATATACAGTGTGTACAGCAATATCCAAAGTTTAGGACCTCTACGACTATGCAGCAAAAATGTTTTATCTGAACTGCATGTGAATATATTTTTTACGCGGCATTTAGGAGATATTAAACTGCATAAAAAGAGACAATAAAATGCAATGAAAAAGGTTACTTTTACTTTAACATTTCATTTTGCACATAAGAAAATATCTTAACAGTTGATAAACATGATAAAATTGAAAACCAGCAAATTTGATTAAGTGGAATGCTTGTCATGTCAAACTAAGGCCATTTGTGTTAGACTCGTATGGTATTTATGCATTAAAAATACATTTATAATCTAATGCATTAATTGCATTATGTGACTCATTTTTTCAGGGCTTGAAACACAAGTTCAAAAATAACTGCTGTCTAATTCATGCTCGTTATAATAAAACTCCCCTTCCTCCTCAAGAAAAAAAATCATTTCATACTCAGTAAATTTTTAACATTGCACACCTTCGGCAGCTTATATTGAATTAATCATTTATACCACTTCTAACAGATGCATCAATTATAATTGTTAATGTTTTGTACTTGTGACCCGCCGTATTGAAATCTAGTTAACCTCTATAGATATCAAAATACCTGAACGACAGCCTTGGATCCGCTGACTTCCAACACCTGACCTGTTCGCTGACTGCCATCGTGCAATGTGAGACGGACAATTTCAGCGAATTTTGGGAACTGGAAAAGAGGAAAACAATGTTACTATTAATGCAAATAATATATGTAATAAACATACTTTAAAAGCTTATCCTGATTGTTTCACATTTTGTACAGTCAGAATCATTAAAGAGCAAATTCCAACAAAATCTGGTTGGATTACTTGTCCAGGTACAGATTAAATTATTGTATTTGCCTACCTTTAACACACCTTTTTAATGTAAATGATAACAATACAAAACTCACCTTCACATCGTCCAATATGACCAAGGGTCCATTTACACCTGACACTGTCTTGTATGCTGAAATCATAAGATTAAAAGTGAACGATCAAATATATCAAACTTCATTTAATCATTGCATAAATGTACAGCTGAGTTAGCTCAAAGCTGTCTGGCCGCTATCTATATATTTTGCAGCATTCTGTTGATTATATATTATCTCATCATTATATCTGTCTTAAGTTATAACACAGCAGAAGTCACAACAAATATAACACCTCTACTCTAGCAAAAACCATCTAGCTGAAATATACTTGAGCATTGTTGATATATCATATGTATATGAGTTAATATAGCTCATGAAGAAGAGTATCCAAGCTCGGAAACAAACTTGGGACCTTAAGCATTGCTGGTTAAGCTTAACCCCGTTGACCATTTTACAGATGCATCATCTCTAAAAAACCTGGATTCCAACCCAGGATCACCAGCATAATCACCTTAACCACTAACCCACATTCTGAGACAACGACCTCTGCAAAAGCCTTTTAAAATCATGACTGTAAACGCACATAAATGCACACAAATTCCTAATATTCCATTCGCAAAAGGAAGCAAGGCTAGAGCTCTGCCATTATTTATGAACCGTGCTATAATTTCCTCCACAATATCCTGGCCATTGTGACCCCAGCTAAAGGCAGGAAGCTCAATATTCTACAAGAGCTAATAACATGAATAAGAACTGAAGGACCTTCGATATGAGTGCTAATATAAGCTATGAGAAATATGAAGCTGCTAAAGTAGTATTGCCTTACATGAAATATTTAATCTCAACTCCATCGAAAGGGATCATCATCACTATTATCATCATGGGCATGATTACAGAAATAATACTTTTAATATATTCATGACATGTACATGTTATTGTTAGGAGATGTAATGGAATATGTATGCATGCTTCACATACCATGTACAAGCAGCTTTTGATTTCTGTCTATATGTCTACTTCGCCATTTCTCCCCCTTCCCCACCTTGCACGTTACTTTTTTTTGTTATTCCTATCGTTTATTATATTTTTTTCTTTTCTTTAACATAAATATGATGTGATGTCTGATTTGTGTGTGAAGTGTGATGTATGCAATGGTTGCATGAGGTCTTTTTCCTTTTGATTTGATAGGTGCACTTGTTAATATCTGTTTTGTGCTTTTCTTGTGTAGATGTGTTTGTTTCATGATTTGTAGATGTTTTGTTTACAGTATACTTGTGTGCTGTATTAATGTATCAATGTTGCTTGAATGTATGTACACGGTCGGAAATAACTATATACTAGGTTTATCATGGCCGATTGACAAATACATACCAGTCTCAATGTTGTGATTTGTCATACTATGTGTCCCGTAGATTATTAATAGGTTAATCATCTGCTCATGTGTCAAAGACATTAATTTGTGATTCATCTGTACATTATCAATTGATAAGAGGCAGATGTAATGAAGAGATGCCATCCATTTATAAATAGTTCCTGCACTGTATTCGACCAGTACAAACATTTGGTTTCAGTCAGCATGATGGTACATTAAATCGATTTTAAAATAGGTGTCCCACACTGTTCAATATCAATGTTCATCAATGCTACTGGGTCTGAAGGTTAATCAGCTTATACGACCAACTGCCAGATGCAGACGTAATGATGAGATGATAAGGCTGCTTGGGAGTCCACACCATGTTACACATTTACTACATGGGTGGAGTATTTACTTTCCTCAGCATTGGCACGGAGTACAAGGCACCTCCAATTTAACGTCTCATGCAATGGATTACCAATGGATAAAACAGCCAAACTTTGACAAATCCCAACGAAATGAGACAATAAATTTTCGGTAGGAGTATTCATCTTGTTCACTGCTTAGTGCAGCAAAAAAGTTCAAAACACAGATCACAAGCATTTTGTTTGCTCGAAGCTCTCTAGCATCGCGTCTAATATCTTCTCTCAGCATGCTAATATCTGGGGAGACAAATTACAGCAGGCTGAGCGACTTAGTTGGACCTTGCTCCTACGACATCGGCTCTGAAAGGAGAAACGCTTAAACAAGCTCAAGCATCCATTCTGGTCAGCTGCTGCAGATGCTGATGCTGATGCAGATGCTAGGAGTCAGGAACAGATGAGAGGGAATGGTTGTTAGATGCTAGGAGTCAGGAACAGATGAGAGTGAATGGTTGTTACCTTGGTAATTGAGAATTAAATAGTTTATGCCAGTCATACTGTCCCCACCCTACTGTACACTGTACACTGAACACTGTACACTGAACACTGTACACTGAACACTGTACACTGAACACTGTACACTGAACACTGTACACTGAACACTGTACACTGAACACTGAACACTGAACACTGTACACTGAACACTGTACACTGAACACTGTACACTGAACACTGTACACTGAACACTGTACACTGAACACTGTACACTGAACACTGTACACTGAACACTGTACACTGAACACTGTTAACAGGTTATAACAACTTTGGTTGTCAATTGTTTTACAGAGAGTTTCGAATGTATTTCATTGGAGTATTTCAATGCTACTGGACCGAAGCCAAGTAAGCTTATATGACCAGCTGTTGGAGGCAGACGTAATGATGAGATGACACGGCTGCTTTGAGTCCACACCATGTTACACGTTTACTCAGTGGGGTATTTTACTTGCTTCAGCATAGACACCTAGTACAAGGCACCTAAATATAACATTTTCATATATGTATGCTAAAGATCACCAAAATATGTTTTCATTGTCACTAGGCTGGTCTTACAGGTTAAATGACCAGCTCCTAAGAGTCAGACGTAATGATGAGATGATAAGGCTAGGACTCCACACCATGTCAACTCCATGATAGAGACCCTTCACTCACAACAGCACAAACACCTGAACACAATGTTCAAGGCAACACCCATGAAAACAAGTTGAATTAAGCGCTACAAAAATTGCTCATTATTTTGTTTAGGTAAAAGAGCAACCTCGTCCAGATTCGAACTCAAGACCTTCAGAGGAGCTGGCCAAAATCCTAGCCACTAGATAAGGGTATCCAGCATTATGCAATGTGAAAATCAGGTTTAAGGCTACTAGCACCATTTTCATCAAGAAATGCTACAACCTATGCATTGCACAACCTACAACAATCATTGCCCTATTTCCCACTGTATTCATAATGGTATCATAGACAGTATAGATACAATGCCAAACTAAAAGACCTTAATTCAAATTTATTAGGACACAAACACTTGCTCATGACCTTGGGACACAGAAATGACTAGACTTAGTACAAGATACAAACGAGATGGGGCAAATGAATCTAGACAGGTCCGAATTTGGAAACATCTAGCGAGGACCCCTCCAGCTGAGAGCTTAGCACAAGTCCTCTCCATCACGACTCCCCTGCTCTGGGATGCTGGTGGCAATCAATGCAACTCCATCCTTGCTACAGCTGCCGCTACTGCTGCTGCTGATTGAGCATCTCTGCAGGAACTGTTCCATACTGCAGCAGCAGCAGCAGCAGATGACACCAATACCTGCGTTTAATGTTCAAAGGAAGCGTGGGAGGGACACAAGACAAATTGCTGACTATGCTTTAAAATCTATATTTTATTGTATAGTTTTGTCTCAATATCAGAGGCAGACATAATGATGAGATGGTAAAGACATGGGGTGATGGAAGTCCACATCATTTTACCCAACTGGGTCCAATATACACACACCATAACAAATGAAACCGTTCAAGGTGGTCCATTTAAGTCCCGGCAACATATTGGGAGTACGTAACTACATTAATGCATCTCATCTAAACGATTCGCTCATAACAATGATCAAGTGTGACATGGCTAGCGATCAAACCAAGGACTTTCACAGATACTGGCCACAGTGACCAGTGCCAGACACACACATTTAGATGGTGTTCCTTCTACAATATTCCTGACCACAATATTGCACATCTAGCCTTAAAAGTTATACTTGTGGTCCGATATTGAAGTAAACATAATCAAAGCTCAGACATGTAGCACAATTTTTGTTATTTCTTCACAGTCTTGCATGAAATTTTACTTGCGTCATGTTCTGTGGCTATACACCTCAAGTGAGGATTATGAACAGTTAGTTAAGAAGCACATCAGCAAGATCTGTTATGATGGTGCAGAGAAGTTTGTAAAGTTTGTATGTACATGTATGTATAATGCACAAATAGTGTCTCGATCATCATATGATCATGTGGTCCATTGTACAATAATTTAAATTATTTGGTGCACAAAACTAGGTACATATCGCAGTCCATTCATGACAACAGATCAAAATAGAACAGTTCACAATGCAATGCGTTTACAAATGATACCGAATTAAGGTTAAAATTGGATCCGAACTACCTGTCATATTAGGCAGCCGGGAGAAAACAGCATTGGATGAATATGTTTGGCGACCGGACAATAACTTCATATGGGAGTTGATTCAGATAGACAGAGGACAAAATTGCACATTTTACACTCGACATGATCTCACAGTCATAGTACCTAGACAGTGCAAGAACATTCATTATGGTGGCACAATGTGCTGTTGGCAGGGCTCGATGATGTCCAGTTATACAAGGCAGCCGCTATGCGCATTGAAGGTGGGACAAACTCAAGCACAAGACCACTGCTGCCGAGTGAAAGATTAGAAGAGTTAGCTCGGCTGTTTGTTTAAGGAGCATCGTTGCCAAAGTTAGACATGTCCCGAATCAGCCCTTGGTGTTACTTAATGATCCAGAGAAGACCACACACAGAAGATGATCTCATAGCATGGACTTGGGATGCCGTTCGTCAAAACATCACAGCCCAAGATTTCCTTCTCAGGGCTCTAATGCAAAACAACAGTCCGAGCAATGGACTCAATCGCAGAATTTGCCGCTACTCTTGATAAGATTTGTCATTGAAGATTTCTACATTTTTTGGTGCATCGAAACGAGAATGGACAACCTGGACAACTGCCGCAATAGATGACACAAGAGTTAAAAGCATTTACGCCGATGGTGTTAACCTGCATATGGTTTGTGGATAACATCAATCATCATTATCAAGTAATGAGCGGCTATACTTTCACACTTGATGACTACTACAATCAGGACCTCAGCTGTCACCTCAATGAGAAAAATGCCAATTTGATCTTCGATGCAGTGGACCCAATTGTATGACCAGTATACATTGCCAACATTAATTGTGGCAGCAAGGGATGACCAAGTTTCATCCATGATGATACAAAATGTTTTTGGGATGATCTGCTTGAACCTAAGTAATACAATCTCTTACCGACTAAGACTATTTTTTTTTTTGTTGCTGCATTTTGGCCACAATATAACTACTTTAAATTGGACATTATTAAACCCATATCACCGTTAAGTTAAGTATATAGTGACTGCCATTCATGATCAACATATGATCAACCCTGTTATCCCTGACACACAACCCATTTAGCAGCTTAGTGGTCATGCATTGCATGTTTACAGAACAGCCCAATATAAGATCAATTGCAACTTTTCCAGTGTATTGAGTTTCATTATATCATGTGTATGTATATATAACTGTTTATGTAACAGTTGAAGACTGCATCATTGCACAAGATGAACGCCAGGGCCGGTCCTAGCACTCGCGGGGCCAAAGCGGTGCCTAATTTGCCTCATAATTATCCCTCATTTTAGAATGTGAAGACCTTTGCGCGTGGCCTTATTATACTGTTGTGCGGGGGGGGGGGGGGGGGGGGCTATTTTGGCACGAAGGGCCTACTTTGGCACCAAGTTCCTACTTTGGCGCCTAGGTCCTATTTTGGCGCGAAGGGCCTATTTTGGTGCAGAGGGCCTGTTTAGGCGCGGGGCCCAACGCAGCCGCATTGCTTGCTTGCGTTGCCCTAGGACCGGCTCTAATGAAAGCAAAGAACAGTTCATGTGAAAGTAACATTACATGTGTCACATGACCTGCAGTAAACTTGGGATGCAGCTTAACACTCCTATATTGGTTGCACTTCTCCAATCAGACACTTACACTGACCTAATCAATCTTAGCCCTATTAGTTATTGATTCCAAACACAGTCTCTGCTCAAAGAAGGTATATATCCATTCAATCAAGATCACATGATCATGAGCTATCTATCATGACTGGCCAAGAAATGACTGACCAATGTTTATGTCTCACGAGACATTACTAGCAAACGAAACAGTATCAGAGACTCCCTAGCAATATTACGATATCCAAAACCGAACTACCATGGCAATTAGACATTATAAAGATTATGAAAATGCAATGTTTTGCAAGATGACACCTGACATTGACAGCTGAGAAAAGTGGGAGGGGACCCTTGATTCACCGCCTGTTTTTCTGCACCACACACAAAACCAGGGGTTGCTATCGCTATAAAACTTAGTTACTTATTTCTACTTACTGAGACGTGGCTGAGAGATATAATCTCTTATAACAGCCGCAGCATGAGTCCGATTTGCAGCATTTACATCCATCGGTCCGGTCATCGCCATCTTACGAGTCACGTGAAAGTAGCACGACGCATGCGCACTACAAAAATTAACACCAGAGGGCGCAACAGGCAAATGTTGCTTTTCGGCCACTAGGGGACTTAAATATGTATCATAGAAGAAGAAGAAGAAGAAGAAGCAGAAGAAACTGTATTATTATAATAAAAGTTTTTTTCTATAGGCAGCATAAAATGCTTTATAACTTTAGGTAACGCTCACTTAATAATCATGCGTGTAAAAGCCTGTTGAAATCTATTTTCTCTTTTTTCCTTATTGTTTATTAAAAAGTTATTTTGTATATTTATTTTCTGGGTCCCTTTCTTTATTACTTTTCCCCTTTTAGGGGGGGGGGGTGCATCCACCCCTGGATGCATCACTGCTCTCAGATAGATAATTTAGAAGCTTATTGCTATACATATTGTAAAACAGCTCATATCGTAACGGAGGGTATCGACAGGGCAGGTATTATTGACACTTAAATTAGTTTGTTAACAAAATTGTTAACATTCTAATGTGAATGTCGATAATACCCGCCCTATCGATAATACCCTCCATTACAGTATATCTAAATAAACAAAACCATATGTTATTGCATTGTCCAAGTTATAAAAGACGAACTGATTTCCCCGGGTCAATTTCTTATACCCCTACATTGTAAAGCAACCACAGAAGATAAGTGAACATACAAACTGCTGCAATAAAATATTGCCTATAAATATAGTTAAACTATTGTCTGTTGAATGTAAACCAAGACTAATGGTTCTGCCCTCGGGTACTTAATAGTATATTAAAAACACTTTCTATAACCAGAGAGTGCCACCTGCTAGAATAGCACCTCGATCGACAATTAATTGCATACAAATTGGTTCGTGATCAATTCATTATTTATTAATTATACCTGCCAAACCCGGCCAAGAAATATTAGAAAAGAAGTAAAAAAAAAGCAACCAAAAAAAAAAGATAGAAAAAAAAGAAAGAACAGTTCGAGCTCTGTGAAGCCCGTTATATATAGAAAATTGCAGATGGATACTGTACCGTAGCGGAGGGTATTATCGACAGGGCGGGTATTTTCGACACTCACATCAAAATGTTAACAATTTATTATTTTTCTTAACAAACTAATTTAAGTGTCGAAAATACTCGCCCTGTCGTTAATACCCTCCTTTACGGGTTTAGCCTAATTTCACGCACAACTCAATGATTACACATATATATATACATTGTATATGATATAAGTATATCTACTGGTGTCAAAGTGACCACACAATTGAATTGTGCGTGCCTAAGTTGTCTAGGCAATTATAATTGTTGTAGCTATTTCTCTAGCCATTTAAAACTATCTTCTCAGATTGTTTGCAAATTTCTGTTGCATGATTTGGCTTATATATGGAAGCAAAAATCTTAGAAGTATTCAAAATAAATGGTTTATTCAGGTACAGTGACACATTGGGGAAATTAAGGAAAATTCACGAGCTCTCATTATATACAACTATTCTTGCAAATAAGTATATGACAAAACATTTTCAGAAAAAGAAAAAAGGAAGCGGTGCCTACGTGGCGCCACTGTGCATCTTATTTCAGTAAAATCTCCAGTTTTCACCACTTGCACGTGGCGCCATCTGTTGTCTTTTGATCGAATTACAGGAAGTTGATCACAGTTGAGGGGGAGGCGCACATTTAGGTGTTGGTTGCTGGTTTCGAATGATACGTTAAATTTTGACGTTTGCTGTTGATGTCAATAAAAGAAGCAGCTAGTAGCAAAATGGATAAACTGAGGCGTGTTTTGGGAGGTCAGGATGAGGACGAGGAGGCGGGGATAATGACACAGGTAAATGCCAAATGACTCAAAATGTGAATTGTCAAAATCACCTGACACTTGTCATGTTGTGGAGTATTGGCAATGCTGCTTCTGTTATCGTAGCTTATCTTAGTCATAGAGTTAGACACACTGCTGTAAATACTGTAGTTGCTTAGTCTCAATGAAGATTTTAATGACTAGGAAATAATTGAAATTATTATGAAAATAATTATTCCAAAATTGATTATTTTATTGTCTCAACTAAAATTTGGGATGATATAAAAGCAATAAATGTACTGAATTTTTAATGCTATTATCCAATTAGAGCTTAATTCATTGACCAGGAAGTGATTGAAATTGTCATTTTCCATATCATGGCATATGCCACTTATTAAATGCATGTAATAAGAGTGAACATGATTTAGATTTATTCAATTCCCTATTTTTGGTAGGTAGTGAAAGCATTAATTTTAGGCATATTCAATGTTGGTTTCTCCAAAATTTTATAAAAAAGGTTCACTGATCGATCTCATCATTAAAAAGTGCACTATTAACATGAAAGTAATTTTTCTGGCCCTGTTATCTATAGTGACTTGTGCTCAATTGTCAGTAAATACTAGATTAGCATGAAATCTTTTACCAGTGAATTAAACAAAAGTTTTCCCCTTATTTCATACTAACAGGAGTTAAGACCTCTGGTAAGACAAAATTTTTCAAGTTATTTCAAATATTGCTTAATAAAGGATTTCCTTTAGCACATAGTGAGGCTAGAATATTTGTAATTAACCATTTTTTCTGTAGCGGCTATAGCATGGCATGAAACTAACATAACCCATGTTTTGCACTCCCAAGTGATTTTCAACTGACAAGCGTTGCTGTAAACCACTTCATTTTGCGTTAAGTCTTTGTGAACATGAAAATTGGCTGCATCAAATTCACAAGAATGTGCTAATTCATAACTGAAGATAATATTACTGACTAAAGACAGCTTTTTATATTACTACTGCGTTATTAAGTCAGTAAAGGCCCCTTCACACTTAGTCGGATCAGACGCCAGATTGTCCAGGAGTATAGCTCCGGCAAACTCCGGTAATAGCGTGTAGACCTCGTGTTTCTTTCCGGCATTGTCCGTCATTGTCCGGGGCGATCCGGGACCACCTTGGGACTCCGGGGAAAAGAATTAAACATGTTCAATTTTTCATGCCGGAGGTCCTGAAGTATTTAATCCGTGTTGATCCGTGTAGACTCCCAGTAGACTCCGCCGATCTCCGGGAATCTCCGTATTGACTCGGGTATACTTCGTGGTATCTCCAGCTATGTCCGGCGTCAACCGGGCATGAATATTTCGCCGCCATTAAAGCCGGAGAGTACAAGGAGCAACACGGTTCTACACGAATAAACACTGTGTAAAGACCGGTTATATCCTTGAAGGCACCGTGTAAAATCCGGTTCACTCCGCACTCTTCCGGGACAGTCGTGTTACCTCCTTGTTGAGACCGTATTGACATCGTGTACACATCGCCAAACATTTCTTTTTTGTTGACATTTAACAGCTCTTTGATCCCGGAACCCCCCGGAGTGAATAATATTTTACTCCGGGACACTCCGGCGTCTGATCCGGCTAAGTGTGAAGGGGCCTTTACTCTCTTTAGTAGTCAACGTAGTCAAGTCATCATAATTTGTCGTTGGATGTAAAAATATGCTCAGTATTCGAAACTGTCTTATATTATTGTGTATCCACCAATTCCAGCCCTGTGATTACCTAAAAAATCTAGCAGCCAGTTTAAGTATGTTTGTATAATTCATTTGGGCTTTAAAGTGAGGTTCTTAAGAATTTGGTTTAATTATCAACTCGGTAAAAGTGTAATTTTATTTTATTTTTTCAGATATCCGACTCTTCATCGTTAAGTTGGTCCACAAGATTGAAAGGCTTCATCATTTGTTTTGTTTTGGGAGTTCTTTGTTCGTTAATGGTATGTCAATATTTCATATACATGTATATATATATTATTAGTATCAAGTTATAACTACAGCTTTAGGTTTAGCACTTCTGATTTCAGGACTGTTGTCCTCAGGGCTGTTCCATTTGAAAAGGGGTGGACAGGTTTTTGTAAAAGCAGGCGGGGGGGGGGGGGGGGGTTTCCAAAAGAGGAAAAAAGGAGAGTAAAGATGATGACCAGTATTTTCTTAATTTCTTAATGTAGACAAAAGGGCTTGAGGGTGGGGTCTATCAAAAAACTAAAGCAGGTGTGGGGCTGTAAATTCCCCCCCCCCCAACCCCCCTTTAAAAAAAAAAATGGAACAGGCCTTAGCTCTTTTCAGACTATTCTAGATCCATAATGGTAGATGTGTTCAGTGTATATATGTACATGGTGTGAAATTTCTGATCGCCCGCTAATTGGCCACTAAATATCTTATTTAAATTCATTGTAATAACTGCATCCCCCGTTTTTTTTTCACCCAGCTTGCATTTGGGGAAGAAAACTTGCTTATTAGAATGAGAAATCTCCGTTAATTTATCATTTTTCATGTGTTTCAGGGGACCTTTTTCCTCTTTCTATCTCATGGATTGAAACTTTTTGCTCTTTTTTACACAATTGGAAATTTGATGGCATTAGGCAGGTGAGTCTGTGACAAACAAAAATATTGCCTGAATAAAAATTGAAAACTCATTACATAGTTATATAATTGAAAAAAAAAAAAAATGTAGTAATAACAAATCAATTGGATTAGAATTTTTATCATTATTTATGGTTTATTAAATTAGGATTCTCCATGGTAAAGTAGTAAAGATACCTAAGAAACAAAAGTTCCTAAAAGTGATCACATGTTTTAACATGAAATATCATTTGATTTAAACTGTTTTTTTTTTATTATTTTAGCACATGCTTTCTCATGGGTCCATTGAATCAATTAAAAAGAATGTTTGCGGAGACCAGAATTATTGCCACTATAATTGTTTTGGTAAGTACAACAACAGGGATTGCAATTTGAAATAGGCCACGAGAGTGACTAGCCGCTCACGCAAAATCGTCTTTGGTAACATTGCGTGAGCTCTTGCTGGCAGAATTTTATCAATAGTTCATATAAACAGTTATACCAAGCTTTGAATAAGAAAGAATTCAATTGCAATCTGAAGTATAGCTTATATAAGATGGGTTTTCCTTTTGATGTTAGATTGCAAGACAGTTGAAAGTAGTTCTGCAACCCCTTTATCGAAACAACTCGCGCTGACCCTAACTTTTGCGTGAGGGAGTAAATGTGATCCCTGCAAAATATGTACCATTTTAATCTGTACAATCCTATGCAAAGTTACGAGAAAATATGTATTTTCTGTGATCACATCCTGAATAATGGGGAGTTAAAACAACTGAACCTGCACTACAGGGGGCACTACGACCGTAGCACAAGAAAAGACAATAAGATGACGTCACTACATAATTGTTACATGCATGACGTCACAGAATAGTTGGATGTCATCAAGCAATAGTTATCTGCTACGGTGGCAGTGACACCTTGTGGTACTTTTTCTCCCCATCGGAAGTGATTTGCTGCTCGTATCATCAAATCACAGATGATAAAATGACAATATCTCATGTGAAACTCTATTTTGAATGGTATCGTCAGCTATAGTGGATTGGCAACATTAGGTTATAATAATTATAATATAATCCAACATAATATAGCAAATGTTAAGTTATTTCTTTCCCTGAAGTGTTTTCATGAGCAAAGAAGAACTTTGGGATTTGAATTGTTGGAAATGTTTCTGTTCATTTTGTGCTCAATGCAATTTATGGCAAGATTTGTCCAAAAGCAAGTGGCCATTTATTATGGATTCTATTTTTGTTTAAGTACTCTTGATTCATGGCTAAACAATGCTTGGATCACACAATGGGTTGATTTCTGTACCTAGACTAAAATATTTGTTGATATTGCTCTGCTGCTGTTCTTACGGCAAAAATTAGGCCCACATAACAATGCATATAATTATATATAGAATACATGTTTGACTGCAGTTTTTTAATATATATTTTTTTATCTATTCTAAAATGTTTGAAATTCAGTACCTGTGATTGCTGTGTAATTGTACTGTGAAATACATATTTTCGTAAAAAAAAAAAAAATTTTGAATTTAAATTGCAATTTCAGATAATGATGACTCTCACATTGATGGCTGCGCTATGGGTAAGATTTATCCTTTTCTAAATAATTGACAAGAGAACTTTTATTTTCTGTATTAAGTGAAAAATACTTTCTGCCTTAAGTAATACGATTATCTGGTTTGTAACAACAATAATGTGGAAAGATATTTTGCGAATTTATTTTGGGAGCATCCTATTTACACTGAGCAACATACAGCTGTATCTAAGAATTACTGCCGAGTAAAGCAAAAACACTAAAATCACATACAACCACCACACCACCACTACAAAAAATGCTCTCTGTCTTATGTATAATATACACTAGAGTTATAAATTTTGTATTGAACAGATAATAATATAATCCATGTATATGGATATTGATTGGATATTGATCTACGTGTGGTGATTATTTTGGTCACAGCTTTACTATTCATTGTCTACGATTGAGTCATATTTTACATTTATTTTTCAGTGGCACAAACCACCGCTTGCCATACTTTTCTGCATTTTGCAGTTCTTTGCCTTTACGTGGTATTCTATATCGTACATCCCATTTGCGAGGTTAGTATGATTGTGTTGTGTCTGTTGTATTGTGTTGGTGATACTGGCCTGCAACTGGGTGGGGGCTTAGCTAAGTGGTAGCGCGCTGGGGTTCCTACCTTGGGGTCCTGGGTTCGATTCCCTGTCAAGCCTTTTAGAAGTTGGATGGCTGTTGCATCCTTCATCTCATTGCCATGGTCCCTGCCTGTCCTAATTAGCCCATCAGGTGCAGCAATACAGGACATAAAGCCCTAATCCACCACCCACCCACCCACCACTGGTCTGCAACTAGCACAGCTTATAAACCAAGCTGCTACCTATGTCATATGTGCAAGGCAGAAGTAATGATGAGATGTGCCTTGGATTCAACATTGTGTCATAATTTTCTTATATGTTCAGTGTATGGGCTGGATGTGTCAGTTATATATAGATAGAACGAAAAAGTAATTCCTGGTATAAATGTTTCAAATTCAATGATATCACAAATTACTGGAATTTTTTAAGAATAATTCTGATCATCAATACATATCATATATATGGTGACCGGTTCTTTTTATTGTTAAATAAGTACGCTTTCGAATGATTCACAAGATCATAAGGCTTAGAATGATGTCAACACAGCTTGTTTGATGCATATTATTTTTTTATGGTATTTATAACCATTTGTTTTTGTATGTTACATAAATAACCTTTATTTAAAAAGCACCTGTTTATCATCCTGATAATTTGTTAGGTGTTCAAATTTAATAAGAAGCATTGGCTCATTACATTTTTGGACACTTTTTCAGTGGATATTTTTTGTGGTCAAGTCATAGTTCATAGTCATAGAAACAACATTGTTTGGCAGGTGTGCTTTGTAGTAATGTGTAACAGTCATGTGGTTTTTAGTTAGTTGTCAATACCAGTCATTCATTCATGTTGCACACCTGTCATTCTTATTTGAGCAATGAGTCATCTGCAGTCATGCAATAGTAGCTTTGTTTATTTGGTATATATAAACACAAGGTGGCAGTGCAGCTGTGTCTAATACCCTGGTGTTTTTAAGGCCAATTGATCACATATCGTTTCTGTGGTTTTATGATGCACTTGTAAAGACATTTGCACAATTATATACAGTACTACGTGGTGTACAACAATTATTAAAAGCCATTAAACCCAATGCGTAAATAAATTTCTTGAATGTCTTGAATTTTGAACGGGCTTATATATAGCAGTGCAATGCGATTTTAAAATTTTGTTAAAATTTTTGTTTTCCAGAGATGCCGTGAAGAAGTGTTTTACAGGGTGCATGGGCGACTAAAATTTTAAAATTCAAAAACATATTTATTAATTGCAGTTATGACTGTAAGGAGCAAATTAATGGTTTCTGTTACAAATGGTGCCAAGTTTGAATGAGATATTAATTCTGTTTTGTATGTACAAATTCTTATGTTAATGGGATCAGTTTATGTTTGCACTTTGGGGAAATATCCCCCATTATTTGTGTGATGATCATATATGTATTCCTTGTGCAAATTTTGCAAAAAAAGTGGACTTATGCGTGACTGTTGAGCTATCCTGCCGATAAAATGCACTTGAAAAAGCGAGTTTCTTAATAAAAGAATTGAAGATTTCATTATAGAATTGAATACTGTACTTATGAATTTGGTACTTCTACTAAAAGAAACATTATTGTGTTAGATATAACTGTGTGTTACTATATTTTATACAAAAGCGTGAAAAGTGCTCATACATAATTGTCCGGAATATGCCTTAACGTTTATGGAAATTTGTCATCGCGCTTATTTTTTTGAATTGTCAAAATGTACATTATTTAATCGGATAATAATGAGGAAATCCTTGTGTCTGATCCTTATATTTTCTGTGTAAAGCACTATTCAGTGTTCATTGGCCTCATTATCTCTTAATATTTTGTGACAATTTTGTACGTAAATTACGTCATGTTGTATGGAGAAACTGTAAATTTAATTTTGTAATATTTTCACATTTGTTGTTATTATTCGGACAATTCTATTTTTTTTTGTGCTTGTGGAAATAAATACAGTGTTAAAGTCATATAGTTATGGGGGTATTGAGAATTCTTTCCTCATATTTATTCCAATATATAAAAAAGGAGGTGTCTTATCTTAATATCTATAGTGGTGTATTTTTTATACCTACATGGCCAATTGTGCCACGTGCATTTCCCATGCGTTTGGATAAACGCATGGCAAACGCACGTGGCACAATTGCCCATGTAGTGGTTATATATGGGGGTGGGGGCCTAGCTCAGAGGTAGCGCTCTGGGCTTCCAACCGCTGGGTCCCCGGGTTCAATTCCCGGTCAAGCCTAAGTTGGATGGCTGTTTCATCCTTCATCTCATTGCCATGGTCCCTGTCTATCCTAATTAGCCCATCAGGTGGAGAAATACAGGACGTAAAGCCCTTATCACCCACCCCCACCACCTAGTGGGTATAGAGGTTTTTTGTTGTGATTCTTCATTAAGACACCAGCCTTGTGAATATTATCAAACATTGATGGTAGAAAGGAAATATAAAATCGTCAGCATGGTGGTGAATCTTCATTCTCCAAAGATTCTCGGAATATATATGAATTGAAAAAAAGGTTCTAAAACATACTGGGAAGTCCGCCTGGCATTTTATCAATTTTGACGTGTTATTAGACTATAGTCCTCTCTTATATTGACCTTCAATGATGCTTTAAATATAAAATAGTTGTGAGGGACCATATTAACAGATTCACATATTTGCCTGTTTTTTTCCTCGCTTATTTTGATCTTGCTGAGGTATTTTTTGTTTAAAATAATGTACTTAGAAATTCGCAAATGAATAATATCGCTTTTTGCTCACTTTTTCAAAAAGATTACAGGCACTGTTTTTCTGGTACAAAATGTTTATTGAACCCACGTTACAAAGCCCTGGCGGTACATAAAATTTCCACATTTGAAACAACCATGGTCATAAGGTTTTATACAAGTATTACAAATTTGCCCTAAGAAAACTTTATCTGAATTCGCATCTGTGCCTTGACCACTTCAACACTATGTCCAATAATTTTCTTTCTTTGTATAATGACTTGTACTAAACTATGAAAGTGGTCAAGGCACGGAATCAAAAAACAATCAATTTAACGGCCGTTCAGCCAATCAGACATGGCGATACATCCAAAGAAACCTGCTGAATGGCAACCACTTTTTTCATACCAGCGAGTTTTTTCTTAGTGTGCAGCATAAAGGCTTATGAAAAATGAAATGAAAAGGCAAAGAAAATGAGCAGAATGAGAAACGGCGCTGTCATTTGGGGGCTCAAGAGTGTCAAATACATAACTGAAGTTCCCAACATTGTGTTTGACACCATCACCCAAGTCAACGGTAACATCAACAGCAACTGCATTGTCAGCGAATAATTGGTCCGCAAGAGCCAGATTTGATAGGATCATTCTGCGAAGCACTGGGTCTCGTCTCGAGCTGATCACAGGAGACTGGCAAATAATGTGGCTGTTTGTAACATAAGTGATCTGCGTCGATTCGACAGATCCGAAGGTGCACTTGATATCTTTGCAAACTGCCCGCTCAAAGTTTCTGCCAAAAATGTGGACATTAGTTGGATCATTTCTTGCACCGCGTCGAGGGAATATTCTTGAAAATACAGGTGTGTTACCAGTGAAATCTGTGTTGCACGCGATTTCCTTCATGTCTTTGATATATTCGAGCCATGCTGGGTTCCACTTTTGTGACACTGCATTTTCATATTCTTCTGTTGTCATGCTACTGTATCTGAGTGAATTGTCTGCTAACTTCTTGAGGTCAGCCAATGTCAGGCCCCATGCCATGAAGATTTCGTACCAATCAACCGTGAAAGAATCGTAACCGAAGGTTCCTGGATCATCAGATCCAAGAACTATTGGGACACCTCTGCGGTAATAATTTAGAGCTGGGTGCGATCGAAGATCTGGGACGAATCCCAAAAGTTGGTTGCTTACAGGACAGGTTTCGATCGCGGAACCCCTCTGGATGATTTCTATTAACAAATGTGGATGTTTGATAAAACCAAGACCATGTCCGAACCGTCTCGCCCCCAACAGAATAGCGTCATAGATATTTTCAACTGTTGCCAAAGGTTCATTATCATCCGGAGCTGTGATTAAATCAGTCGGCCAGTTTGTTTCTGCTGTGTGTAAGTACAGCGGAATAATGCTATCACCGTCTTCATACAAATCGACAAAATTATCCATGTAGGACAGTAGGGAATTGCCTCGGTCTTCTTCTGCTACTAAATCATATCCTATGATATGTTCTGGGAACTTTTTATATAGATTGACTGCTCTCTCCATATCTTCTTTGATCTCTTCATAGGTTTTTTGATATCGAGAACTGTATATTATCCTCCTGTGTCCGATAAACTCCGGAAATCTTTGCTGGTAATCGTCGATGATTTCTTGGGTCATCTCTATTTCCAGTTCACCCTCTCTGTTGTTAAGGTACATCTTGCCATTCGTCGAACTGCTATTTCCAGTGGTGTCAATTTCATATAACATTTCAGGCGGACCAAAGTTTTTTCTCGTTTCCAGGTACTGCGCACCCTCTTTCATTGTTTGATTGTAAAGCGCTTCTAAGTAGAGTCTCTTAATGTGGACATTTGCAATTAACTGTGTTGATCCACGACCCCAAAGCGGACCCATTTGTCGCCAACGTTCACCGCTGTCTGATGGATAATCCGTGGCTCGGTCTGTCAGGATAGAAATCAAAGTTTGCTGGGCAAGAATATCTTCGAAGGTGTACTCGGAATCTTCGACACGAACCCACTCGTCATCGTCTGGTGGATTATGGAAAAAGTCCAGCATCCAAGGACTCTTGGTTGAGTTGCCCGTGACAACATAAAGATGCTCAAACTGGTTGGAGTCGTAGATGAGCCGTAGCTGTGTTTCTTTGCTCAGTTCGTGGTCTGAAATTATATGAAAATGAAAGTTATGTTGAAGAATCATTATAAAATAAACCAGTGCTGTGGTATTTGGATTTTGAGGTAAGCCGTAGTTAAGCCAGAAATTTACTAGTGGTGATTCTTGTCTGGATAAGCTAAAGGAAGAGCTATAGGTGTAGGGAAAGCCAGGAATTGTGAGAGCTAGGTATGGGGAGAGGCAGAGCCTGGGTTTTGTAGGCTTGTCACAAATCATAGTAAAGAACCCTACAAAGTCCCAGGTGTATCGTGGCCGAGGAGTACACTTCGCGGTTTCGTGGGGGAGACAGTATCCTTCGCACCTCAACAGTCCCAATTTTTGCACCACGACAGTTGCAATTTTATTTTCGCCCCAGAAAATTACCAACTTTCACTACAAGAAAGTACCAAATTTCGTACCATGAAAAAGTACCAAATTTCGTACCATGAAAGTACCATCTTTCGTACCATGAAAGTACCATCTTTTGTATCAAGAAAGTACCATATTTCGTGGCACGAAAGTTACTAACTAATCCCCCTCATGGCCGGTCTTAGCTAATTAGCTCCGTAAATATTGATCCACGGATGCCTCTATCATAGATACATCTTATAAGACCAAGAGCAATGCTATACATGCAATATTAATCGAGTAAATGACAAAAAACAATCAGTGAGGGGGTGGCTGGCCGGGTGCAGAAGTCCCTTTAGTCCAGTCATTTTAAGCAAAATATTAGGCCAAACCCTGAACAAACTGCAACAGAGATAATTTTATGCTTATATGCCACCACTAGTACAAAACATGCCAGCTTGAATCATCATACCTGAAATAAATTAACAGTGAATGAAATATTGCACAGAAAGGAAATAACACATATGTGTTATAAAGGAAACCTCTCCAAGCATGAAACAGCAAGAATCTGTTGCAGTTTGTTGTAGGTCGATCCTTAAAAGTACTTCCCAAGTGGTCTGAGAGCCTAAATTTATGCACGATTGGCTATACATGTGATTTACCTAGAACATTAGTTGATGGATTATTGGGACTGTGTTTCTAACTTTCTGAGTTATTAAAACCACATTTCTATGGTGTTTAGTTTAAGTAAAATCTTGAGTTAAAAAACGATGCAAAATGCCACTAAACATTTCAGATTAGAAAAATCACATATTGGGTTTTCAAATCAAGATTATAACAAAACAAAAGACTAGATATATGATATTAGAGGAGGAGTAGCCACTCTTACAAAGTTGCATACCTGCAGTTAATTGAATTTGCCTTTACTTTCGTGGTGCGAAACCTACACTATTAGTTTGTACTATCAAGTCTGCAACTTTCATGGTGCAAAAGTTAAAAACTTTCGTGGTGAGAAAGTACCTACTGGTGGGGAGCGAAATCTCTTCTGTTGGGGGGCGAAGCTTTGCACCAGAAAATTTACTCCTCGGCTACCATACACGTGGGATCCAAGACTAGGTATTTGGGAAGAATCCTATACCATGTTATTTCAGAGGTTCTTGAGTGATAAATATCTTATATTTATCACTCAAAATCGGGTAAGTAATAATAAAACTGCCGCAAGATGAAAAAAAAAAACCACCCAAACTATGGATTTGAACTCCTGTCGGTCGTTCCCATGGTATTCACAAGCCAGTGTGTGACCAAATGAGTCACAGAGAGCTGCTTGCTTTGAATGGAATCCAAGCCCATTGATTACAAATCAGATAACAGAAAACTATAAATAGAACTGCTGCTTTATTGTGATCCTTGAACCACCACCAGGAGCAATGGCATCAGCGGTGTAATGGTTAGCATGGCCGCTTGCTCTATGGGTAAGCAGAGTTCAATTCTCACTCCTTCTCAACTTTTCCAGACTGAAGTTTAACACCTCTGAAGAACCTTTCAAAACGGAAATACCTCTGTGGCAGTTCTTTAGGGCTTGGTGGAGACAAAAAGACACACCCATGGGTGTGCTAAAAACCTCATTGTACCTTTATTTCTTGGAGTGTAGCTTTTGCACGAACTAGGACTGGCCCTGAGGAGAACTTGGGAGTAAATCACAAATCCCATTTAAAATCTGTATAACAACTTACAGAGGGGATTTTCATATTGAGTGAAATTAATAGATTACATGTAAATACCATGCACATGTGAAATAAAGTATAGTCTCTGAAGTTAAGCGTGTATTTTATTAGATTTGGTGCATGGGTAGGCCCACACCTAAATAATCAAAGATTAATGGGACAGCAAAGAGGACGATGTATATTCTCTGTGGAGACAGTTAAATATTCCACAATATAATTATGTGCTCACTTTCATGTGTATGCATTATTCCTCCTTTTGGCAATGGACGTAGAGCTTTGTACACCTCCGAGTTGACAATGTTAGCGAGTTCTTGTTCAATCGGCCTTGCTGGTCTGAATTCATTTTCTGTAGCTTTGAATTCTTGCCACTTCAGGTACTGCAGGTAGTGGTCAACAATTTGCTCATCCTGCAAAGAAACGAGTGAATCATTGTGATTTGATTTGATTATTTTTCAGACAATGCAATTAGAATAAAGCTACAAAAACACTTATGTAATGTATGTGTGTAATGTAATTGGGTTTTGTGTCTGCTATCCTCAATGAGCTCAGCCGACATTACAATTTAAACCCTTGGAAGTCCTGTTCTAGCTTGAGCCTTTCTCAACTCCCTGGGGAGTATTCACCAAGTATGCAACCATTTACAGCACTCCTTTGGTCAAGCACTCTACAATTGCCATCACTGCCCATAGCCAAGTGAAGCAGTGGTTCAAGGAGAATATACTCAGTTCCTCCATGTCGTGGCTTGGTTTGAATCCAAAAAGTAAAATTTGACCAAAAGAGAGGATAATGCTACTTGTGATGCATGAACTACATTAAAAACCTTCGTTTGGTAATAACACAACACTGTTCTATTTGCACATTTACACAAAGAGTACTTGCCTGAGACTCTGGTATCTTAAAAAAAAGAAAAAAAAGAAGAAAAAAAAAGAAGAAAAAAAAAAAAGAAAAAAAAAAGGACCAAAAAAAAGAGATGACTCCTCATAATGCAGTACTGTTGCACAATCTGATATACAAAAAGGTCAAGGTCTTGACCGATTAAGGTTTGATTGGCAGACTTTTATCTTTTGTAAACAACGAATCACTATGCTTCTTGACTATAATATTACTCTGTGCTACTTGATCTAAATTTCGAATCAACAAATGGTCCCAGCATGACCCTCTCAGATTTATTTTATATTTCGCACACTTAAACACCATCGTATGAGATAATTGTATGCACAATTTGAAATGGCTATCACTAAAATTTCAAAAGTTATGATCCTTTGAAATTTGAGAAAATCAATCAAAAAACATACTTTGAGTCTTTTTGGATAAGCATATTTCATAAATGGCAAGAGACCTAAGCTAGAATTTAATGTTGCCAATTCTTAATATAAAGATCTATCAAGAATGAAAAGCCAAATATTCCTACACAGGGTATGTTGTCCTACAGAAATTGCCAAAGTTTGGTCATTTACTGAACTAAAATGGATATTTTGAACCTTCACCATACAGCTATGAATCTTTAGAATTGCTGTATCCAGTGAATTAAAAAAAATTGTTATTGTATAATTTTTGGGGTAATTAGACCCCAAAAATTATAATATTCTACTTTTTAAAAATGTCAAAGGATCAGAACTTTTGAAATTTTAGCCATATACTACAAAGAATACATTTTATTGACGCCATGAAACATTGATTATGTCTTTAATAAAAAAAATATAAATTATTCATTGTCTGAACTGCATGACTGAAATGATTGTGAAACTTCTTGGTATATATGAAACGTGTTCAGGTATGCAGTGTAGTATGTTCATAAATTTAGGAGAGAGCAATTTATGTCATAACGATTATTGCTGATAATATCATTGGCACTTTGTGGCGTCATTAAAGATAGCGTATCTCAAATTTTAGAGTGCTTGTTGTAAATCTGTAGTTTTTATAGGTAATTAGACAACTGGAATGCAGTCTCAAGACTACTAAATGTTTGCTATGATTGTACTAAAAGCTCGCACATTTAGTTTAATTAAAAACGGCCTGTCAGATTGAACCTAGACAAAGCTAGACAATTTTTGCTATAGAACGCTACCTGCCATTAAATGGAACTGTCTGGCTATTGCTGGCTACAAAAAGCTGGATCTAAAAGAAAGTAAATGCAGTACTATTTGGTGCATAAGTTGAGAGTTATGCATATTTGTAATCTTTTGTTGAAAAGATGCATGTTGATTGATGTATTAGATAAATTTCTTACATTAACCAAGGTTTATATTTTTTCAGTGGTGGTAGTTTTAGCTGACTATAAGGCAGAAGTAGACAGAAGCGGCTGGCTTTAACCAGTTACAGTTACAGCCAGGAATAGGTCGCTACAGCTGACTAGAGTCGACCATATTTTTTTTATAAAACTAACTGTGTGTTCTTTTCAGTTATTATTAGTTTAAGGTGCTTGCTTCTAAATCGAAGATAATATTTTAGGAGTTCATGATTTATCCAGAAGCATATTATTTGTAAGGCATTATGGTGCTTTGGCTGGGGATGAATTATAATTAATTGTCTCAAAAATACTGCTCCAAGGCCTTAATCAGTTGGTTGGTGGCCACTCAGTGGCAGCGCACTGGGATTCCAACCACTGGGTTCCGAGTTCAATTCCCGGTCGAGCCTAAGTTGGATGTTTGTTTTATCCCTCACCTCATTGCCATGGTCCCTGCCTGTCCTAATTAGCCCATCAGGCGCAGAAATACAAATCATAAAGCCCTAATCCACCCACCCAAGTGCCTGAAATAACATATGATGAAAAAAAAAAGCAACACGATTTATGGACTCACCGCATTGAGAGTAGGTAACTCTACTGAATTCTCACTTTCTTCTTTTTTCAACCATTCTCGTCTGACCGAGTGCTCATACTCATTTTGCGGATATTGGGCAACTGTCAAACCACATGCTAATAACGCTAGAACCCCAATCTGCAGCCGCATGTTTGCACTGACTGACAGTCACTGACTACCAAAATGAAGATTACTCAATCTTAGGCAGTGTAAATGTCAGTAAGTATATCAACCTTTGGAGTGGAAAAATATTTTTAGCATGGCAAGTACAGTTGACCATTATAAGTGTTGATAAGGTATCAGAGTTTCAATGGGTTTCATATTGCATATCAGTTGGAATTGCGAAAGTTTTTGTTGACTAATCTTGTGATGATAATGATCTTACAGTTGTCATATTGTTTGACTTGTATAAGTGCAAGAGTCTGTAAATATCTTCTGTTCCATAACTGGGGCACTATTGTGGTGTAAGACAGATAGATATGGGAAGTGCAGCCAGCTAAGGCAAGTTCTTTCCGCTATCGAGGGTTGATTGATGAGGTGCTTTTCGCCATATAAGATAATCACTAACTTATTCAATAAATATACTTTTCTCATGGAAATAACTGAAATTAAATTAATGCTAAGATGTCAAATATTAATATGCACTAAAAAATACTACTGCTAGGATGCACTTTGTTTCAGCCAATCACAGTTAAGGGCGGGAACTTTTTCAGCAATAGAATTGCAGTGTTCTGTCGTAGCCACCTGGTGGAAATCCACTATTTTCAGTCCATTTGAGTCACATGCTATTTTATCACTGGCTGTGACAACATATTGATTAACTTAAGGTGACATAGCAGATGTTGTAAAACAGTGATATGAGCTATAAACTCAAACATAAAATATGAAAATCATTTGAGTACTGATTGATTTATTTACAATAATGAATGTACAAGTTAAGTTTTAAAATTCTAAATCTGTCATGATGATCACAAGTCTTCAAATTGTAGCATTATTTCTACACAAGCTGAAACATAAGCACATTACACATTATGAAAACGTGGTTAGAAAAGTAAAACTTTTTGATGCCAAATCCGAAGTCCACATTTTACTGCTTAGTACTGTATATCAGAATTGTGAGTTTTGCATTTGTGTAAACAAATAAATGTACAGTTGAGCAACAATAAAGTTGCAATTTTTTTAAAAATTTTTACTGCATGGATGGGATGGGATGTACAACAAATTAAATCAAATAATTATTCTCTTACATTGAAGTGGAATCCTGCCATCTCCATCTGGGTGCAATTCTTTCAATAGTTCATCTAGATCCTGGTCAGGAAGTCTCTCGGCTTGTGTGGTCAGAATTTGACGAAATTCTGCTGCTGATATGTGGCCTGAACCGTCATGGTCAAACACCTTATGAAAAAAAAAAGTTAAATCTATTTCTATTGATGTTGGAAAATGTATGAGATGATTATATGATGTGGAGGATAAAATTGAGGCGTGAGTTTGCAATTATGGTTAAGCATTTTACCGACAGAGGGCAGGTAAGGCTGGAATAAGTGACAGGGATTGATTAATATTCCAGATGGTGTAAGACTACTGGTATTTTTCATTAATGTAATATTATGTATGCAGTACTCCCCCGGGGTGTTGAGAAAGACTCTAGGTTGTCCTGCCTGTGGCTAGGACTCCGTCTCATCCTACCAAATTAGCATTTCAAGAACTGGCCTGTGAGTGCTGCACTAACTCCCATACCTGCATAGCTTGTTGTAATTCTTCCTCAGACCCTTGTGAGCCCCAGGGTCTTCTTGACATCAGATCAACAAATTCTGGAAATTCTATAATACCATTGCCTGAAAGAAACATCATTTAAAGGGGAACTAAAGGAGATTTGCATGTTAATTTTAAAAGTTCAATTAGATGACCAAGAACACAATGCCGTAAATGCAAGTGACTAAAAGTCCAATTTTAGTATGATTTGGAGCCAATTAAAAGTGAAGTTAGCACCATCAGCCACATCGCTGGGGGCCGCCATTATTGCACACGGCACCATGGCTGGTGACATCACTTATGTACCATGATGTCCATCACATTGATAGATTGCAATCCATTTCAATAAAAACATACACTGCAGCCTGATTGCAATGAACCGTTTGTATGTCATATTCATGTATATTTGCTCACTGCAAGTAGATGCAAATAACCCTGCTTACATTACACATGTATAGATAAATTGTCATAAATAAATATAATAATTTATCAAAAAACGTATCATCTGCAGAACTGCATGCTCCAATTTTATAAAGCATCACCTTAAGTAGGCCTAATAAATGAATTTTATTTGTTTGACATTGTTCTGTCAACAAGTGCATAGATAGATGGATAGATAGATAGATAGATGGTTGTGCCTTGGCTACTAAATGCTGATGAGATGTATGAATTATTAGAGTATCTTTGCACCAAGTAAAATTGATATTTTTTACTCACAGCTATTACTATTTTATACTTTTTAATGATTTTATTGTTTTTTACTCTCATTTTATTATGTTCTACGAAAAGTAATAAATCTATATATTAACATGTATAGGTGAAAACAATCATAAAAGATAAGCAATGATAAGATATATCTCAAAAGCACTAATTGCATAGTCTCAAATTGTTCAATGGCAATTTACTTGACATTTTGTCAGAACAGAACAATGTAAAACATGCTCTTATTTCAATTGCAGTTAACACCTTTTGTCTGTTGTTGACACTGCTCACCTATAGTCAAGCAGTTGGATTGCACTACTGTGGTATTCATAGTACAGTGACGTATTTCCGGCAATAGCAAAACACCCGGGATAGTCGAAAATGGCGGCCTCCGTAGTTCACAACACGGGGCTAATAAATGCAGGATATTACTTTACCAGGGCATATATACAAGTTTTGAATAGCGTGGATGTGTTTCTATGGACCAAAGCTAACATCTGAGAGGTTAAGTGCTGAAGGTGTTAGTTCCCCTTTAATTATTAAACCACGTTCGAAGACTATATTTAATGAGAGATATTTTTGTTGATTATTGTGGTATTTTCTGATAGTTTGTACTATTTGAGAATATATACCTTGTTATTGGAGTTATGATTGGGCACTACATTTATAGCATGTTTTGAAGCTCTTATTTTCTGAGATAAAATTGCCAATTTATTAGATTATTTATGAAAACAGTATGATTTGCCACCAATGAAAGCTCTGTATTTGAACATTGTCCGTTTTGTCTGACAAGGGAATGTAGTCTTTTGTGCGGGTGTGTGACAGATATACATCATCAGCTGACTCAACACTATTACTTCACAAAGATGTGACAAACAGCAGCTACGTGGCCTAATGGTTAAGGGTCAGCTCTGCTGAAGTCCTGGGTTCAATCCCGGTCCAGGCACTCTTCATGAGCTACATCCCAGCCAGATGTCGATAGCATGAGATGATAAATTGGAGGTGCCTTGTTCTCGGTGTCTATGCTAAGGCAAGTAAAAGACCCCATCCAGGTAAATGTGTAACATGGCATGGACTCCAAGCAGCCTTATTATCTCATCATTACTTCTGCCTCTGGTAGCTGGTCATATAAGCAGACTAAGCTTCGGACCACCCAGATAGCATTCCGAAACATTTCAATGTTTCAGCGATGTCAAAACGATGTTGTACCGACGGTGGCCGATATAGAAACGACGCTGGCACGATTTGGAATGCTATTTGGGCAGTATCATTGAGACATAGACAAAGAATCAAACTGCCATAATCACACTGTACAAATAGCAACCACAACTTCAATTTCATCCTTTACTCACCATCAGCATCAATTTCAGCAATGATGGCTCGCATCTCAGCTTCTGTGGGGTACTGTCCCAAAACCCTCATCACCATGCCCAACTCTTTGACTGTGATGGTGCTGTCTCCATTTTGATCATACAACTCAAAGACGTCTTTGATTTCTGAAGGAATTAATTGCAACGTAAAATGACTATGTGGTACATTAGCTTTTAACAGTTTGTGTGACAAATATTTACATTGAAATGTTTAATTTGGAATAAATTAGCACGTGCCTCATTATATTCATTTAGTTGTTGTGTTATTTATAAATTTTTTAGAGAATTCAGTTGATGCTGATGCTCTGTTGATATTTTGATTGGACATGCATTTTCTAAAGCTCTCATATTACAGTTTTTTAAAAGCCCAATTTCTCATCTCCCCATTTTATATCTGTTACCTACACTGCCATAAGGTAGAGATATATACTGGGATTTCTTGAAACAGAAAGCAAGATGTACAAATATAATGAAAAGTTACCTTCAATCTGTTCTGGTGTCAACTCTGTAATCTATGGTAGAAACAAGACAAACGAAAAGTTGTTATTTTTAAATGCTTTAAAAATGTTTGGTATTGGTATGAACTAAGTATATCACACTTCAATTTCTTCTGAATGTTATTAATCCATCAGTAATAGAAATCTACTACAAATATATTTGGATATGTTACTAGTGTATGTTTTAAATATATATCTGGATCAAGTCATCATCAACCATAACTAATAGCTAATTTATTAAGGTATTACTTGTATATATCATATTATAGCAGCTATATCAGCAAATGACCTCACTGGCATAATACTGGCTAATATGAGAATATTTAAACTTGATATAAATGTCTATAACAAGATAATGATTCAAAATAAACACATACCACATTTCCTGACATAATTAGTTTTTCAAAACTGGATAGATGTGTACACAATGTTGACAGCCAACTAAATAAGTCTTGTTATGATATACTGCTATGGTATCTATGTCACGGTTCATGGCTAGTCAGGCTTATTAGCCTAATATACAGGTAATACACACTTAATAATGGATTAGGTGAACCATGTCTAAACATGTGCAGGGAAAAAGAGAGCTGAATAATCTATCTATCTATCTGTCTATCTATCTATTTTATCTATCTATCTATCTGTCTATCTCTATCCATATCTATCTATCTATCTCTATCCATATCTATCTGTCTATCTATCTATCTATCTGTCTATCTATCTATCTATCTCTATCCATATCTATCTATCTATCTATCCATATCTACCTGTCTGTCTATCTATCTATCTATCTATCTATCTCTATCCATATCTATCTATCTATCTGTCTATCTATCTATCTATTTATCTATCTATCTCTATCCATATCTATCTATCTATCTATCTATCTATCTATCTATCTATCTAGCTATATGATTAGAAAAGTTCATTATTGTCTGTCATACATACCACATCCATTGATAGACAGACAACCACATCCATTGATAGACAGACAAACAGACTAACTGACATACCATAGATCTTGACTACAGTACAACTTTGTGAAAATGGCTGACATTGATTGGTAGCCTCTACATTAAGCCATAACTAGCCAGAGCTAGCCACTCCAATAACACTGCAGTCTTACTCCCTATACTTAGATGTTCTTTGTGTTAATTGCAGTGAGACTGTATTTTGCTTTTTAATTATGGTTAGCTGGATTAATTTGGCATCAAGCAGCATGGAGTGTCAATAGAGCTGGCTCAGTGTAGCTCCCAGATAGCAGTCCAAATCGGGCCAGCATTGTTTCGACATCGTTTTGACGTCGCCGACATCGCGCCGACGTCGATACGATTTGGAATGCTCTGGGCTCCTACATGACAACTGTGACTATAAGAACTCAGAACAATTTATTCGAAATATCACATATTTAAAATATGTACATTTGGGAGTGGCCCTCTAAGGCAGAAATTCTGCCACTATCAAGGGCCACACCCTAGTTAATAAAAAAAATGAACAAAATTTCAAAAATTCAAACCATGATAATTTTAAGGTTTTTTTAGTGATGACATTGCAGATGTATATAGGTACAGTCACTAGTGTAATGTCAGTGTTAATGAAAATGATGAGTTGGGAGAGGGATGGTGAATCATTGATGATGCTGGTGCACCTTTGCACTATGGATGCTGAGATATAGGAAACACCAAAACTTTGTCCATTCACATGCTGTCACAGCTTAGCATTTTCTAGATTTGAAGGTACAGAGCCTCAGTGATCCCCACACCCCAGAACTAGCCACTAAAACCTTACTCATAAAAATTCATAATTCATAAAAATTCATAACGACATAGTCACAAACATGAATCATGGGGAAATCACAATGCTAGTTTTACTAGATCTATCCGCAGCCTTTGACACCATTGACCACAAGATACTATTAGACAGGCTTAAAAATAAATATGGTATAGATGGCACTTTTTGAAAATGGTTTTCAATCGGACAGATCCCAGTCTGTGATCATAAAATATAGTCCACATTTGATAGTTTTTTTACATGATATTTGCTTGACAATAAGTATTACTAACGATAGCATAAATCACATTTGCCCATATTACCCAACAACGTGCGCCTTGCATTTTAGGCTGCTCTGAGAATTGTGACATCACATGGCCATTGCAAATGAGTGAGAATTTAAGAAAAGAGTATGATATATCTACACCAAATTAGCATATTCTACAGGCTTTAACCCTTAACAAAAACCATGAAAGAAATGCCAGGTAAATATTTACATCTGCATTACATGAGAACAATAGCAGCCTAAAATGTGCGGTCTGCTCAACAGATGATGACCTTGAATGTACTTTAAAATTCCACCAGGTGTGAGCAATGCTTGTACCACTGATGGCTTTCAGTGACTCCGAGGTGCCTATATTATACTGTTGCCCATGTTACCCAACTTTACCCTATATCATGCTGACCTCCAACCACAAAATTCAACTAGGCATGAAAATCTTTTATTGCTTCTATTAACAATATTTTAATTTTTTAAAGTTGTAACAAACAAGTCAATAAATCTTATACATGATCAAAGTAAAGTATCTTGTCTTGGAATATCTTAAGTATTTTGTCTTGCCTAATCTTATTTTGTCAAGTAAAATGTGACAGAATACATATTCAATAAGATTTAATGTAGTTGCTTTAATAACATTTCTTATATTTATTTGCACATTGGGTATTGTTGCATAACTGAGAACTCTCGAGAGATCTCTGTGCTCCAGTTTAACACTTCCTTTTCTTGGAATATTATTCCTGTAACATGCATTTAAACACAAAAAAAACATTTAATCTTTCACTTCCTTTAGCTTTTTAAGGTACAAAACCAATGTGAGTAAACACAACTAGATAGCATTCCAAATCAGGCTAGCGTCGTTTCTACATCGTTTTAACGTCGCCGACGTCGGCGCGATGTCGGCAACGTTAAAACGATGTAGAAACGACGCTAGCCTGATTTGGAATGCTATCTAGTTGTGTTTACTCACATTGGTTTTGTACCTTAAAAAGCTAAAGGAAGTGAAAGATTAAATGTTTTTTTGTGTTTAAATGCATGTTACAGGAATAATATTCCAAGAAAAGGAAGTGTTAAACTGGAGCTCAGAGATCTCTCAGGAATACTATCTGGGTAGTTTAAAACAACCACTGACAACTACTATAAATAATATGAATTAGCAGCTGGGTGGCTCAGTTTCTCCCTGGTTGGCTCTGCTGAAGGTCCAAGGTTTGGTTCTCGGCCGGTTGCATAACTCGACGCGGATAAAAACGTAAAATGCTTCATTATCCACTGATGACACACCTAAACACAAAACAGTATACATATAAGTTCCAATACAACAATAAATTGTATGTTATACAAAGTGTGATATAATGCACACGATATAATTACCAATACATGAAAAGGGCGGGGGCCTAGCTCAGAGGTAGCGCTCTAGGCTTCCAACCGCTGGGCCCCGGGTTCGATTCCCGGTCGAGCCTAAGTTGAATGGCTGTTTCATCTGTCATCTCATTGCCATGGTCTCTGCCTGTCCTAATTAGCCCAAGTGTAAATTGTGCCCACTGTATAATAAAAGTGCTTGCCTTCTAAGTCGGACACTTAGACCCAGAACAATAGTTGTCTATTGAAGACAGAATTGGGAAAAAATTTGGAGATCAGATCGGGTAACTCATTTTTCGGGATTCTGCAGCTTGAAAAATGTTATAAATGAATTACTCGATCTTGACAGGGATCTGGTAACTCTGTTACAGTCGCAGCGCTGGGACAGTGTGCAGGGGTCAGAACAAATTAGTAAGTGCACAACATACAGAAGATCCTTCTTAGTTCATCATTACATCTGCTGTGGCTGAACTCATGAGCTGTATACGCCTAAAATATGTAACACAGTTAGCCTGCATTTGCACAATTATCAGCCCTACATTGCATTATGTCTACTGGCAAATTTAATATGTGAAAATAAAATATCACAGCACAAAATGCATAACATTGGCAACTGCCATGTTACAGTAACCTCACAACTAATGCTTCATTCAAATATGGCCTTGACAGGGGTTTCCATTACAGTGCATCATTACTTCATCCTCTAAACGCTGACCATCAAAATGGTCAGGCATTTATTGAGTGCTTGGGGTAAATGGATGCCATGTCGGCCCAATGCTGAACCTTGGTCAACCATGTCAGCACAGTATCGGCCTGATGTCGGTCAGAGCTGCCTGGGCTAATAAACTTACATTGGCTGTACTCTCAAACCTGCTCTAACGACCATCTGTATAGAATGGTTGTTGTAAACGACCACTTTAACTCCTGCAGACTGAATTTCATTGTACTGACCCTATATTAAATGACCACTGGTTGTCTTCAGTCAGTGGTCACCCACTCGGCGGGCGTTCTCTGGGTCCATGTGCTAGCCTCTGCCCTTCCTTCCATCCATCCGTCTCCATGGCCAGATGCACCTCTCCAGGTCAAGTCCACGTCCATTTGTGGAGTCTGTCCATGCATTTGGCACCATCTGTAACTACCCTCAGTAATGATTTGAATGGACTTTTCATGTGATGCAGATAAGGATTTACAGGTATGCCAAGATTCCTGAATTTCTCCACACAAGTAGTCCATTGATGTTAACAGCACCCTGTCTTTAATTGCCAAATTCATTAATTCTCTTGGCTGACTGTTAAGACAGTCTTAATGTGCTTTATAAATTTCAAAATGTAAAATATAACTAAGAGCCATGGCGGCAGCAGCTCATCATTACATCTCCACTGGTAGTCCACATAACATGAGACATGGGCTGAACATTAGCATGTAGCTTTACAATGACATGATTTGGTATGCTATCAGAATTCATTAATTAGGGGTATTTGTTTCATGCTCATATGCTGATACAAAGAACTGTTCTTGTCATCTCATCATGACTTCTGCCTCTTGCAAGTGATCAGGTTATCACTCCATGAGCTTCCTGGAAGTTGATCGCATGAGATGTAAACTTGGAGGTGCCTTATTCTCAGTGTCTATGCTGGGTGCAGGGCCACCCATGTGGTAAACGTGTAATGTGGTCTCCAAGCCTCATCATTTCATCATTACATCGCCTCTGACAGCTGGTCAAATAAGTTGACACGGATATGAACATAGAGAAAAAAATTGCAGTACTAAATCCCTGGCCTTTTTAAAGTACAAGTTTGGAAGAATGCCATAAAACAGGACATAGACTTATGGTCACAGCAGCTGATCATCACATCTGCCATCATTGCCAAAGTTACATATGCCCATAGTCGGCTCTGTATGTATTCTCAGTGTCATCCCAGCATCACGCTCATGCTATCAGAAAGTAAGGCATTTCATCATGATTTCTGCCTCTGCCAGCTATTGAGGTTAGTCTTTCCTTAGTCCTTATCTTCAAATATCGAAGCATAGGAGATGGCAGGAGGGTTGTAGCAGTGATCTTGGACGGCCTTATTTACCAAGTCACCAAGAGGTCGACATCAGTCATGACAATACAAGTCTACGTTGGTCTTACGAGTGTGAAAGGGACTTAATAAGTTTGCAACTTTGATCATTTGAGGAATATGAGAATGAACAAAAGAATGAAAGAATCAATGCACGAATGGAAGAGATTGGACAAAGGAATGAACAATGGTTATGAATGATTGCTCAAGGAATGACATTGTTAATGAGCGAACAAGAGAACTAATGAATCAAGGAATAGACAAACGTTTGAATTATTTAACGGAATAAAGTTTAAAATGAATAAATTCAGGAAGCAACGAGTACAGAAATGAATGGATGGAAGAATGAATGTAAACTGAAATGAAAGAGGCTTTGTTTTTAACTTTAAGTTGCAATATTGATGTAAAATGTCATCATAGCTCTGCTGAAAGCACAAAGTCTCAGCTGAATGCACAAAAGTTTACCTCCGGCTGTTTGGCATCAATTAATCCCACTCTCCATTTTCCTGCTAAAAGTGATATGACAGATAGACCGAATACATTTATTGAGTCATAATGTTTGAATACAAATTTTATGTAACAACCACATGTGCCATCACAGGGTTGCAATTTCTAGTTCAAACATCGAACTTTGCCAGATATGTATTTATTGATTTATTAACCTCAACAGCATGTTTAATAGTTCACCATGCAAAATCCATGTCAATAATTGTTGATCCCAAACATGAAATACATGTTATGAAATATAAATTTCTTCACTAGATATCTGATAAAAACATAAAATTTGCTCGAAAAACATCTCTTATTGTCTTCTGTCATTCCATGCATGTAAATATATAAACTGTTAGTTGTGCTGAATAAAATAAGATAAAATAAAAAAGCTGCCAGATACAAGGTCTGAGATTGCCCTGTGTGCTTTCTGTTGATTTGGAATTTGTTTAGCATTGTCATATTGTGGTTTCCTTGGACAGATCAAGAATGGAATACAAAAGATGTATAATGTCTAGGTGCAACTACTTTTGTTACAGAGGTTTCTTGAACTATGATGATGATGCTTTTGTCGTATATGTGTACATGTTTGTAATACTACGGTGGTATTCGCTGAGGGTCTGCTGCCGCGCAGTCATTGTTTAAAAATACTTATATAACCTGTCAATTAGTTTTTAAAGCCTTTTTGCAAAGTCTGAATATCTGAAAGGCTTGGCAACTGCAGTCATCAAGTAAAAACATCCTGCATCAATTATTTACATCAACAAAACTTATTAATCTGGAAGGCAAGCCGCACAGGCCCATGCTCGAACTAAAAGACGTTTCAAAGATGGTTGGAATGAAGACCTTCGCTTTTGTCTTAGCTTTCATAGGGTTCATCTCAGCTGGTAAGTGCATTCTGTTCACATTAAGGAGTCAACGTGTAGGAACAGTTCTAAAGAACACCTTTAATTATAATATGTCACATATACAGCATGGTTTGTTTGATCTGAGCATCTGGTTCAGAGATTAGGAGATAAAATTTTGAAATGACTTACTCAGACATGTGTGAGTGACTTTAATTGTAATTCTTAGTTGAATTACTTAGATAAATCACATAAATAGGATTTTTATCCAGGGTATGTATATATATAAATATATATATATATATATATATATATATATATATATATATATATATATATATATATATATATATATTTACTGACACATGTATCAATTTGATTTTTTGCTGTCAATTAAAAAAAAAAAATTATATATATATATATATTTATTTATTTATTCAAACAACTTTTCAAAACCTACATTTTGAAATCTTGCTAAAGATCATCAATATTAAGGGTGACATGATTTTTGCTAATCTGAAACTTTAGATCAACTGTGACCTTGATCTTTGACCAGAGGTCATTCAAATTGAAAGTATAAACTTACCTGGTCATGAAAAATATGCGATTTAGGTATGGTCTTATTTGGACGACAGTCTAAAGTTATAAAACGTTCAGGAAATATTTAACATTTTAATGCCCAATATCTCAGATTCCCATTTGTAGAATTTTCACCAAATTTCCTATTGAATTGAATTGGGCATTGAAGAATGTGAATCTGTGGATTTTAACTTGTTTTTATAAGACAAAATGTCACATTAAAAACAAAAACTAATGAGGAAAATTACTTCTGCACATATGATTTTGACATTTGACCTTATTTAAGGGCAAATTTGATAATTTCAAAGCAACCTCAAAAGTAGATTCACTGTCTTGCCAAAAGCTTAATGACCAAATGACCCCCCCCCCCTCCCTTCCTCTAATCGGGGTGCAATAGTGCAACAATAAGCATAAAATGTACATATTTATCAGTTATCAAGCACATTTATTGATATTGCATGATATACATAATTTGGTTATTCTGAGCACAATAGCACTATAAAACATACTGAGTTCGGCTTTTTTTTTTAAAAATATATATTGAACACTACGGAAGCCATTTTAGGACATGAAAACAAAAATTAAATTGTATGAACGATATAGTAAATTGTATATATAAAATACTAAATTGTATATACGAAATAATATATTGTTTATACGAAATAGTATATTGTATATACAAAATACTAAATCATATATACGAAATACTAAATTGTATACACGAAATACTAAATTGTATATACGCAATACTAAATTTTATATACGGAATACTAAATTGTATATACGGAATACTAAACTGGCCATATCTTAGTTAATATTTGGTCTACAGTTATGTGCAACCTATGTACTAAAAATTCTAGATACAGTATAATCTATGACAACGGCCCTGAAAGTATGTGTCGGCAAAAGTGGAAATATCTTTGTTTCACAATGTGAAATCCTGATGTCCATATACCCAGCTCTTTCTATCAGGCTCCAGTATTCCCTTCCCTTGCTAGTAGTATTTCCTGTAGTTGAGTTTACTATGTGATGCTGACTTTAATTGCACCATGCTACATTTAAATTTTATCTTGATCCATGCTAATCATATAGCCTGCAATTATAGACCAAACATGGATGATATCAGGAAGGAGGACTTTAACATAACTTTTCCCATCAATCGAGGAGGGATCCAAGATAGATAGATAGATACATACATACATACATAGATATATATGGGAAATGCAGCCCTCTAAGGCAAGTTCTTGCTGCTATCGAGGGTTGATTGATGAGATGAGAGGGAGGAGGAGTCCACCCATGTTACACATTTACCCCATGGGTGGGGTCTTTTACTTGCCTTAGCATATAGACGTTGACTGGTTATAACTAATCAGGGCCCAATAGATTCCAATATGGCTCAAATAAAAGGGGAGGGAAGGGAAGGAAAAGGAAGGAAAGGGAAGACTGGGGTCTAATAGAAAGAGCTGGGTTTAAGGACAAGGGTAATTAGGATGTCACATTGTGAAACAAAGTTATTACCACTTTTGCCGACACATACTTTAAGTGCCGTTGTCATAGGTTATGCTGTACCTTGGCAACTGCAGTCATCAAGTAAAAACATCCTGCATCAATTATTTACATCAACAAAACTTATTAATCTGGAAGGCAAGCCGCACAGGCCTATTCCATGCTCGAACTAAAAGACGTTTCAAAGATGGTTGGAATGAAGACCTTCGCTTTTGTCTTAGCTTTCATAGGGTTCATCTCAGCTGGTAAGTGCATTCTGTTCACATTAAGGAGTCAACGTGTAGGAACAGTTCTAAAGAACACCTTTAATTATAATATGTCACATATACAGCATGGTTTGTTTTATCTGAGCATCTGGTTCTGAGATTAGGAGATAAAATTTTGAAATGACTTACTCAGACATGTGTGAGTGACTTTAATTGTAATTCTTAGTTGAATTACTTAGATAAATCACATAAATAGGATTTTTATCCAGGGTATGTATATATATATAAATATATATATATATATATATATATATATATATATATATATATATATATATATATTTACTGACACATGTATCAATTTGATTTTTTGCTGTCAATTAAAAAAAAAAAATTATATATATATATATATTTATTTATTTATTCAAACAACTTTTCAAAACCTACATTTTGAAATCTTGCTAAAGATCATCAATATTAAGGGTGACATGATTTTTGCTAATCTGAAACTTTAGATCAACTGTGACCTTGATCTTTGACCAGAGGTCATTCAAATTGAAAGTATAAACTTACCTGGTCATGAAAAATATGCGATTTAGGTATGGTCTTATTTGGACGACAGTCTAAAGTTATAAAACGTTCAGGAAATATTTAACATTTTAATGCCCAATATCTCAGATTCCCATTTGTAGAATTTTCACCAAATTTCCTATTGAACTGAATTGGGCATTGAAGAATGTGAATCTGTGGATTTTAACTTGTTTTTATAAGACAAAATGTCACATTAAAAACAAAAACTAATGAGGAAAATTACTTCTGCACATATGATTTTGACATTTGACCTTATTTAAGGGCAAATTTGATAATTTCAAAGCAACCTCAAAAGTAGATTCACTGTCTTGCCAAAAGCTTAATGACCAAATGACCCCCCCCCCCCCCTCCCTTCCTCTAATCGGGGTGCAATAGTGCAACAATAAGCATAAAATGTACATATTTATCAGTTATCAAGCACATTTATTGATATTGCATGATATACATAATTTGGTTATTCTGAGCACAATAGCACTATAAAACATACTGAGTTCGGCTTTTTTTTTAAAAAATATATATTGAACACTACGGAAGCCATTTTAGGACATGAAAACAAAAATTAAATTGTATGAACGATATAGTAAATTGTATATATAAAATACTAAATTGTATATACGAAATAATATATTGTTTATACGAAATAGTATATTGTATATACAAAATACTAAATCATATATACGAAATACTAAATTGTATACACGAAATACTAAATTGTATATACGCAATACTAAATTTTATATACGGAATACTAAATTTTATATACGGAATACTAAACTGGCCATATCTTAGTTAATATTTGGTCTACAGTTATGTAAAACCTATGTACTAAAAATTCTAGATACAGTATAATCTATGACAACGGCCCTGAAAGTATGTGTCGGCAAAAGTGGAAATATCTTTGTTTCACAATGTGAAATCCTGATGTCCATATACCCAGCTCTTTCTATCAGGCTCCAGTATTCCCTTCCCTTTCTAGTAGTATTTCCTGTAGTTGAGTTTACTATGTGATGCTGACTTTAATTGCACCATGCTACATTTAAATTTTATCTTGATCCATGCTAATCATATAGCCTGCAATTATAGACCAAACATGGATGATATCAGGAAGGAGGACTTTAACATAACTTTTCCCATCAATCGAGGAGGGATCCAAGATAGATAGATAGATACATACATACATACATAGATATATATGGGAAATGCAGCCCTCTAAGGCAAGTTCTTGCTGCTATCGAGGGTTGATTGATGAGATGAGAGGGAGGAGGAGTCCACCCATGTTACACATTTACCCCATGGGTGGGGTCTTTTACTTGCCTTAGCATATAGACGTTGACTGGTTATAACTAATCAGGGCCCAATAGATTCCAATATGGCTCAAATAAAAGGGGAGGGAAGGGAAGGAAAAGGAAGGAAAGGGAAGACTGGGGTCTAATAGAAAGAGCTGGGTTTAAGGACAAGGGTAATTAGGATGTCACATTGTGAAACAAAGTTATTACCACTTTTGCCGACACATACTTTAAGTGCCGTTGTCATAGGTTATGCTGTACCTTGGCAACTGCAGTCATCAAGTAAAAACATCCTGCATCAATTATTTACATCAACAAAACTTATTAATCTGGAAGGCAAGCCGCACAGGCCTATTCCATGCTCGAACTAAAAGACGTTTCAAAGATGGTTGGAATGAAGACCTTCGCTTTTGTCTTAGCTTTCATAGGGTTCATCTCAGCTGGTAAGTGCATTCTGTTCACATTAAGGAGTCAACGTGTAGGAACAGTTCTAAAGAACACCTTTAATTATAATATGTCACATATACAGCATGGTTTGTTTGATCTGAGCATCTGGTTCAGAGATTAGGAGATAAAATTTTGAAATGACTTACTCAGACATGTGTGAGTGAATTTAATTGTAATTCTTAGTTGAATTACTTAGATAAATCACATAAATAGGATTTTTATCCAGGGTATGTATATATATATAAATATAAATATATATATATATATATATATTTACTGACACATGTATCAATTTGATTTTTTGCTGTCAATTAAAAAAAAAAAAATTATATATATATATATATATTTATTTATTTATTCAAACAACTTTTCAAAACCTACATTTTGAAATCTTGCTAAAGATCATCAATATTAAGGGTGACATGATTTTTGCTAATCTGAAACTTTAGATCAACTGTGACCTTGATCTTTGACCAGAGGACATTCAAATTGAAAGTATAAACTTACCTGGTCATGAAAAATATGCGATTTAGGTATGGTCTTATTTGGACGACAGTCTAAAGTTATAAAACGTTCAGGAAATATTTAACATTTTAATGCCCAATATCTCAGATTCCCATTTGTAGAATTTTCACCAAATTTCCTATTGAACTGAATTGGGCATTGAAGAATGTGAATCTGTGGTTTTTAACTTGTTTTTCTGAGACAAAATGTCACATTAAAAACAAAAACTAATGAGGAAAATTACTTCTGCACATATGATTTTGACATTTGACCTTATTTAAGGGCAAATTTGATAATTTCAAAGCAACCTCAAAAGTAGATTCACTGTCTTGCCAAAAGCTTAATGACCAAATGACCCCCCCCCCCCTCCCTTCCTCTAATCGGGGTGCAATAGTGCAACAATAAGCATAAAATGTACATATTTATCAGTTATCAAACACATTTATTGATATTGCATGATATACATAATTTGGTTATTCTGAGCACAATAGCACTATAAAACATACTGAGTTCGGCTTTTTTTTTTAAAAATATATATTGAACACTACGGAAGCCATTTTAGGACATGAAAACAAAAATTAAATTGTATGAACGATATAGTAAATTGTATATATAAAATACTAAATTGTATATACGAAATAATATATTGTTTATACGAAATAGTATATTGTATATACAAAATACTAAATCATATATACGAAATACTAAATTGTATACACGAAATACTAAATTGTATATACGCAATACTAAATTTTATATACGGAATACTAAATTGTATATACGGAATACTAAACTGGCCATATCTTAGTTAATATTTGGTCTACAGTTATGTGCAACCTATGTACTAAAAATTCTAGATACAGTATAATCTATGACAACGGCCCTGAAAGTATGTGTCGGCAAAAGTGGAAATAACTTTGTTTCACAATGTGAAATCCTGATGTCCATATACCCAGCTCTTTCTATCAGGCTCCAGTCTTCCCTTCCCTTTCTAGTAGTATTTCCTGTAGTTGAGTTTACTATGTGATGCTGACTTTAATTGCACCATGCTACATTTAAATTTTATCTTGATCCATGCTAATCATATAGCCTGCAATTATAGACCAAACATGGATGATATCAGGAAGGAGGACTTTAAAATAACTTTTCCTATCAATCGAGGAGGGATCCAAGATAGATAGATAGATAGATACATACATACATACATAGATAGATATATATGGGAAATGCAGCCCTCTAAGGCAAGTTCTTGCTGCTATCGAGGGTTGATTGATGAGATGAGAGGGAGGAGGAGTCCACCCATGTTACACATTTACCCCATGGGTGGGGTCTTTTACTTGCCTTAGCATATAGACGTTGACTGGTTATAACTAATCAGGGCCCAATAGATTCCAATATGGCTCAAATAAAAGGGGAGGGAAGGGAAGGAAAAGGAAGGAAAGGGAAGACTGGGGTCTAATAGAAAGAGCTGGGTTTAAGGACAAGGGTAATTAGGATGTCACATTGTGAAACAAAGTTATTACCACTTTTGCCGACACATACTTTAAGTGCCGTTGTCATAGGCTATGCTGTACCTAGAATAGCCCTGCTGCCCCTATAGACGAGTCTTTAGATAGGTCGCACATAATTGTAGACCAAATATTAACAAAGATATGGCCGGTTCAGTAATTCATTTAAACGATATAGTAATTTGTTTAAACGATTTAGTAATTCGTTTATACAATTTAGTATTTCGTATATTCAATTTAGTATTTCATGTATATGATGTAGTATTTCGTATATCCAATTTACTATTTTGTATATACAATTTAGTATTAAATATATTTAGTATTTCGTATATGCAATTTAGTATTTCGCATATATAATTTAGTATTTCGTATACAAAATTTAGCATTTCGTATATACAACCTTGTATTTTGTATATTCAATTTAGTATTTTGTATATAAAATATAGTATTTTGTATAACAATTTAGTATTTCATATATTTGGTATTTTGTATACACAATTTTAGTATTCCGTTTATACAATTAAGTATTCCGTATATTCAATTTAGTATTTCATATATACGATTTAGTACTTCGTATATACAATTTAATGCTTATCTCCAATTAACGGCCAATTATAGGCCTGTCTCTGTACTTTCAGTAATCTCCAAAGTATATGAAAGAGTGATTTATGATAGGCTACTCAAATTTATTAATGATCATAACATCTTATATAAATTCCAATTTGGTTTGCGTGCCAAGCATAGCACATCAATGGCTCCTATGGTATTACTTGACAATGTATCAGATGCCTTTAACCAAAATGAATGTATGCTTGGTGTGTTTGTAGACTTGAGAATAGCATTTGATACCATAGGTTATACAATACTTCTTAACAAACTCAATAGATGGAATACGTGGCAGTGCTTTACAACTGATTAGAAATTACTTGACCAATAGAAATCAATATGTCTCGTATAATGGAACAGAGTCTGCCATGCTTCCTGTAACTTGTGGGGTGCCCCAAGGGTCCATATTGGGCCCCCTCCTTTTCTTGTTATACATTAATGACCTGAGTTATGTTTAATCCAAGTTTTTACCAATATTATTCGTTGACGATACAAGCTGATTTTTCAAAGGTCCGAATATTCCTGCACTACAAAATCTGATTAATGATGAATTAAGTAAGGTACAACTTTGCTCTAATGCAAATAAACTTAGAAAGAAGAAAAATAATCAAATTTCTTAGAGTCAACTTGGATGAAAAATTAACTTGGTTCAGTCATATACAAATTTATGATCAAAAGTAAAATTTCAAAAGGCTTAGATATTATCTACAAAGCGAAGAAATGTTTACCACAACATACATTACGAACTCTTTATTATAGTTTTATTTATCCATATTTAGTCTATTGCATTGAAATTTGGGGAATGGCTGCAAATATACATTTAAATTGTACGAATACTTAACTCAGCTAGATCTATAGAACACAGTAAACCTTTATTTATAAAGTCAAATATTTTGGAAATTATAGGAAGCTTATATAACTCAAGTTTCTTCTTTTATGTACAAGATCGATAAATTAATGTTACCAGATTCAATAACATGTATGTTTTAAAGAATATCAAGTATCCATAAACATGCAATTAGAGATATTGATTCTTTTCATTTACCATTTATTCGATTAACAACCATACAAAAAACACTGAAATATATGGGACCCAAATTATGGAAAACTTTTAGTAAAAAAATATAAATCAGAAAATACCATACATTCTTTTGAAAGGGAAATTAAAAGGTTTTTGCTGCACAATAAAAGTCCACCGTTGTTATAAAAACTAATTTAATTGAGGTTGATTATAAATTCCAATTCTTAAAACTTCAATAGCGTATCAGTTTATCATTGACTAACCTTCATCCCATTCTCATGACTTACAGCACACCTTTACAGATTTCTGCACTTTGCTTTGTAAACTTAAGTTTGTGTACTTGCGAGGCACAATACGCCACTGGCGTCCAGCCTGCTATCTTGCTTGTAATATATATTTTACATTTAATAAACTGAAATAAACTGAAACTGAGTATTTTGTATATACAATTAAGTATTTTGTATATACAAATTAGTATTTCGTATATACAATTTATTATTTTGGATATTTAATTTAGCATTTTGTATATACGATTTAGTACTTCGTATATACAATTTAGTATTTTGTATATACGATTTACTAAATCGTTTATACAATTTAATTATTTTTCTCGTGTCCTAAAATGGCTTCCGTAGAACACTACAATACTAACAATGGTAAAATAAGTGCAGTGTGCTTGCAGGAAATATGGCTCACAGCGGATGGTGACCTATCTTTATTTTAACTTAATGAATATTACATGTTACCAGTCCTTGAATATAATTGTGAAATATGGTCCAGTCAAAAAACTGTCAATGACTAGAAAAGGTACAATTAGGATTTCTGAAAAATATGACTACTATGTGGTGTGGTATAGGCCCCCCTCTATTTGGGACCAGAGGCACTTAAAGGTCAAATTTTCCCTATTTTCCTTGATTCCAAGCTACAGCCAATACTTAGAACTTCTGAACTTATCAAGACTGATTATAGGATAGAACCTTATTTCTTATTAAACCTAAGCAAAAAAAATATAATATAATAGCCAGCTCACATCATTTACGCATTGAAACAGGTAGACATGAAAACCCTATATTGCCAGCAGTTGAGAGGCTATGCCTAAAATGCAATATGCATGAAATTCAAGATGAAAAACATTGTCTCATAGTATGTCTACATAATAAATTAATCATGAGGAACTCCTTAAAGTAGCTAATTATTACATAGATAACTTTGAGCAACTAAACAATGAAGATAAATTTAAGACCATCATGAAATCAAAAGAGCCTGAGTTGTTAAAATCCCTTGGGAAAATTTCTCGTAAATATTGGTGCCTAATAAATGTTTGAGTCATCATCCATCGTCCAGCATTAAACATGTTGAACATCATTCTGAGAGTCTCTGCCTTATAAGCATTATTTGTTTTGTACATGTATATACATTCCTATTCATGTTCTCATTACCTGTGTGTTAGATCATTTAGTTATGGATAATGCTGTTCGATGTATACATAGATATAACAATATTGAACTTTGCAATGAAAACTGTATGGTATTGTATTGTAACTGAAAACTATACATTATTATATATGGTATCGTAACTGTCTTTGATACACGCTGGAACTCTTTGGACAATGACCAGGTCTCCAGAACTGTACAAGAGCTATGAAACCAGACAACTTAACAAGGTTAACAAAATGCTGCAAGTGTCCATTACAAGTCATTGCCAAATATGGACAATTACATTGACTCAATTTCTAACTAATTTTTGCAAAATTGGCTATATTACCAATCTTTTTTAGAGCCTAGATTTATTTAAAACAAAATTTCTATGCTATCATTGTTACTATATGTCATTTACTTTGTATTTTCTGTTTACAATGTGACACATATGTCGTGAATGACATGAAGTTGTCAAATAAAAGTATATATATATATATATATATATATATATATAATCATTGTTTTTAATAAACCGCTTGAAAAACGGTTTTTATGCCGAAGTAATTTACCCATGTAAATTTTTCCTAAATAATAATAATAGTAAAAATAAATTGATTTTGCAGATCTGGGAGAGAATTATGCACTACACAAGCCAACAAACCAAAGTTCTACGTACTTGCTAATTAAAGGAAGCAATTCAGAACGAGCTGTGGATGGAAACGCAAACCCTGACTACTCGAATTTAAGTTGCACTCACACATTAAGACGGGGTAAGACCTGAAGAATGTGGACCACCTTAATTCATTTGGAAATCTCATATTTTAGTGTGTAGAGACAATAATGCTTACATGTAGGTGTCATTATCATTAGGATATAACACACTAAATATGATAGTTTTTCCATATCTTTATTTGCTTGAGAGTATTGTTCAGTTTACAACTGTATTTTTTAATATTTCTGTAACTAAACTATTTGATTTAATCCTTGCATAATTTTGTGTTATTGATGTATGAATAAACATAATAACTAATAACACTGAATTGAAATGCAAAAGAGGTCACAGGATATAATCATGGATTAAGATAAATATTTATTAGATAAACATTTATTTTTCAGTTAAACCATGGTTTTCAGTGGACTTGATGAATCAATTCAGCGTTAAAACAGTGAAAATCACCAACCGTCTTACATTTGGTAAGTACACGATAGTCACAAATTAGGTTAAATAGATAAATCTCTATTCTAATAGTACTTCGGAAATATTCAGGCAGTAACACTCTAATCCATGGGCACATGGTGGATCTTTGAAATATTCAGAATATTATAATTCATGACTGTCAGATATCTTGCCTAACCAAATACCAAGAGCAAAGTTAAGGTTAGTGTTCTTAGTTGTTAATATTTGCAAGAATTGTTCAGCTGGATTGAAAATAGTAAAGCCCTTGACGTATTTACAAGCAATTTGGAAGAAGTTTAAGCGGATATCATTCCATTTTTTACACCTCATTAAACAATGAAACTGATCTTCTACTTGGTTCAGATTGCATTTTTCACATATATACCTACATCTACTTATATGTCTAAATGTGTATGTAAAACAATATTACATAGTACATAAAATTGCTGATATGATTTTAACTATAATCACCCCGTAAATAACTTTCACTTGGTGGCTGGAACCATTGCTTAATTTATTCTTTCACTTCTTTTAATGAAATTTTTCAATATTCATGTTTTGCGAAATTTTCTGTTGAATTTGAATGTATTGATGTTTGCGACAAATATGTCATATTTGACATAATACTGTCAATAAATTTATATGTATATAACTAGCTGATTCGGTCTGGTTGTACATTCAAAATCTGGTCTTCCATTTCAGCTATACGGTTGCATGACTTCGATGTGTTGGTCAGCAGCAAGGGGCCACCTCTTCCTACTGTCATTGATGACCAATACAAATTGTGTCACCACAGAGTAGGAAGAGTTGGATCTGCTGTCACGGAAACGTTACAGTGCCATCAAGCTATTCCTGGTCGTTATGTGTATGTCTCCATCAATTCTACCCGGTCTGAGATCCTGACAATCTGTGAGCTGCAGGTCTTTGGTATGTTGTGGTTGCATAAGATAAGATAAGATAAGATAAGATAGGATAAGATAGGATAAGAGTCGGGTAAATCGCGATGAAATAGAAATCGTATTGAACACCATATAAGTACTGCACTAGAAAATGATACTTTTTCACCAATGTTTATTCCCCATTTCCAGATCTAGAGTTAATTTGTGTCACTGCCATAGTAGTATTATGATGGATGAGCAAAATTTACAAAGAGTATCAGAATTTTGAAAAGAAAAACTAATTACTTAAGTTTAGAAATATGTCATCATGGGTGTAAATTCTTGTGAGGGGGGGGGGGGGGGGTGGGGATGTACAGTTAGTTTCAGAAAATACGGTCAACTCTAGCTGTTTGTAGCGAACTGTACTTGGCTGTGGTCTAAATATGCTAAAGACAGCTGCTTCTGTCCACTTCTATGGCTAATAATTGGCTTACATTTATCAGAAGAAAAGTGTAAACACTGACAAATGTAAGAAAATTAATCTAATATATCATAAATCAGCAATACCTCCTTTATTAATGAACAGTGCCAGTGTGCAGGATCATATATATAAGAAAGTGATAAAATGTACATGACTATGAGAAATAGCAGCAATAACAAAGTAAACTTTTTAACTCAACTGAGTATTGACAATAATGTGTCATTGTCATGTACCTAGCAAGGTTAGTTCAGTTAATAATCCCTAGGACTAACTAGTTCAGTAAATAGTCCCTAGGCAGCAAGGCTGCTAGTTCAGTATATATTCCCTAGGACTGATTAGTTCATTGAATAATTCCTAGAAGGAAGGTTACTGAGTGCTGAGCTAACACACAGTGCAGTATGTACCCTCAAATAGACCAGAATCGATATAAATAGCTGAAGGAGGCATTGGGGCAATAAATATAAATAAGAGTTAAGTGAACAAAGAGAGAGGGGAAAAGCAGATAGGCAAGAAGAGTGGTCAACACTTTATGTATGATGATGTGATGCAAGAAACACTCAAACTGGTTCTGGTGTTCCCTTATTCCCATGACACTTCAAGGGACACAGGTCCACCCGGACCTCATTACAGAAACGAGCAACTGTAACAACCCCTTGTCCAGTCCATGTGAACACATAATGTAGAAAGAACAACTATGTTACAATAACGGCTTTATCGGACAGAACATACACTTTTTGTCTGATTACTCCAGACCTGGCAATACAGAAACTGTTATTGCCAGAGCTGACATAATCAGAGAACTTGTGCGGTGTAAAGAAGGAACTCTTTCCCTCAATGAAGAGACTTTATTAATTTCATTCTAACATTGCAATTGTAATTCATGTAAAAACATTTCACATTTTACTAAATAATATATATAAATATGTACAGGTACCAGGGTATTTCGGTCAGATTACTTTAACTGTGAAAAAGGCAAGACAGCTGCGGGTGTGGCAAAGATCGACCTTGTGTTTTGTATTAAGCATGATTGTGCCATCAAATGCTCTCAAGAGACTTGCTATGGATTCCACTTCAACAGAGTGTCCTGCTTGTGTGAAGTGTTCACTGGCCAAGCTGTCGTCCCCGTTGCTGGGGTTTCTTCGGATGTGTGGTGTACTAGAGAGGTAAATGTAAATAGGTACTTCCTTGGCAGATGTGATTATTAAAAGATCCTAACAGTATATATTTAGTCTGGAAATCCATATTTTACTAGGCAGCCAGCTGTGTGCTGTTGTAAGGATGCTAAGCTGGTCGTGTTTATCCATCATCTTGCTAGTACTGTATTATATATATATTACATAATACAGATTGCTTCTCATTTTCTTGTTTCAGACCTACTGAGAAATTACCTGGATCAGAGAATGAAGCAAATCCTTTCTTATGTGAAATCATAATATTTTGCAAAAGTAATTGGGAAATATTTTTAATGCATTCACTTACTTGACCAACATACACAACGACAAATAAAGGAGCTTGTGGTATGAAGTAAGAAATATTTATGTTTCTTAGCTATGAACAATATACATTATACAGTGTATAACATGCATAAATGAATATTAAAAATCTTTGCAATTTGTGTGCTGCAAAATTGACATTTGTGTGCCACTTTATTATGTTTCATATTTTTCATAATTTTTATTAAGGTGTTTCATAATTTTTGTAGGCGAACCTCAGCCTATAGAAAATATTCATAATAGGAGAGGTATTTCTTTCGGAAGTGCCTATACTATGTTGAAGACTCTGTTCCAAAAAGTCAAAATGCACTCAATGAGGACCTTTTCCGTTAGGGGTATAACAGTTGGAAGCAGAATTATGCAACCCCCTAGAAATTTTTATCAAAATATGTCAATTATAATTCTGCACAGGACAAGAATGACACATGCCATCATCTATATTTTCTTGGAAGTGACAATTCATGATAGTTTGCTAATTTTAAAGCTGGGGTACATGTTGCAAAACAGCAGTAAAGTTAGCAAAACATCTTATCACAATTCTTAAAGATTGTGATGATTGCATTTGTTATTTATGTCCTGCGCAATGTTATAGTTGGCACATTTTCATGCAAATTCCACGGGGGTTGAATAATTCTGATTCCAACTGTAGCTGTGATTTGATAGATAGTTAATGTAGAAGTGGCACCTCTTTGTAGGAGGTTTTTCACAAATACCGGTTGGAGCCCCATAATGTAAAACTGCCTGACAGCAGTTATGATTCTCAACAAAAGCTTAATATCTACTTACAGTATTTAAAATAATTTGATTAATGGCAACTTCACTATGAAACCACACCTTATGCAGATGTGTAAAGTTATATAAAGGCTGGTATGCACTACAAGTTGTCAGTTCATAATGTCATTAATGTGAAAATACAACACTATTCAATCACATTTCTATCACATTAGGATGGCATTGCCTATCTTGAGGTCAGGGCGGGGGCCTAGCTCAGAGGTAGTGCTCTGGGCTTCCAACCACTGGGTCCCGGGTTCGATTCCCGGTCGAGCCTAAGTTGAATGGCTGTTTCATCCTTCATCTCATTGCCTGTCCTAATTAGCCCGTCAGGTGCAGAAATACAGGACGTTAAGCCCTAATCACCCACCCACCAACCAATCTTGAGGTCTCTTTCAAAGAGAATTAGGCCCTCGAAGGTCCTGGGCCTCCACGCGGCGAGGGTGGAAACACTTGGGGTGAAGTCCTCTATCCCCAGTGGCTAAAACAGGACAGTGCGCATTGCACAAGCTGCTCCAGCTATCCAACGCAGACACTTATTGATTTTTTGCATGCTTCTGGTTTCTACTACCAACTATGGATGATCATTCTTACCCTAGAGAGCCTCTACATAGCCCACTCAGGTGCTGATGAGGCGTTAAACCATAACACTACTACTACTACTATACTCAAAGAGAATTAGATTGATTTTAGCTTTGATACTGTTGTAATCCAGCCACTGTATGGGGAGCCAAGTTTTTAACTCCAGAATGGTCTTGAACTGAGCGACGGATTTTAAAAATAACATACTTTTATTGAAAAAATCTGCAAATTTTGAATGCAGCCCCACTATAGTGCCCCTGTTGGCGAATTAAAAAAGTTCTTTCTGTGGAGCCTTGGAGAAATTGATATTTCTTTCACAGCTCTATGAATTTTTTTGTTAATCTAACGGACTCTGCAGCAGCAACTACCCACAGCAATATGTGATCAGTGGGTACAATTTGTAATCTAAAGCTCTTGATCTTCTATGTTTTCCTCATGTTCTCAGTTTTTGTTTGTTTTGTTTTTTCTGGAATTGCCAATAAATTTCCACTTCACAGTGGTGTCACCTGTAGCATTGGTGATATTCGACTGGGAGTTTTCTGTGAAGTACATTTAGGCCACGCCCAGGCAGTTCCGTGCTCTATGTAGATTTCCCAGTCAAATAAATTCTGGGAATTTGCCCCCTGACACACTGACAAAAATTGCCGGTTTGTTTACATTGAATTTTTATGGCCATGACATGAAAATGAGGCACAAATGAAAGTCATTGCGTCCTCGCTTCGTGATACATTTTATTAAACTACTCCTTCAATTTTCGTCCGATTTCCAAAATTACAAGTTCCTTATGTACAAAAATTTATTTGAAGTTCGCTTATGGTGTGAATTGAATCAACGCCGATCTCTTTTTTTTATGTAAAATGACTCTGAAGACGCTCTCCATTACAGTTTTGCCCACAAATGATCACTTGACTCAGTTTTACAGACATTTACACACTTTTTTCTTCGTGAACATTTGTGATTCACGAAAACTTACGATTATTTTGTAACCTTCAGTCGAATCCACTTCATGCTTTACGAAACGTAAGTGCTCCACGAAAAAGCCCAGTCGAATACTACCAATGTCAGTTTCCAAGCAAAGTGCCCCCTGGTGTATTGTTGAGATTTTTAAATTCCTAGTGCTCAGAATGAATTCTCCTAAAAAAAATACTTAATGTAATTTTATTCAACTCCACTAGCAATGATTTAAATGAGAACCACTATACACCTTTTTTTAAATTAGCTGCATTGACGCTGCATGACCACTTATTTTTTCATAATTTACCTTTGCCCTCCCATGCCCGCAAAAAAGCAGAACTGCCTTCATAATAAACTTTTTGAACAGCTATAATTCAAATAATGCTGTTTTTGAGCCACTCACAATGACTAGAGAAGAAAAGTAAAGCTTTTTTTGCATTACTGAATGATTCTTCGTGAGACCACAGACTATCCCATACAGACATTTCACTCCCCCTTGAATCCTGTTGTCCAGGCCAGCAGCCACACTATGTGTGGGGGTAATCGCGACACCCACAGTAGCTGCAGAACAGCAGAATCATTGGGGAATTTTAAGTGTGTCAGGTCAGCAGGTGAAGATATTTGTGCAGAAAGGTATTTTTATTGCCACTGTGTGCATAAAAATAAAATAAAAAAGATTACATTAAAAACAAACTTTATTTTTCAGTTTTTATAAGTGTAAAATCATAATTATCAGGCCTATTTTTTTTTAAATTCAGTACGTGCATAATCATTTCAGTATAGCATATTAAAAAAAAACAGAAAATATGTGAAACTGGTGTGATAATTACAACATCTTTCTATTTCTCTTTTGGTTCGGAGCTTGTATCTTTCTATTTTGCTCTTTTAAAAAATGATGTATCCTCATCCTGGCAAACAATGTTACAAAGTATTTCACTGCTTTTTGACAATTAGGCTGCTGGCATGGCTCTTTAGACAAATCTGCAGCATACAGCAATGCATTGACTAATCTTTGAAAGATATCTTCTCTTTGAATTTATGTAAGATATTCAAGTTCTGCTACTGCATCAATGATTGAAGTGCTTGGGAAGATGAGACCATGACATGGGGAGAGATGCTCATATTGCTTTCTATTTAGAAATATGTAATTTTATTGGGTTGTTTCATCATGAGATGCTATCCATAGATTAGAACAAGAAGAGCATTTTTCGTATTTTTCATTTGTCTTTGGTGACAACATTAGAATCTTGGCAATCAAGTTGTACTTTGTTTGATTGTGAGGTACATTCAGTTGGTACCTCATCTGTGCTTGGAACTGGAAATGTGGAATGCTCCACCTTGACAAGAAAGCTTTGAACATCATCTTCACAATTGTTGTTACTTACAGGAGCAAGTACTCTATTTACTTTAATCTGCTTAATGCTGTCTGGGTTATCTCTATATCCATCAAGGAACCTAATTTAGGAAAATAAGGTTTTTAATTTATCTTGGTTGAGATGTCTTGTCAGAAGACATTCCAAAAACAACCACTGACAACTACTATAAATAATATGAATAGTTGATTTTCACGGAAGGTTTTCTGAATTTCCACCAGGTGGCCAAAACAGAATACTGCAATTCTATTGGCTGAAAATGTTCCCGCCCTTGGCTGTGATTGGCTGAAGCAAAGTGCATCCTAGCAGCAGTATTTTCAGTGCATTCTAATGTATATTTGACACTTTATCATTTAGTTGATGTTTGTTATTTTTCTGAGAAAGTTATACAGTTATTTATTCAATGAAAAGACTCTATTAGCAGCTGGGTGGCTCAGTGCTTTAGTTATCTGTCAATTTCTCTCTGGCTGGCTCTGCTGAAGGTCCCAGGTTTGTTTCTTGGCCCAAGCACTCATCATGAGCTACATCGCAGCTGCCATAGAGGTCAATCTCATGAGGCGTTAAATTGAAGGTGCCTTGTACTCAGTGTCTACGATGGGGTAAGTAATAGACCCCACCCATAAGGTAACACATCACACTTGTTGTGGATTCCAACAAGCTTTATTGTCTCATCCTTACGTCTGCCTCTGGAGAGCATATGCCATCTTTAAACATCTTTAAAAAGCTACAATTGAAGTTTCAGTGAGCAATTTTGCAGCACTTGTTAATTTCTGATAAATTTTTATCAGTGTAGATTTTTCTGTTGTGTTAATTGTTATTTTTAATGTATATTATTAGCTTCTCATTTCCTGAAGTATGTGTCATACAAGTACATGCATTTCCTAATGATCTATCACAAGACTGTTGTCATAGCAACAGATTGTGTTTACTCCAATAGGACACCTGCTGCAATTGTCTGGAATGTGTCACCATGGAGCTAAAATAGCTCCGTGGTGTCACAAAATTTCTGTGAGTGTGCGCATAGACAGGATCTACAAGAAAAGAATGATTACAGTATCGTAAAAAATATTATTATAAAAACACGATTAGTGAGCTCATAAATTTGAAGAAAATATTAATTTTGACATAGATACGGAAGCTTATCTTTTTCTGGTAATTATATAAGATATACTACATATAATACATGTGACGGATATTAATATTATTATTATACTTTGTTGGAGATAGTTTGAATGAATAATAGAGAAATACTGAGATTGAAATTATAAAATATTTAATTAACAGTTATTCAATTAAATATTCAATTTAATTCATGTATTTATGGCCTCATATTGAAATTAATAAATTGTTGGGTTATGAATATTTTTACATGAATTTTACTGTTTTGTATGAAGAACCTGAGGTGCACTGTCATGCTAACGCACGTCAGTAAAGGTTCGAGCCAGCAGGAACTCACCCAACCGTGACACCAAAAATAGACACCAAAAATAGACCACTTCCCACAACAGTGCACAGGGCTCGTGTGCTAGAGTGCGGAATATTTCATTCGTGTAGCTGGGATTTTAAAATGGAATGGACAACAATATTATTCATCTTGCCAGTTTTAGGTGAGTACTACACTTTAGCATTATTGATTCTTTGGATCAAGTAGAAACACTGTATTACATATTGATTATAATCCTGCTATTTTGCAGTAGCAAAAATCACGACATTGATGCTAAATCTAGCTAAACAGTGTCATACGTATATTTGAATTATATATGGAAGGTGTTTATATCATGTACATACACATAATTAATTACATTATAGTGTTTGCAAAGCTATATGAGAGACCCCACATTCAGAGTAAACAATGTTGTTGTTTGCTGATTTATCATGTCATCATTACGTCTGCAAGTGAGTAGATGCTAAAAAGCCACATCTGATCTGTTAGGTTATTCCCATTTTTTTTGGCAAATTATAATTTATTTGTTATGATGCTAGATATATGCGTAGTCCTATTTGCGATGTTTAAATGCTCCTTTCACATCAATCAAATAATAATTACCATGACTAAGAGCAAATATTAGTGAATAATATGCAGTGGAAACTGATTTTTAGACCCACGTCATTATTAAGACCACCTTACCATTAAGACCACTTCATCATTAAGACCACCTCACCATTAAGACCACCTCATTATTAAGACCACCTCACCATTAAGACCATCACAACTATTTAAGACCACCTCACCATTAAGAAGACCACCTCACCATTAAGACCACCTCATTATTATGACCACCTCACTATTAAGACCACCTCACTATTAAGACCACCTAACCATTAAGACCACCCTTGGTGAATTGTTTACTCGTCTTAATGGCAAGTGTTCTTAATAGAGAGGTAAAATACAATGAAAATACACTTAATTGTAAAAAAAAAATGGTCTAAATGGTGAGCCCATGTAAAAACTGTTATATAAATTCCCAAAGTTCATGTCTGAAATAGAGCACAAATAGTTCCTTAATTTTTATTCACTCCACCAGTGATAGAAGTTGGGGGGGGGGGGGGGGTAAAACCTCGGTCTTCCTGACCGAAAACAAGGGGGAGCTCTGCAATGCTAAAGCTCCCCAATGACATTGCTAAATAATTCTTTATGATTTTTAATCAACAATAATTGATTTTTAAAGGTAGCTTTAACAATTGCTACAACAGTTTGGCTACTGACACTGCATGTGGCTACAGATAATTTCAGCTATTGACGTTGATTTTTAAGAACTTGATTATAAATGTGACTTGTGGTATAAACTATACACATACTCTGTAATTAAATTACCAGTAAGACAACCACTGTTTTATCCAAGTTTAGACGTTTTAAAAAAGAAGACTCTACATAACATATTGCCTTGTAATCGGTGTCTATGCTGAGGTAAGTACAGTATAAAAGACCCCACCAATGGGGTTAATATGCAATATTATTATTATTTTTGGAAAATATTTCACATGGGTAAAACACTTCGGTATAAAACCCGTTTTTCAAGCAGCCCATTAAAAACAAGAATTAAAATAAACATTAACATAAAATCATGAAAATTACAACTTTGCTCCAGGTTTGAAGCTCTCTGGCAGTAGATTCCAAGAAACTGATGCTCTATGTAAATGAAAGACATTTTGTACATTTGAGTTTGACATTCTGGTAATACATTTAATGAATTTGCAAGACAAATATTAATTTCATGAATGTCACATGCCATAACTACAGGAATGACTAGATGTTGAGAAGCATTTCCTTGAATACGATTAAACCTAAACACAGAGGAAATAGTCTATACGTTCTCGTATGCTTTGCCATTTAAGCTGTTTTACAAGCTCGATACCTCTAGTGGTGATAATATCAAAACAACCGGTAATAATTCTAGCTGCCCTATTTTTAAGTTTTTGAATAGTATTAACATGGAATTTGAATAACCCCATGGCCCATACAAAACAAGTGTAATCAAAAAGTGGTACTATATAAATCTCATAAGTGAGTTCAACTAGGTACAATATAAATCTCTATTACTATATAAATCTCATAAGTGAGTTCAACTAGGTACAATATGCCTCAAACGGCCTAACCATGAAAGCTTTTTCTGTAATATTTTAATATTCTTAACAACATATTTATCAAATTTGAGAACAGCATCAACATGTACTCCAAGATATTCAGATACACTCTGAACAGATTCATCATTGAGTTCTAAACAATATTCATTTTGGTCATCATTCATATTAGTTGAACCTATTAACATACAAACTATTTTGTTTACATTAGGCACAAGGCAATTTGCTGAATACCACGAGGCAGTATCTTTAGGAAATTCGTTTAAGTTGCATGAGAAATGTTTACCAACACAGTATATAATAGTATCATCTGCGTACATAGACACTCTTCCATTTCAGATAAAGCTAGGAAAATCATACCGGTATGCCTATAGTACAATCCATTTTTTTTTAATGATTTATAGTGTCAAAACACTGAGAGATATCCAGGAATGTAACACCAATTTTAAAACTTTCATCAATACTTTACAAACATGTAGTAGTAGAGTGATATTTCCTATAAGCATATTGATCTAGTGAATAAAATCATGATCTACTAAGTAAGACATCAATTGACATTGTACTAATAACTTTGCTAATTGACCAATAACAGAAATAGGTCTATAATTTTTACAGTTTTTAACATCAGCAGCTCCTTTGTAAACTGGAGTAATACATGAGTATATCCAATCTTTGGGTTCATCTCCACCTTGTAGTGAAAGATTAAATACATGTGTTATTGATGGAGTAATACATTCAGCAGATAGTTTGAGTAATTTACAATCAATGTTAAGAATATCCAATGAACTATTTGTACCGAAGCTCTCAAGAAGTTTTAACGCAGAACTTTCAGCAACAGCACCATGCAAACTTAAAATAAATACTACTAGCACCAATCCACAACACCTCATCTGGTTCAGTCAAATGCTGTGTAGTTAATTTACCAATATTTGAGAAAAACTCATTACCAGCATATAGTTAAGGTGAGAACTTAAAAACAAAATATAACTGACTATAGATTAGAACCTTACCTATTTCTTAACATAAATAGGATAATCAGTTCACATAACCTCCTTATAGAAACAGGAAGACATGAACAGCCTAAAATACCAGCTGAGGATAGAACCTGTCCAAACAAATCTTTATTTAGAGATAATCTAAATATGATAGCAAGGAAATATATTGGTAACTACATGGCCAATTGTGCCACATGCGAGGGATTAACGCATGGTTTTCATCAAAATATAGTCATGCAAAAACCATGCGTTTTCCATGTGTTTATCGAAACGCATTGAAAACGCCTGGAAAACGCATGGTTTTCATCAAAATATAGTCATGCAAAAACCATGCTTTTCCCATGTGTTTATCGAAACGCATTGAAAACGCCTGGAAAACGCATGGTTTTTGCATGACTATATTTTAATGAAAACCATGTGTTTTCCATGCATTAATCCTTCTCATGGAAAACGCATGTGGCACATTTGGCCATGTATAATACACTAAACAACATAGGAAAATGTAAAGATATAATCATATAATAATGACATCCAAGGAACCTGAGGTGCTGATAAACCTAGGAAAATTTCTTTTGCATATCCTGAACTGTAAAACTGCCCTAATGAACTGCTATGATGAAAATTCTGTATGATCTTGTTTTCTAAAAGTTAAGTAAAATAATTCTGTAAATATCTATATACTTCCCATTAATATATATAGAGCTGTATTTTGAAGTCACATCATTCTGTATATAGTTCTATCTTACGCTTGTTGTGGTGTAAAATATGCCCTTTTGAGCCAATGCCTTAATAACCTGCATTCTGTCAACCCTCATCTAGTTTGACATTTTTCACTTCCCTTTATTACGATGACGAAACACTAAGTTACACAATTTTAATTTTCTAATTTTCTAAATTATATAATTTTTAATCACACCGGCACATGACTCTGACTTTAATTGTACAGTATAGCCCCCAACACTTAAAAAAAACTGTTTTGATTATAAATAGTTTCTCAAAATAGGATGTCATGAACAATTTTTAAAATCATGCCACTGTCATGCGCTAATGGAAAAGGAAAACGTTTTGTTATATTTATTTTGTAAGTTTAAAACTTCCTTGCAATATGTAAGCATTGTTGACCTGCTTCTGTATAAAAATGTTTTGATTTATAACTGTTTGCATGCCTATTATTGTATATCATATGAGTGCATAATTTTTTCTATTCGGTTGTTTTAAAATGGAATTTGTTTTGACATATTGTAAGTTATTTTTATGTTGTTTCTATGTTCAAATCATTGGTTACCATTATATACAAAGTAGGTGCTTTGGATATAATGGCAAGTATGATCATATCTTTGAGGTAAATCAGTCAAAATGTCGAATGTAATGTAATTTAATGAAATGTAGTTTGCTGAACGCAGGTTAAAAACCCCTTCATTCAGATCATTAGCTGAGTGAATCAGAATCAGAATCAGAATTTCTTTTATTTTCCATACATACACTTAATGTTGCTGCTGTTATAGTGTATCATTAATGAAATGGATGATAAAGTATGAAGTATGGAGGGAGACCCCCACAAGGCAATTTGCCGCTTCTTGGAGGCCACCCATGATATAGGTCAGGGAGCATCAGCCATACACCAGGAACACTGGTACGTCATGTTTGACCACATGAAACTATTGAATCATCAATAGGTATATTTCTTATTTTGTCAAAGAGGTGCAAAAGAAAAGAATAGTATGCAATCAAATGATATTTATGACATATTTTCACAAGTGATCTGAAATCAGCTGGAAATGGTGTAATGATAAGGAGAAGTAGAATCCCGAAGGAACCAACAGATGAACAAAATGGTGGGTATTTGAACAAGGCAGGCCAAGTTGAAGGATAGAACTACTAGAAGTGCAAAATTTAAGAAAAGATGTTAGATCACATGTCACAAGTAAGTAGATGTGTATGCCTCAGTATGGCATTAAGTTTAGCCATACATGTATTTGACAAGTAGTAATGACTCCATCAGGCATCCAAGCTCCATGAATATCAAAAGGACTGCATAAATTTCTTAGTTTCTTTATCTGGACACAAATTACTGTCGACATGAAAAACAATTAGGATCATTGCAGTCAGTAATGTATTGATTAATTATCGATTTCTTGACATACAGTTTGAAACCATGCATGCTATGAGAGTGTATTTTACTTTTAAATTCATTTGTCATTTCATTAAAAAACTTTGCTAACTTATATCTGGGACTGTTCTTTGCAAAATCATGGCTAACTCTTGGAAGTGCAAAGTTATCTAATCCTCTGGTAATATAAGAATGGACGCTTGAATGCCTGACAAATACATTACCACAAGTAAAATAAGCAGGCAATAGCTTATTTTCCAGTTTATAGCAAAATTTAAAGCACTGCAGCACACATATGTCAGTACACCTTAAAATTCCCAAACTTTTAAACAAAATTCCTGTATGAGCGTTATACTTGGCATTACAAATTGCTCTTATGGCTTTCTTCTGCAAGACAAGTAACCTATTCGCACATTTTTGCCAAAGCAATGCACCATAATTTAAATAGGGGACAATTAAAGCATTGTAAATATTCAATAATACATCAATGGGTAGAAAGTGCTTCAACTTGTTAAGTATACCTGCAGTTTTAGAGATCTTTTTTGTTATTAGATTAATATGATTTTTCCAACTGATATGCTTATCCAATAGTGGGTGATATGTAAATCTAAAGGGGCATTCACACTGTCACGTATAAGACCTACGAGTGACCACGGATGAAAAAATATATTTACTCTTGCTCATCCTTGTCCATACGTAATTCACTTGCCGTGCGTTTCAAGGATACGCTTGCTAATCCGTAGGACGCTCGTGGTCACACTGACCACTCACGAGCATACGTGGAGAGGGGAAAACTTTTTAAACATGTTTAAAACTTTGGCGGACGTTCTACACTAGTTATGTAACTCACTCGCGATTCACTCGCGGAGCGTTCTACATGCGTTCTACGTACGCTCTACATACGTAAGTGGCCATACATAAACATAGGTAGCCATATGTAGCCATATGTAGCCACTGACGCCCACTGTCCATCCGTATATACTCGTCATCAATTCCCGTCTACTCATAGAATGCTCTTGAAATGCTCGGCAGACCTCCGTCACCACTCACATGGCGATCTACGAGTGCCTCACGTATGCCTGATGGATGCTTGGCAACTGAAGCTCGGCTAGCGTTTGACGGAAGTTCGGCGAGCGTTTGACAGACATCCGATGAGCGTTTGACGGACGTCAACTGAGCGATTTACGACTGCCCCACGTACACTCATGGAAATAATTTATAAGTGATTAGCAGAGCTTGTATAGCCCATTTTTGATGTACGTGGTCATCCGTAGGTCTTATACATGACAGTGTGAACGTGGCTAAATGCTAAGCAGTGAGTTGTTCATATCAAGTTCCTGAGCCACAGGATTTTCAGTGTACTTAGGTATAAGTATCTGATTCCATTTGCTTGTCACATCTTGATAAATTCAATCCATATTGTCACTTGAGCCATCTAAATGAGATCCTATTTCATTTAAAAGAATATCTGCATATATCAGAAAATACACATGTAAATTGAGAAGATTCTAAGTTTTAAAAAAAAAAGCACAATTGACCAAGCTCTGCTAAATGTACCGGGTTTGAGTCCCAATCTGGGCACTCTTTGTAAGCTACATAGTGTCCTAAGGCTATAATACATGCTCCCCTACAAGATGATAACTCAACAAGGTACCATTATTACACAAAAGTATAACAATCCTAGGAAATTCCATAAGCATCTTCGAGCATGCCCATCCCTCCTCTGCAGAGAGGGAGGCACCGAGAAAGAGGCAGGACATCTGCATGACAGCAGCAGAGAGTTCTGGCTATTTAGTCATGTATTCTTGGTTCGAATCCAGCCTATGTTAGAATCATTGGTCTCACTGCCTTATTTGGTACCTGTCTGTCCTGATCAGCCCTATCTGATGCAAACAATATTGGACGTAAAGCCTGTCTCACCCACCCAACTAGTGAGCTGTATCCTACCAGATGACAGTCATACCAAATGTTAATAGGTGGTGCCTTATAATCTATATCTATGCTGAGGCAAGTAAAATACCCCCACCCTTGGGTAAATGTGGAGCAGGGTGTCGACACAATCATATCACCACATCATTATGTCTGCCTTCGGCAGTCGGTACTACATTGTATAACCTGACGAAGCGATTAGTATTGAGAAAATACAATACAATGCAATATAATAGAAATGAATAATATTTAGGATATTCTATTATGAAACTAATATCATTACTTCAAAAAAAAAAAAAGCAAAAAAAAGAGCATCCTGTTTTCATAGAAATTGTAACATGTACTAATTAATGTACAGCAGAAACGCAATTAAGACACATTTTGTTATCACCAATTGTATGAGCTGTAATGGTATGATATGGTCTTACTTCCAAACCAGTGTTAGTTGAATCACTATTTTGGGACCTTTGATTAAGGTGGTCCGTAAAATAGAGGTGGTGTTTATAGTGGGTGATCTTAATATGGGTTCAACTGTATTGTCAAAATGCATGTAGTTCATTTGGACTGACCACCAATACTAATTAAACAGGATATAATTACTGACAAACTTAGTCATAGCAAATATTGACAATAATTGACAACACTATTTTGGGACCTTTGATAAAGGTGGTCTGTAACAATGTAACATAGAGGTGGTGTTATACTAATTAAACAGGATTTATAATTGCTGACAAACTTAGTCATAGCAAATATTGACAACAATAAATTTATAAAAGTTTCAATATCATAATAGATAGTCAATAATATAGCGATTCAATACATTTTTTTTTATGATTAAGGAAGTCCTAGGTTGTCATTTCAAATTGTTTAAAAGAAAAAAAACAATCCTCCAAACGCTTCAATGTAGTGCATTAAAATAATATTAAAGACAACTGTCAATATTGTGATTCACCCTTATAAATATGTTGTTAGATAAATAAATAAAAATATATTGGTAAGTTTTTATAACTGGTTGATTAAAAATACTATGGTTGTCACTGACTTGTCTAAGGAAATGAGGAACTTTAAAGTACAATTTATCAGTAAAAAGCAAACAGCGGGAAGTAATTGTTTTTCTGTCTGAAGTGGTTGATATTGTTATTTATTTTAAAGTCCTGGGCCTCCCCTTGTGGCAATGGTGGTAACACTGTGGGTGAAGACTTCCAACCCCAGTGGCCAACAGAGGGCGCTGTGCAATGCACACTCAACATGAATGATATTATTGTTAACACTTGGTTAAATCTAATAACAAACTGCCCATACAAAATATTCAAAAGGTGACCAATACCAAATACCAAATTTGATTCTTTATTCACTTAACATAGGAAATTATTGAATATCCAATGCTGCCCACCCAGTAAGCTTAAAATAACTCTTAGTTGACTAGGGGGTAATTCATTTCAAAAAGAGACCTCATGAGTAGAAAGTAATTAATGTGCTATATTGTCAGTTTTACTTCTCAAAATACCCTCTAGATGGCACCACATACTTCCTGGAACAACCGGTAGATGGCAACAGTTCATTGCCTGGCACATCCAGTAAGCTTATATTCGAAGCCATCCACATAAATAAGAAATAAAGTCTCATTTGTTTGTTACAGGTACAAGTGTGTCTGACTTGTTAGACCTTTTTGGCTATGAGAGGGAGGGGGGAGGGGTAGTCATTCTGGGACCATTCTAAATGTCAAAGGAAAGTTAGCAGTTTTTTTACTAACTTTCTCTAGTCTGCAGTACCTTTGGTGCACATACAGTAAAACTTCACCAGTAAAACAAAAATAAAAAATATTGGTAAGTTTATATAAACCACTCAATTTTCTAATTTTCTAAATAATAAAATTTTTGATCATACCGGCAATGACTCTGAATTTAATTGTAATGTATAGCCCCCAACTTAAAAAAACTGTTTTGATTATAAATTTAATTATAGTTTCTCAAAATAGGATGTCATGAACGATTTTTAAAATTATGCCACTAACAACACCATATTAGCTAGGCTCCAGTAAGACTACCATGGGTGCACAAAATATATGCTGGCCATGGTGAATCAATAGCAAATTTGTCTTAAAGAGGGCTTCTGCTACAGAGATAGTACATTCAGGATGCAGTATTTGATTAATAAACATCATTTCTTTTACTTGTTTTATTGAAGATTACATAGAATAGAGCTAAATAAAGAACTTAGTAAATATATTTCTGACTTCAATAATCTAACCCCAAATGACAAATGACAAATGTATCAATGATGATAATATCCTGTCAATAAAATTATATATATATATTTATACTTTTCATGAATTTCAGGTTTGTCAAATGGCCAATATTATGGTAAACTCCTGGGCAGTTTCTCGGAAGATGCTCATGAATTGAGAGGGACCATTTACGCAGCTGACGAGAAAAGGATCATCATCACAGGTTTTAATTATGATGGACTGGGACCAGGTGAGATGACATAGATGACAAATTTGTTTATTTATTCAAATATATTTTATCGGTGATCACAATGTCAGTTACAATTTTTTACAATTCTGGCATGGTTTGTAAATAAAAAGGACAAGAGCGTGAAGATTCCTCCAATGAAGTTGTATTTCTGCTATGGAGGATTTAGAGTATATGTCCTGTATTTCTGCACCTGATGGGCTAATTAGGACAGGCAGGGACCATGGCATAAGATGATGGATGAAACAGCCATCCATCTTAGGCACGACCTGGAGTTGAACCCGGGACCCAGTGGTTGAAAGCCTAGCATGCTACCACTGAGCTAGGCTCCCACCCAAATGAAATTCTGTTAGTTTTAGAATAAGAATTATTGAAATGTCAGGGAGAATTGTCTTCGGAATTTAACTGCCGCTGTTGAGGAGCCTCCTTAACATCGTAGATATTTGACAGTTCACAAAGAAAGTCACACGGGAAGTAAACAGAAATGTTAGGATTCTATGCCACATTATTTACAAAAATTTATTCTGGCGCCATTCGAAATGGGGGGGGGGGTGGATTAGGGCTTTTTACGCTCCATATTTCTGCACTTGATGGGCATATTAGCAGGTTAGGATAGGCGATGACCATGGCAATGAGATGGTGGATTAAACAGCCATCCAACTCAGGTCAGACCACAAATTGAACCCAACACGTAGTGGTTAGAAGCTCAGTGTGCAGCTAGGTCCCGACCCTGGCATAATTTGTAAATAAAAAGTAAGTGCACAATATGTATTTCCGATATTGAGGCACCACCTCTACAATATTCATTACTATCTAGTACACAAAATTTGGATCTGGGGAATCTCATTACATTATTCCTAAGATATTTTATATGTGACTAAGATATGCCCATCTCTTTTCCTGAACTTGTAATTTTTTTAAATGCCTGTAATTGTTAGTTACTCCAAACTGTTTACACATTTTTCTGTAGACATCTTAAATTTTAATGTTCTTGATTATGATTGACAGATGCCTATTTTTGGGTTGGTAAGAAAGACACCACTTCAAGCGACAAACCCAACTCCGAAGGGACGATAATACCAGATGAGAATGGATCGTAAGTTATGCAATTTATGGATCTACATTTTATTTTGTCAAGTTGTACTTATACTAATATTTCATAAGTTCATCATGTCAAGTTTTATATAGTGTTTTTTTTAGAATATGCTTCATTATGCTTCTGGTCCAATTAGTAGACCTATTTTGTAATATTGTATTTTGTTGTACTGTTCTAGTGCTCCCTGCACCAAGCTCTCCCTCTACCCAGGGCTCCCAAAACCTAGCTCTCCATTTACCTAGCTATCCATACACCTAGCACACTCCCTACACACCTGGCACTCTTTCAACTTCCCTACACCTAGCTCTCCATATTTAGCACTCCCAAGTACCCCCCAAACCTGCCTTCCCCTACACCTAGTACAGTGATATATATATCATATTAAATACCAATATTTTTGAAGTTATTCCAAATAACTACCCAAAGAAATATTCATCTTTTGAAACCTTATTTATCAAAATATATATTACTCTGTTTCAGAACTGAAATCCTCATGGCGTATTCTTCGCAAACCATCATGCTCAATTTAGGGAGTTTCACCTTGAGAGATATCAGGTGGATTTCTGTTTGGTGCAGAAAATTTGCTGTAAGTACAGTACTACTCAAAAGGAACATTAGAATATCCCTGAATCTGCAACAAGCTGAGCCAAGCCATAATGAGATGAGACCACTTTATACGGCTGGCCAGTTCTCATGTGACCTTGTACCCGGAAGTACCAATACACATGATATCACCAATACTAGATGATGTCATTAATGGGTTGTGGTGACGTCATGACAGAGATCTTTTAGTGTAGAGATTGGTCACCAGGGGAGATTCAAGAAACCAAAAGTCAACATAAGCCACTCAGCGGTTTGGCGCGAACTAAAATAAACATCTATACTAACTTTCTTTTTTTTAGTGTAAGTCAGTGTCATTATCAATTATTGAAAAAACATGTATATGTCATATGTGGACAGGTTATGTCATAAAAGTTGTAAATGGCTTAAAGATTTACAACATGAATAAAACGCACTGTACACACAATTTTTCACTTTCTCTGACAACTACTCATATGCACTATCACTTGTGCAATCTTTATTTCCTATGAGGTGCTGAATCGAACGATGGAGTGCTTTACATGCTATTATTATTATATATACTATATTGTAGAATAGATTTTCTTATAGATTAGTTATATACTTGTAACCTTCCAAATTGTATATCATTATTTCTAATAGCTTGGGTCATATATTTTGTATTGTACATTGAATGTGACGCCGTGGTTTGAAACGACTTTAAATACGATTTTACTACTTAAAATGCTTTATGCTTCCTCATACACTGGTTTTCTGTGAGGGGTGTACCAATACCCGGCAATGATCATTATTTCTAATAGCTTGGGTCATATATTTTGTATTGTACATTGAATGTGACGCCGTGGTTTGAAACGACTTTAAATACGATTTTACTACTTAAAATGCTTTATGCTTCCTCATACACTGGTTTTCTGTGAGGGGTGTACCAATACCCCGCAATGATCTTGCTTTCTTAATGTTTACCTTGCTTTTCTGTCCTATTTCAGGCAAATTTTGGATGGCTTAAAATAACAGACGAGATGACGTCATCACTACCTGCTCAAAAACAAATCTCGTCCTTCACCACACTTGCCCATGGAGTCAGTAGTGGGGAGGTGACAGTCATGGATATAAACACTATCATGATTAAAGACTTTAATTATGATGGTTTTGGGCCTGGTAAATAAAATAATTGAAAGATAGTGTTGCAAATTAATTGTAACTAAAAATAATTTAATTTTGGTAGTACCAATTATGCGATAACATACTGTGACTGTCAATACGTATCCATATATTTAAATGTTTATCGAATGAAATTAATCTCAGTGAATTTTTCACAGATGCATTCTTCCTTGTTGGCAAGGGTAGCCCATCTGCTTCAGGAACTAAAATTCCAGATGAAAATGGCAGGTTGGTATCTGAAATGCTGTGCTTAGTATGGTTTAGTGTTTAGATCACAAGAAGGCTCGCCCCCCGAGTTAACGTCGATTCTAGCGAAAAATTAGATACGAGATGAGATAAGATGAATTTTATTTGTTGTCCAGACAGAAAGCAAAGAATACAAGCAGGGCTTTTAACAGACAATTATAAAAGACATGAATAAAATGAAATTATATTTTGGTATGATTTATAGTATTCCTACTACTTTTTCTTTTCAATAATTTAATAATTTCAGTTTGGATATAGTCAAGGGTTACAACAGCAAAGACATAATGCTGCATCTTCCATCGCCAATGACCTTTTTCGACATCGATTACCTGTCTCTGTTCTGCATTCAGTACACACAAAACTTTGGTGAAGTTACATTTACCAACTTAGAAAGAGGGACCATCCCCCCCGATGTTGATCAGTTTAAGGTATGTATGATATTTTATGGATACAGTACAACGCGTATGTTTGCAATTCATCAGGCGATGTCACTCGATTGTTTATCTTCGATTGCAAACCAGCAATTGAAATCGAAAGTGAAGCAACACCTAAGTGTAAATGCTACTCTTTGATTCTAGACTATTGCAGTTGGGCAAGCCCTTTAAAAGTTCTGAAAGCCAGCGTAGCACAAATTATAACAAAGTACCCGTAGCACAACAATACAAAATCATCAAAGTCCTAATTTCCAATGATTCTGGAATGTACATACTTTACATTAACCTGATGAAATTGTTATACAAATATCTCCTTATTTCCAGCCTACCAGAAATTGTGAGACTTTGCAAGAAGGTCTTCTTAATGTTGCATGGGAGTTGGAAGGTTCTGATGTCACAATTGAGTTGACAGCTGCAATAGGTATGAACTAATTTATTCCAATTGTTGCCATATTTGATATACATATTCAACTATGAACGAATATATTCCAATTGTTGCCATATTTGATATACATATTCAACTATGAACGAATATATTCCAATTTTCCATATTTGATATACATATTCAACTATGAACGAATATATTCCAATTGTTGCCATATTTGATATACATATTCAACTATGAACGAATATATTCCAATTGTTGCCATATTTGATAAACATATTCTACTATTTTCCTGCTGTATTAAATTTGTTTACAGGAAAAACAATATTAACTATGGTAGGACAATAATGACAGTCATAATGAGGAGTCATAATTTTCAATCTAAATATAGTGCCAAATATCCATCAAAAATGCACTATTAATTAAAGTGACTGGTTAAGCACTATAAGGCATATTTTGTTTTTTTTTCATGTTTCAGATCCAAATGACTACATGGCCTTTGGTATCAGCGGAAACCCATCAAGTTCCGCCATGGTCGGTGGTGATGTTGTAGTCGTCTGGAAGAAAGATGGTACAGCAAATGCTGACGATTTTTATATGAATGGATACAGCCTGGTAAGAAATATAGAAATGTAATTTTTATATGAATGGATACCGCCTGGTAAGAAATACAGAAATGAAATTTTTTTATGAAAGGATACAGCTTGGTAAGAAATACAGAAATGTAATTTTTATATGAATGGATACAGCCTGGTGGGTGGGTGGGTGATAAGGGCTTTACGTCCTGTATTTCTGCACCAGTTGGGCTAATTAGGACAGGCAGAGACCATGGCAATGAGACGAAGGATGAAACAGCCATCCAACTTAGTCTCGACCGGGAATCGAACCCGGGACCCAGCGGTTGGAAGCCCAGAGCGCTACCTCTGAGCTAGGCCCCCGCCCCGGATACAGCCTGGTAAGAAATACAGAAATGTAATTTTTATATGAATGGATACAGCCTGGTAAGAAATACAGAAATGTAATTTTTATATGAATGGATACAGCCTGGTAAAAAATACAGAAATGAAATTTTTTTATGAAAGGATACAGCTTGGTAAGAAATACAGAAATGTAATTTTTATATGAATGGATACAGCCTGGTGGGTGGGTGGGTGATTAGGGCTTTACGTCCTGTATTTCTGCACCAGTTGGGCTAATTAGGACAGGCAGAGACCATGGCAATGAGACGAAGGATGAAACAGCCATCCAACTTAGGCTCGACCGGGAATCGAACCCGGGACCCAGCGGTTGGAAGCCCAGAGCGCTACCTCTGAGCTAGGCCCCCGCCCCGGATACAGCCTGGTAAGAAATACAGAAATGTAATTTTTATATGAATGGATACAGCTGGTAAGAAATACAGAAATGTAATTTTTTTATGAATGGATACAGCCTGGTAAGAAATACAGAAATGTAATTTTTTTATGAATGGATACAGCCTGGTAAGAAATACAGAGAAATGTAATTTGTTATATGAATGGATACAGCCTGGTAAGAAATACAGAAATGTAATTTTTATATGAATGGATACAGCCTGGTAAGAAATACAGAAATGTAATTTTTATATGAATGGATACAGCCTGGTAAGAAATACAGAAATGTAATTTTTATATGAATGGATACAGCCTGGTAAGAAATACAGAAATGTAATTTTTATATGAATGGATACAGCCTGGTAAGAAATACAGAAATGTAATTTTTATATGAATGGATACAGCCTGGTAAGAAATACAGAAATGTAATTTTTATATGAATGGATACAGCCTGGATACAGAAATGTAAACATAGTCGATCATCGGTTCGGGTGCACCAATTGATGATCGATTATTAGTCGGTTCGGGTGCAGTTTATATTTCAATAGTGGCCGACGTAAAATCAACTTCTGTCCTTACTAGTCTGTCCGAGATATTTAAAGGTCTCTGTACGTAATGTGTGTGGAAATATATTGGATCTTTGCAGTGTTCTGGAAATAGTGGAGTATGCCGAGATACCGCTGATGGAGGGAGGCAAAATGTGAAACTTCTAGAATACAATACCGTTGATGGAGTCACTAAGGCCAGGTATCGAAGACCTCTCAACACTGGTAAGTTTAAATGGACTTTAGTATTGAAAACTTTCTTGTACTCATAGCAAATTTGCATGTGTGTAGCAGTGCAATTGGTTTGATCACCAAAAAGCTAAAATTTTATATAGTGTTCAATAAAAGTGCTTGACACGTCCAGCATCTCTCAAAGCTTGCTTTCTCTAAAGTTTTTTGCCATTGTTTTATTGAAAAATCTAACTAATGGCAATGCGAAGATGGTGTCTTATGAATGTGTGAATTTGCAAATTGCAGGTGACAATGATTTCGATAAACAAATCGATCCGAACACCGATTCTCAAATCATTTGGGCCATTGGAGGAATCAATGAACAGCAACAGCCTACTAAACACCATACAAGGATTTCAGGTTAATATTTTGAGCATGGACTCTCCTAAACTTTGTAGACTGTCGCATACAAGTGTCTTGAAGTTAATTCTTGCGGGGCTGCATATATATAATTTTTAGCTAAATTTTTTAGTCTTTCACTTGTGACAGTAGAGTGAATGTGTCTTGTATTAGGAGTTATTATTTGTAACCCAAGTCTCTGCTATATACAACAGTACCTAAATGAAGAATCAACGACGCTTCATGAAGATGCCTACTGTGATAGTGTCTTGGTCAGAAACAACCATGCGTAAATGTGCTCCATGTTGTGGCCTTGCTCTTGGATCAACATTTATTGATCAAATCACATAACTATGTACAATAAGTAAGTAGATTATCACTAATTTTACTTTCAGCAAACAAGAAAATCCAGTTCGGAAGAGAGACATCCTATAAGTGCCAGCCAGTGAGATCCAAGGAGAAGAAGGATGTTGTTCCTTGGAAAAAACAGTACATATATGCGAAGGATGGCGATATCCTTGTAGCATCTTTGGGTCCGACCGGAGGAGAGATGGGGTATAAGGCAATTACTGGTGAGTAAAGTATTGCACTGGATTTGCCAGCTGATTTTTTTTTAAAATTATTCTGTGGATTTGCAAAGAGGTTGCCTGAACATCCAGCCATTGGTGAGCTCATACACTCTAGAAAAAATACATAAGAATATTGCAGTAGAATGTAGAATTGTTCATAGCAAACTGCATGGGGTACTCCTAGCACTTGGTTGGGGGATCCCTTTTAGCTGAACTGATAGGGGTTTTGGAAAAATGCTATTTTTTTTTCTTTTTTTTAAACATATTTTGACTGGATACACAAACTGTGAAACAGTTTTTCATGTGGTCCAGTTAGGGTAAAATTTAGAATAAAAACAATGGATAAAATAACAATTAACAGAAAACATTTTTTACATGAGTTTTATAAACATGCCATGAAGCACTCTCAAGAATGTTGGCTGGTAAGCCACACAACGGAGCCCCATATATAAATGACTTCTTCATAAAATTTCTTGCACATTCTGGCATTTGAACTTGAAGAGTATTACTTGTTCGTGTAAACATACACAGGTCTTACATACGAAAAAGAAAAGAAAAACTAAAACGTTACTCTCAATTACTTGTCTATGGAACTAAAAGTATTTGGAATCTCTTAGTTTTGGCAAAATTTTATATTTCCCCTACTTAAAAACTAACATTAACTGTATTTTTTTGACATATGCTGGACATTTTTCAATTTTTTTTTGCAGGAAAACAATCATGGGGCATTGCTTGGTACATCAACGGACTTCTGATTCCTGAAATCGTGGTACGGCGTGGAAGTAACATTACATTCCGAGTTCAAGGGGGCGAAGACCCCAATGAGTCTGCAAAGTACCATCCGTTCTACATTACGAATGATCCTGTTGGGGGATATGCTGACAAGAATAACGATGAAAGACAGGTAAATGTGAAATAATAATGTTGAATTGAACATCTATTTATCATCTATCAGTTGTTTTGGAAATAATGTGAATTGATGTATGTCATGTATTGCATACGCAGCATTCAGCTTTTTATCAGCAATATCATGAGTGTTTAGCGAGTCTATGTTTCTCCACTTCAATGCCAGTCCATCTTTCATTGTACAATATTACATTTACATAATTTCTACTTATGTTATTATGCTTCGGCCAGGGGCCAAAGCTGTCTTGTCGTTGTTTTCAGAAATTTGAAAATCTTTTCCCGCCGTTGCTTGTAGAGCGACTCTGGCAACAAATACGCCCTCGCTTGCCACCAAACTCGCCCTCATTTGCCAAATCGTTGTGTATCATGGCACTAACCTGGCCGTCCTATTCTCAGGCAATTCCATCCCCATTTTATGCAATAATCAACCATTATCAAACTTGATCAAGATCATTTTCCTTCCCGGAAGTCGGGTCGGTGTAAAATGCGGACCAAGCGGACCAGTGGTAAACCAATCTGAAATGCGGATAAAGAGTAGCGGAGTAGCGGGTGGATGCGAATAGGCATGGTGCTATATATATATATGGCTTGTATTATGAAACTACCATAACTCACTTCTAGTTAACATCTTTTCAAAATTTGAACAGATTCTGGTATCTCTGGGCGAGTGAAAATATTTTAGCTATGAGTAATTTAATACCAAGTTATGTCAATTTGGTGTTTCATGATATTAGCAGTTATAAACTAAAAAATTAGTTTTTCTTGCAAATTAATAAACTGGAACCAGTTTTTTTTTTCATTAACATTTATTTTATCTGATAGCATTTAAATCATACATTTTACTGTATTTTACATTTTCCCATCCATAGGAGTTAAAACAAAAGAATAAATACATAATGAAATTACTGTTTAATTTAACAAATTATACATTTGGCTGTTGCAAACTTATTTTATGAATTGATTGAATAAATTAATGCAATTACACAAATGTGCATACACAATAGGAAATATGGTATCAGACATAGGGAGGATGAAAAGATATTATGCATATTTTACTGAATTGCAGTTGGATACTTATAATTGAATTGATTTCATTTTGTGGGTATGTTAACACAAAATTGAATTGGGATTCTTGAGAGGGACTGGTTGAATAGCAGCCGAGATAAGTCTCCTTTGAGGTGTGAAATACAATATAAGCACTTTAAGATAAACTGCCTAATATTATAATATAATAAGGCAATTATGCATAGTATCTAATAACATATATGGTGGCATTATGGCCTAAGTTTGAATTGGTCTAACATCACTATTTTTTTTAACTCCGTGCAGTTGGATTTATATTAATCAAAAAATCCTTGATTTTTTTGGTGTCATTTGTCTTACATTTTGTACCTGTTTATCTTTTTTTAATGCAAATAAATTATTATAAATACATTGATAAGTCAGCAGAAATTTGCCAGTTGGTCATTCTGCAAACACTAATTTATTTATAAGGGGTGAGGGGTACTGCCTCTGCCAAAGCGTTTTAAGTGCCCTTGGCACGTTATCTTGGTTATATATTGCTGTAATGTTTGAGGGAGTGCCTTCTATCCAGCGGTAGCCCTGCTGCCTCGTGGAGACTTGTATTAAAAGTGGAATAAAGAATCTGAATCTTAATCTGAATCATATGTAATGGAGAAACAGATGCATCAGTTGCCTTGAACTTGCAGTCCCACCATCTTGTAATGCACCGTTTTGGACTGTCGAAATGTTTCTTGTAACCGGGTTTTTATATATGCGTGGAAAAGATAATGACCTCCTTAAAACCATTTCAATATATTCATAATTCATAATATTCATAATTAGTAGGTCCAACTGTAAAAGCATTAAGTTCAGTGGATATGGAGATTTGGCGACAGGAATGATTCGCAGGAATAGCCTTGATGGAAATATTGTACATAGCAATAGTGTTAAGATTACCAATACCTTATAGCCATCTAATACTGTACTACATCAATGGTTCCTTGTTCCTCTGCCCAAAAAAATAAATAAAATAGGATTATCTCCTTTTTCAAGTGTTTTCTTTGATTTACGTCCATTATGAAGTGTGTTGGTTCCGGTTTTGCTTGGGGTTGCTTCTTATCAGCGACACTACAGGTCTTAAGGAAGTCTCCCCTACTGCAGAAATGTACACACACACACACACACACACACACACACACATATATATATAGAAAATATTTTTCTTTATATACTTGTTAAATTGCCATGTAAAAGTTAGATTTCTCAGTTCTGGTGGCTCCATGGTCCGAGTCTAAATGCAAAAAGATTCATATATTTAATTTATTTTAGGGGGAGTAGCCCACAATGTTACATACCTCGTTGTTTTTTTATTTGAACAATAAAATCAAATTCAAAATTTTCAGAACACCTACTCGAAAAATTAAAATAAATTCAAACGAATTCTTTGTAGATTTATGCAATATCACATATCCGTTCAATCTATTCTTGAAAATGCTTTCTCAGTTTTTTGTAGTATATTTGCAATTGTTTTTTATACTTTCAGAATGTTGAAATTTATCCACTTAATACTGCCGCTGGGCAAGTGAATGAAATGACTGGAAAATACTGTGAATTTATCGCTGAAACGGGTACCAATCCTGAATCATACGGAACATTTGAAGAATTCCAGAAGAAATTGAGACTACAATGTGACAGCGGTCAATACGGAGAATTTGAGTGGTATGTCGCCCCGGACACACCGGACACGGTCTTCTATCAGGTAAAAAGGATTTTGTCTAATGCAAGCTAGTCTTGCAGTTTGCGCTTTTTATTATTATTCAATAAATGTCTCAATGCCATTGGGTCTGAAGCTTAGTGAGCTTAAATGACCAGCTGCCAGAGGCAGGTGTAATGATGAGTTGATAAAGCTTGGAGTTCACATCATGTTACACATTTACCCCATGGTCAGGGTCTTTTACTCGCCTCAGCATAGACACCGGAGGGTATGATTTATCTCTATGGGCAATCCAATTAATTAGAAGTTGAACAACTGGGTTGCCTAATGGTTAAGGCATCTGCCAGTTTCATAATGGCCAGCTCTGCTGAAGGTCTTGGGTTTGATCCCTGGCCCAAGCACTCTTCATGAGCTACATCCCAGCAGCTGGATGTCACTCACATGAGATGTTAAAGTGGGGGTGGCTTGTGATGTACTGTGTGTCTGTGCTGAGGCAAACACCCATGGGGTAAAAGGGTGCTAACATGGTGTGGACTCCAAACCTTATCTCATCGCCTGCCTCTGACAGCTGGTCATATAGGCTGGCTGAACTTCAGACCAGTTGCATTGAGACATCGACGTATACATGCTTATTATTGATGCTAGGGATTATTCACTAAACTAACATAATTGCCTCCTAGGGATTATTCCCTAAACTAACATAATTGCCTCCTATGGATTATTCCCTAAACTAACATAATTGCCTCCTAGGGATTATTCACTAAACTAACAGAATTGCCTCCTAGGGATTATTCACTAAACTAACATAATTGCCTCCTAGGGATTATTCCCTAAACTAACATAATTGCGTCCTAGGGATTATTCCCTAAACTAACATAATTGCCTCCTAGGGATTATTCACTAAACAAACATAATTGCCTCCTATGGATTATTCACTAAACTAACAGTTACATTACTAATTTACATTACATGTCAATTTTCCATTTCAGTGCTACACTCACAACTACCTCGGCTGGAAGATTAATGTTGTTGATGAATTCACAGGTTCTGCCTCTTGCCAAAGTTTTAACATTTTTGTGCAATTGCTCTCTTTTGTTATTCTTTTAATGATTAGTTCATTTTTATATTAACACTATGAGTGCACATTTTAACATATATGAATATTACAGAGAATGAAATTTAGACGTTTTTATTTGAATTGACATTTAGAGTACAGAGTTCATTCAGAGTACAAGAAGTGAAAAATGCAGCATTTAAAGTGTCAAGGAGTGTTCAATTTTATAATTTTTGCCTTTTGCATGTGAACTAGTATTTTGTATAAAACATATTTAGAAATATATTTGTATGTGTCTTTCACCCTTTAATTAAATTGTATTGTATATGATTTATACTGTACTTGAAAAATATTATTATCTTTTACACTGAAATTAAGTATGATCTGTATACAGACGTTTTTATAAATAAATGGAATATAATTTTTCAAATACCTCACTTTGTCGCTTTTTAAACTTATTCGACATCACATTCAACTTCACAATAATACCGAATGTTTAAAGTTTGAACAAAGTTTGATGAACAAAACATTGTGAACTATGACAAAAACCATTTGTTTAAAAGTTAAAAAAAATTGTATATGCAAAATTTTTATTTATGTTATTTCAAATTCTGTTTATTTTTTATTACTCTGAATTCTTTGTTGTTTGAAATATAAAAAACCGGATGTTATTGTTTTTATTGCAAACGCTGTCAAAAATTGCATTTTCACAAAAGTAATTTGCTTTTAATGTTTATTTCCAAATTTTTTGCATGGATATTCGTAGAATGCATTACTGCAGATTGATGTGCTTGTTCAATTTTGCGGCTTATATTGAAAAGCGTAGAAACCATTATTTGAAAGAATTTTTTTTTGAAAAGATTTGAGAAGACCTATGGGAAGGTTTCCAAATTTTAGAGCAGGATTAATACAACCACGCGTCTCTATGCTACTGGGTCTAAGGCTTAGTCAGCTTACACGACCAGCTTCCAGAGGCAGACATTATGATGAGATAAGGCTTGGGATCCACACCTTGTTAAACATTTAAAGTAGGCAAATGTGTACTACAAACCAGCAGAATGTAAACCCAAAACATGTATATGTACAAGAACACTTTTACATTTAAACTACATTTTTTTGCATCATATTTCTTCGTTGTATTATCTTAAAGCTGGATTGCCACTCAATATGACAGTGGCCAAAATCTATCCACTATCTCTCTATAAATAAACTTCACTTAGTATTTAGTTTTCATGCCATCAAATCCAATATGTAAACAAACCAAGTGATGATGTCACAATACTCAACAATGGGTGATGAAGCCATTTTCATTGTATTTCCAATGTTTTGGTCTTTGTTTCTTTCAAAGTATCATTTGTTTTTTTGTGTGTAATTAATGCCTATAGATTCATGTAGTATACCTTGATCAGTTAAGGTGATTTTCAATCATTTAAGAAGTTTTAGAAAATATTAATTTTGACAGACAGTGGACACTCATATTAACGTATTAACAAGTTTCAGTGTAAGATTACTTTTTTCACTTACTTTAAACCTGTACCATGCCAACCTTCTTCTCAAATCTCCACATCACCACAGAAACTGATGCCTTATCAAAATTTCTTTTAGCACCATATTCTTAATATGCCTATTATTTGGTGCTGTTGTAGCTGAGTGGTTGACGTATTTAATCTTTAGCAGGGTGAGACACACTTGACAGTGATATGTTTAAGATTAAAGCAAATTTTTAAGAGTAAAGACGTGGGGTGGGGGCCTAGCTCAGTGGTAGCGCACTGGGCTTCCAACTACTGGGTCCCGGGTTCAATCCCAAATCGAGCCTATGTTGGATGGCCGTTTCATCCTTCGTCTCATTGCCATGGTCCCTACCTGTCCTAATTAGCCCATCAGGTGCAAATCCAGGACGTCAAACCCTTATCCACCACCACATTAAGAATGAAGACTTTTGCTATTTTGGGGACTGAAAAGTGGGCATGATGGATCAGTGAATCTAGGACATTCATTCAACATCAAACAGTTATGACACATCTTTAGACCCACTGCCTCTCATGAGTCATCATACATCATACACATTTGCAATAGAAAAGATAGGGATTTGTATCACTAATGACACATCTTGCACAAATTTCACTCCATACAGCAGGAATGTTCTTCACTCTTACATATCTGTCGGTAGAATTGATATGTAAACTTTTGTACACTTGAAAAGTGAAAATTGCACTTGATGAGTCATTGGTGACACACGGACCTATATTTTGTGAATTTTAAGCTGCCTTGACGACTCAAACTGGCGTTCATGGCAATGGATAATCTTGTGAGGATCCTGCATTCGCTGAACCTTATCACTGACAAGGAATAGCTACAGTGACACCACCTGGCCTCCAGTGATAGAAAACTCAGGTCACGGTGATTGACCTTTCAATGGCTCCACGTGGAGTCAGGGCAACCTTATAAGTCATTATAGGATAGACAAACTACAGTAAAACAAATGTGTGTGTGTTATTAGGGCTTTACTTCCATTATTTCTGCACCAGTTGGGCTAATTAGGACAGGCAGAGACCATGGCCATGAGACAAAGGATGAAACAGCCATCCAACTTAGTCTTGACCGGTAATCGAACCCAGGACCCAGCGATTGGAAGCCCAGAGCGCTACCTCTGAGCTAGGCCCCCGCCCTACAGTAAAATAAATAGGAGTGTGACTCATCAATGCAGTTTTCAGTCGAAGAAAATGAGAAAAGTTTACATATCAGTTCTACGACTGTAACCGTTAAGATTAAGGTTATTACCTGTGCTAGGTATGAGCAGAGCCCTCAGCTGTAAATTTTATAGCATAATGCTGCAGGATAGATTTACGGTATCTTGTAAATATCTTGTTTATCTGTAAAGTTGGCAGAATATGTGCATGACACAATGTCCAGAACATGAAGCCATAACCAATACGATATGATATATGCACAAATAACTGTAATTGTTTTCTTTTCACATGGGTAAACATTTGTTCACGTGTGCTACAGTGTTTATTTGCATAAAACTTTTAAATATGTTTTCCATGAATAATAAACCAAAAACGCCATGCTGTAAGGTTATTAAACCTAATTTGCATACATACAATTTATATATATATACATGAGGTTGGATCCTTAAACAAATTCATTATTGCTCAGCATTTTGCAAAGATACAGCATTTGAAATGTTGCATTTTAGCAAATATTTTGTTGTAGCTCTTCTGATACTACTTTGTCTTCCATTCACAATTCAATCAATTTCTGCTAAACCTCAAACCTACCGCGCAGCTGTATACGAACACCGATGGGTGGTAAGAGGCGATGAAACCACGATTCTGGAATGGGTCGCACAAAACTTGGAAATATTCAAGGAAAAAGCAAAGGAAGCAGGATCAAAGGTATACTTTTGATTATTCATAGACTAATCACACTGGATAACTAACCAAGAACCCAACAAGTTGACAATAATATGTCCTTCAAAGTAAAACTTCATAAATAATCGTCAATTGCAGTTTCGTCATAATTGTCAAAATGACGAGTATTGTGACATAAGAAAATTATTCTGTGATTGGGTAAAATGGGCAGCTGAAAGCCATCAGGGGTACATCACAGTTGGACCAACTTATCAATGACACTGATTTTTATTTTTTTCAGGTCATGGGTGGGGTTAGGGTTAGGGATGAAGGACCAATCATTAAGAAATTTACGTATCTATTACATATGTGTGTTCATCTCATTTTGTTAAAGTAAAATACATCCTGCCAGGACCTGCACTCATAAGTTGGTCCAACTGTGAAAAAACACAGAATATTTAGTTTTACGTCACATTACTTTGCATTTCTTCCAGAGAGTGGATATCATGGTATTTCCTGAATACGGACTCGGCTATGCTCCAACAAGGGATGCTGCTCTGCCAATATTAGAAACCCTGGCAGATCCAGAAGTCATAACCTACAATCCCTGCAAGGACAAAGACAACAAGGATTCCCACCCTGTCCAACATGGCTTCAGCTGCATGGCAAAAGACAATAAGATGTATGTTGTGGGTAATATGGGGGAAGTTGTGTATTGTAATGGTGTTACAGATCCGTCATGTCCTGCCGACGGGCGGTATCAGTATAACACTAATGTTGTATTTGATCCGAAGGGTAATCTAATTGCTAAGTACAACAAGGAAAGTTTGTATTATGAACCAGCTATGGATGAACCCAACGAGCCTCAGTTCGTAACATTTGACACTCCTTTCGGCAAGTTTGGGACATTTGTATGTTTCGATATAGCGTTTAACGATCCAGCTGTTGCTTTAATTGAAGAGTATAATGTAACTAACATAGCATTTCCAACTGCATGGAGAAGTGCCTTGCCATTAATGCATGGTTTAGGTTACCATGAGTCCTTTGCAGTTAAACACGGTGTTAACCTTCTTGCTGCTGAGCTTCACCTCCCTGGTAATCGGTTCTATGGTAGTGGATTGTATGCAGGGGCAGATGGTGCACTGTCTTATTTCTTTGACCTTGACCCTGAATCTGAAGGTCATATGATCATCCATGACATGCCAATTTACCCTAGCAAAGTTCAGAACGCTCCGGTGCAAAGTTTATCTCAACCAGATTCAAACGAAGAATCGTTTGTGTCCGTATTGCAGCGAGACCCTTACAATTTTGTTCTGTTGAATCCTGATGGTCATCATGCACGTGTTAGGAACGGTCAAGTTACTTGTAACTTAGACTATAATATCAGCGATCCCAGTGGTGATGTTTTTGCTCTTGGTGCATTTGATGGTTTACACACTTCGGCTCATAACTGGTACATACAGGTCTGTAGTATCGTTAGGTGCGCTAACTCAACAAATCCTCAATCTTGCGGCAGCTTGTCTCTTACATCCAACTCTCTGGTGACCTTTCGGCTGAGGGGTGAATTTGAGACATCTTACATTTACCCTGAGGTGATTTTTGATGGTTTGGTGGTCAAAAAGAAAACATGGTCTGCCCATTTTGATAATGGTGAGTCTGGTTTATTCAGAGGTGAACTTGATGGAAGTCAACTGACTGAAAACTTGGTGGCTGCTGCGCTCTATGGTCGATTACATGCAAGGGACCACATGATAACTAAAAAATAGGGAGTTTCAACATAAAAGTGAATTATGATATTTCGGAAAACTTTAAGTGCAAATGCTTGATTTCAATGGATAATGTCACAAAGATCTGACAGCGGTTTCATTATTCAAGGCAATATCAATGTTTATTTATTTCTTTTCTTGGGGGGCGGCACCTGCTTTCTATCATAAAACTTGGTCAAAATAGTGATATATTTTATATTCCTTGGACACAAATATGGTCCATTGTTCAAGTTGCTGCTGTTGCATTATTTACATTTAATCATTCGGTTGAGTTATAAAACTGTACTTATTGCAAGCGGAATCAATAAATGACATTACACCCAGAATGATTTGTTTATTTTGCCTATTTTTTTTTCTGCATATCCCATATTAAATCACAGTGGGATTTTATGGGCAACTCATTGAAAATATGAGCACTGAGCAAGATAAATGTTTATTATAAGCACACTTTATAATACTGTACAAAAGTGTTGTCATTGTGGTGTAAATTACAACAGAACAGACTTGTCTCACATGCTAGAAGCATCAAATGCCTTAATGTAGGTCTCCATGGGCACTCATAATGTATTTTTGTGTATAATTCACACTGCACTGTCCGAAAAAAAGGTCTTCTAATTTGATAGTTTTTTACGTTTCACTTCTTACATGATCTTTTTGATTGACAATAAGTATTATTAAAGAATGCATTTATCACCTGTGCTCATATTACCCAACAACGTGCGCCTTCCATTTTAGGCTGCTCTGAGAATTGCTGACATACTTGGCCATTGCAGATGAGTGAGAATCAAAGAAAAGAGTATTTGCTATGAAAAAAATACCAGCTTAATTGATATATCTACACCAAATCAGCATATTCTACAGGCTTTTTGGCTTAATAAAAACAATGAAAGAAATGACAGGTAAATATAGGAATATAAGTACATAAGTCAGCATATCATTGCAAAAGAAATGCAACCTCAAATGAACTGTCTGCTCTTGAGATGATGACTTTTAATATACTTGAAAATTCCACCAGGTGTGAGCATGTACTCTTGATGGCTTACAGCTGCCCATTTTACCCAACTTTACCCCCCTATATCACTACCTGGTCCTTAATGTGAAAACAAACCCAAAAGAAATGACGGTTGACCACAGTAAAAATCCAAACCATGCACCTCTTTATATAGGAAATGAACAGGTAGAGGTACTCAAAGAATATAAATATCTTGGGGTTACCATCGATGATAATTTCAATTTCAATAGCCATGTCACAAACATGCACAAAAAATGTAACAAAAGATGAGACAACTAATCAAGTGACATGTTGACCAATGAATATTGACTTTGTTTTATAGCTCGATCATGCAATCTGAACTCACTTTTGCTATAACATGCTGGTTTGGCAGCAGCACAGCAGATTAAAGAGCAAAGTGACTTGGCAAAATGTATTTGAACAACCTAGTGAATCTTCAACATCTAGTCTATGACTTTGTGAATAATATAACAGACAGCATCCTAGAAATTACCTGATATTACTGGGGCCCTGCGTTACTTGATTTATCATCGAAATTCTGAAAATTTCAATTCTCAATTACTGTTTTGTATCCTCGATGATTTCGCGGGTATATTAATCGCTAATTTTGCCAGGAAAATTCGCCAGGTGGCTACCTATGTCATGTGCTGCCACCTGGGTTGAAGTGAAAGTACTAATGATTTATATGAAAGGAAGATTGTTGCCCGACAGAAAACGTAAATATGGTGATATTTTAAAGAAAAAAAAAAATCATATTTCATTGATTTCCATTGCATTATTACTTTGTGTGAATTTTATCATAATCGATTATTGATTAATAATCGGTTGCCAAAAGTTTCGATTAATCACTTTCAGAAAATTGAACCGATTCCTAGATCTATTTTTACACATGCTTATGAAATTGATCTGATATAATACACCCTGCCCTTTGATTGTTTCTAAATAATGGCCTTTGTCATATACTGTTGAACATGTACTATTGTGAACCTGTGTTTTTAAGGTGAGATTGAAATGTTCTCAACAAATAGTACAAACATAGGTCTCATTTGGAGAGGACTTTGACCTGTGGCATGATGAAAATCTCCCAAGTAGAAGCCGACAGATGTCAGACGCGAATGTTACATTACATATAAAGGTACATTCTTTGTAAATGCACAGCATACCAGCTATATCTTCGTAGATTTTCTGTATTTTAACGCAGGCCGAACGATGGATTTTAAGATTTTGAATTTGGCCATAGCATCTATATTGTTATGGCATACACCAATGACTTCACAGCTGCCACTATCAAAACAGACAACATACAGAGCTGCTGTGTATGAGCATAGGAGGGTGAACAGGGATGATGATACCCCTCTTCAGGAGTGGGTCAAGCAGAATATGGAAGTCTTCCAAGAAAAGGCTAGAAAGGCAGCCATCCAGGTAACAGTCCACATTAAACACTCAAAGTATCATAGTTAAAGCTCCACTCTCTGTCAAAATTAATAGTTCTGAAACGTCATCAAATGATTGAAAATTACCTTATTTGATCAAGGCACACTAAATATGTGTAAGCTAATAAATATATCACACATTAATTACAAAAAGATAAATGATACATTGAAAGAAATCAAGACCGAAATACAATAGAAATGGCCACTGTCATATTAAGTGACAATCCAGCTTCAACTTGTTATTTCCTGAAAAATGATACTTGAATGATATAATCGTGTGTTTATTACACACATACTCATCAAAATCAAATGGAGTAATTTTGTTCCACTAATGGCTATTTTCTTTGTGTTTATGATGCATGTTACACCTGCTGGTTAAAATTTTTGATGCCCAAAATAGTTAGTGTTTTTTTTTCTATAAGTATTTATTGGTTTGCATGTGTAGGGAACTTAATATTTCTAATTGGTGCAATAGGTATATCAAAGCTTTTTATTATTCATTTGAAAGATATTGAGTATGCAGCAGCATAACATTATTCGTTAATGGCGTAAAATTGAGCACACTGATGTAATTATACTAATTGCTTTTATTGTTATTATGACCTAGAAGTCCAACTTAATACAATTCTGGGTATATTGCAAATAAACTTTATCAATCATCTTATCTTTTAAGTACACTTTAAAGAAAGGTATCAGATGTATATCTACCATGACAATGCAAAAATGTAGTTGATAACATTTGAGAAGTAACATTTGCATGCAAAGAATAAGAATACATAAAATTGATTGATAACATTTTGTGATGTTGAGAGAGACGTTGTTTCAAAAAAGCAGTCCATGTTTGGTAAAATATAAATTTCCAAGTCAATTATGTGGAATGATTCTGAGTCAAAAGAATTATATTATATCTTCATAAAAGTAAGTTCAGAGGCAACACTCTTCTATCCAGGGTGAAGCAACAATGTGGTATGAATGGCCTGGGGTCTATTTACAAACTGCTATTTGATGACATTCTGATGAGCTCCTGCCTTAAGAAGATGAAATCTGTGCCAAATGATGGACTGACTGACAGTTGCAAGATACTCTTGAGAGACTTTAATCATTTTAACAAAGAACTTTAAAACTGTTCTTTAATGCCACAATTTTAATCTCGATTTTCTCTTTTGTTTTACAATACTTTAAATGTATTTCTTTAATTTCGGCTTTTAATTGTCACATTTACATCTCACTTCTATATATGGACATCTCTTCATTGAGGAAATAAAATATTATTATTATAAATGTAATAGTGACAACTCTACCTCTCCCTATTAATATGTAATAGTCAATTGGTCATCAAATTGTTTATTTCCTTGGTATGCCTCTTTTTCTTTCTTTCTATTGTTGAGGAACAAGACAAAAAGAGGGCATTGCACAACAAACTCATAAAACCCAACAAGATGATTTCAATGACTGAATCACAAGTTATATCACTAAACAGACATAAGCCAACTCAATCTTGTTGATATGACATGTAATTTGAGTGTATTTCCCCACTTAATTAGCAAATTATTTTTATCAGTACAATCTTTGAATTACTGGAGTTTTAACATAAACCATTAACTATTCATGTATTTATTAATTTATGAAATATTTAAAAACAGGGTAGACATTAACTGTTATAAAATACACAGTTTTACAATATGGCCTGTTAAACAATAGTAAAATTACAATAAGACAACGAAAGTCAAATAAAAACATTAATAAAATAATGTATATTGTGTACAGTGTAACTGCAGTTTGGTTATGTTTACTTGCAGAATGTGGACATGATTGTATTTCCCGAATATGGCCTTGGCACCGCCCCAACCAGAGAGTCCATATTTCCGATGCTGGAAATCCTGCCTGATCCTACACTCACCGTATACAATCCTTGCAGTGATAAAGAAAATCATAACAACACACCTGTCCAACAAGGCTTCAGCTGCATGGCGAAAGATAATGACATGTATGTGATTGGAAATATGGGTGAGGTGGTGTACTGCAATGCAACGACTGATCCCAACTGTCCTGAAGATGGACGATTCCAGTATAACACAAATGTAGTATTTGATCCAGAGGGAAATCTAACAGCAAAGTACAACAAGGAAAGGTTGTACTATGAAGATGCTTTTGATGAACCAACTGAAACCCAGTTCATAACATTCGACACCCCTTTCGGCAAGTTTGGGACTTTCATTTGCTTCGATGTATTGTTTTATGATCCAGCTGTTGTTCTAGTAGAGCAGTATGGAGTCACTAACATAGCATTTCCAACTGCTTGGAGAAGTTCTCTACCGCTCATGCACAGTTTAGGTTATCATGAAGCATTTGCAATTAAACATGGTGTAAATTTCCTGAGTTCTGAATTACACAACCCTGGTAATCGATTCACTGGTAGTGGTTTGTATGCAGGAGCTGAAGGTGCTCTTGCATACTTCCTCGATATCGATCCGGATTCTGATGGTGGGATGATCATTCATGACATGCCAATTGTCCCGGTGAAAAGCCCAATTAGTGCAGTAGAGAGCCTGTTACCTCCAGATTCTGGTCAGAAAACATTTACATCTACTTTGCAAAGAGATCCTTACACCTTTGTTCTTCTCAATCCTCATGGAAGTCATGCTCGCGTAAGCAATGGCCGTGTCACTTGTAATCTAGATTACGAGATCCAAAAATTCCAAGGTACCGACTTCTTCGCATTAGGAGCCTTTGATGGACTGCATACCTCTGCTCACAATTCTTACATCCAGGTTTGCACCATTCTTATATGCGCTAACAACACAAGTCATGATTCATGCGGCAAGATGGCCATTACGTCCAACACTTTTGTCAGTTTCAAACTACGAGGGGAATTTGAGACATCTTACATTTACCCTGAGGTGATTTTTGATGGTTTGGTAGTCAACAAGAAAACCTGGTCAGCCCATTTTGATGATGGGAAATCTGGTTTATTCAGAGGTGAACTTGATGGAACTCAGTTGACCACAAACTTGATAGCGGCAGCACTCTATGGTCGAGTGCATGAAAGAGACTCTGAAGACCCAAGGCATATTTGATTTGATTTGATTAATATTGGAAAGTATACAGCTGTCCCTTCATATGATCAACTTATAGTAAAGCCAACAGTAAGGTTAATCATTAAAATCTTGGAGTAGATTGTAGGCCTAATTTTAAATAGACAATGTAAGACGATGAATAAAACAATTTTTGAGATTAATTTTGGTGGTAATAGTGTGTTTGTTATTATGCTGTGTCATCAAGGTCGGAAGATATTCATATTCAACTTGTTGCAAGTTTTTCAAAATAATGAAGAATATTTTCATCCAAATTAATCGTTTCTTCAATATCTCAATGTCATACTTTTATAGCTATGGTACAAGGGCAATAGAAAGTTCATCCAGCAGGTATAACATAATATAGATGCAGATTTGATGGTGATGTCATGCTGTATGCAATTCACATTGATATATTACAGCCACTGCTGCAAAGGGTGAAAATGAGCACAATTGAAAAAACTTGTGTTTACTGATGTATGCTGATAAGTGTAAACCATGTTCATTACCTTGAAAATATTGCTAGCCAGAGCTAGCCAGAACTACCTGGAGCAGCAGCAAGCTGAACCAAGCTGAACTAAGCTCTACCTACCTGTACACAGCATGTAACAGTTGGTTGCTGTACCTTAGCCTAGAAACAGGAAGCAAAAATTACAGTAGGATTCAAAATAAATGTCCACAAATGGCATGGACCAGCACAAAATGCTCAGTTATGTTCGCAACAATTCCTATCCCAATTTACTAGCGAATAAAACACTTCTTGGAATGAAATAACTGGGGAAGTTTGCTATATTCTCCATTGCAATTTATGGTGCTTCGTTTTGACCTTAACAAATGGTTATGTTATAATAATGACAAAATGGCATTAAACTATCATTACAATGATAGGGCACTTGGAAGTTAATGTGTAACGGTTTTTATGGTTAGAAAGTTGGCGTTTGACTTTTTGGTAACATTTATATCTATGTTGTACTTCTAACATGGAGGCAAAGTCTCCATGCTTCTTATAAATTAATATACTATGAAATATATTACAGCATTACGATCTAAGGTAAACAACTACCTCGCCTACTAACACTTGGCTGGTGGGCAGCTGCTCTTTAGCTTACTGTTAGAGTAAAATTAAGACCAAAAAAGAAGGTGGATTATATTTAGGATTATACCATAGCCGAATCAATTATTTTTTTGTTCATTTATTAAGGCAATGTCTGACTTCCCCTATTGTATTCTAAATAAACAGACATTTTATTTGCAAAATATAACTTAACTTGCAAATTGTGCCTAATTCGCGAACAGCAACAAAATAAATGAAGAATTTCGCAATAACACAAGAACGAATCATGCTTTATCAATACTGGGCCATGTTTTCCAACCTTGGACCCCGCATGCGGTTTATCAGTCAGCGCTATCAGCTGTTATCAAGAAATACATTAAAAGCAAAAAATATCACCTTATTGTGGTTTCATCGCCACAGGGTATTTATTGCATGAAGACCACAAAATAAGGCCACTTAGGTACATTGAGTACAAAATCTTCACCCTGGCAACATGGATAGAACGGCTTGTTTTTGGTTTGGTAGTAGCCATTGTGCTGCTATGGCAACCTTCTATGACGTCACAATCAGAATCTACAAAACGTCAAACATTCCGAGCTGCAGTGTATGAGCTGCTACAGAAGGGTCCCTAAGGATGACAGCATGAACCTTGAAGAGTGGATGCGCCAGAATATGCTGGTGTTTCACCAGAAAGCTTAAGAAGCAGCTCAGCAAGTAAGTAAGAATTTTTTTTATTGTATAATTTAATTATACATGTATTTTATTATGTATTCATTTTTTTTCACAAAGTTTGGTATGTCGACAAAATCGACATCGAAATTTGCCATCATAAGGAAACAATAATTAATATACACTGTGTTTCCTTTGTTTAATTTACACTGAGTGTGTAGGCCTATGTGTCACTGATACAGCATTACATATATCAATTATAGAGACTCATAGGCCTGATAGGCCCAGCATAAAAGATCAATGTTTTTCTTGAGTTGCAGTAGTAGTAATTTTATTAACCATAAGTGGATGGTGACCAGAAAAAGCCATTGCTTATCAGGCTGGTTACCTTTACAGAATCATTCGGATGGCTGACCATACCTACCCAATGCCAAGATACATTCTGTTAAACTGGGTTCTAGTAAAGTACTAACTTTTCCTTATTAGTCATATGAAAATTGGCTATCATGACTCCTGTTCCTATTGGTTCCGTTACACTTACCCTGGTGGTTATGACTCATCATAGATGAGAGAAACACAGGGGGTTGGCTTGCTAGCGACCCAGGTAGGGTCTTAGGGCTATCCTCCAGGTCTATTGTGATCATGTTTTTTTTTATGGATTATCTGTATTTATGTGGGTTATTTATATGTACATCTGTCCATAACAGACAAATAAACTGTCTTGAGTCTTAAGTCTAGATGAGCAAGTGATACGGTGCTCACACAACTGCCTGTCCTCTCTTGCACACCTGCATTAGATAAGTTATGATTGCAGTTGTGTGTCACTACTCAACCTCCAGCTGCTTGGCCATGAGGATTTGGCTACTTGCAGACATGATTCCATGTAAAGCAAGTCCTAGATTTAGTGAACTGTACCCCTATGTCCACTGCAATGGCATTCACAATGTTGACCAGCTTGCAATTCAGGTCCCAAAGTCATGGGATCGTAAGTCATCACGGTCAGTTCATATTGAACAAATAGCAAAAATAAGCGCTTTACAGGAACCCACTGAAATAACATAAATGTGGTAGTCAAACATTTGAATTTTATTTTAAACGTCATCATTATTTGCTTCCAATAAGACTTGTTTTCTTATTCCAGGGGTTACATATATTATAATAGCTAGCTGTATTTGGTCAAATGATTTTATCAACAGTTCAAACAGCGCTGGGTTGGAAACAATGTATTTCATTGTGATATACTAAAATCATGGAGCCACCAGAACGTTTTGGTGGCTCCATTCGTGAATAAATTAGTCATGCAGTAAAATGATTTGTTTTTCAGAATGTTGACATCATTGTGTTCCCAGAATATGGCTTGGGAACAGGATCTGATATGTTACACATACTCGAAGAACTACCAGACCCAACACAAACAATTTACAATGCCTGCAATGATTTATGGACGCATCCATTGGCAAATCCTGTACAGTATAATTTCAGCTGCATGGCTAAAGACAACAGTATGTATGTAGTGGGCAATCTAATTGCCAAGTACAATAAGCGACATCTCAATAACGAACCTGCATATGATGAACCCATTGATACTCAGTTTGTTAAGTTTGACACTCCATTTGGCAAGTTTGGAACTTTTACCAGCTTCGATGTACTGTTTCATGATCCTGCCGTGGCTCTCGTTGAGACGTATGGTGTCGACAGCATAGTTTATCCAACAGCTTGGAACAGTACTCTTCCCCTCATGTACACTTTGGGTATTCATGAAGGATGGGCGGTGCGACAAGGAGTAAATTTCATCAGCGCAGAACTCCATAGTCCAGAGAACTGGTTTACCGGAAGTGGGCTATATTCCGGCGCAGATGGTGCAATTGCGCAGTATAGTGAATTTGATGATCATACCGTCAATGGTTTTCTTCTGATTCACGATCTACCTGTTGCTGCACCGAAGAGTCCAAAGGGGTACATTGATCTTCCTCTCCTTCCTGAGCCAAATCAACCAATATTTACATCTATGATTCAAAGCAATCCTTATCAGTTCATTTTGCTAGATTCCGGGAAAACCACGCTCGCATCGTGTACGAAGATGTGATTTGCAATTTAGACTATACCATTTGGAATAGGTCTAATGAAATCTTTGCTCTTAGTGCTTATCAAGGTTTGCACGTCTCTTCTCACAATTCTTACATCCAAGTCTGTACGGTGGTGAAATGCGCTGCGAGGGAAACCAGTTCATGCGGCATGCACGTCTTGAAATCAAACACTGTGATACCTTCAGCTTAACAGGACAATTCCAAACTTCATATATCTACCCTCAAGTTGTTCTTGATGGCCTCATTGTAGACAAATCAACCTGGACAGCAACGTTTGATGAAAGTGATTCTGACGTTTACCGTGCTCTGCTAGATGGCAGCAGGGTATCAAAAGGACTGATAGCCAGTGCCCTCTATGGCAGAGTTTATGAACGAGACATGGAGGGATCAGCCAGTATTTTGAAACCATTCAACCTCTATATAAGCTCCATTTTTGCATTGATGTTATCCCTTTATTACTATGGTTGTATGAGGAGCTTAAAAAAGAAAAGACCAAAAAAAAAAAAGAAAAGATGACATACACTGCTCAAGGAATAAAGACAACCACCTCAACACATTGCTATGGAGTAATTTTAAACTTTATTCTGAATTGATAAGCGCAAAGAGATGGCTTTACCCTGAAGAAGTAACCATTATGCATGTGTCATTGATTTACATTTTATGTTAATTAGTTGTAATGAAAATGTAGTTGTAAAAGAGAGATGAAAAGTTTGGAGAAAGATGTTACACACCTTAAAAGATACCTGGAAAGAGAGTTTGAAGAAAAGCAGTTGAATAATATTAGATGAGCAAAATAATTGCTAAACATCATATTAGGAGTATAAACATCATTTTTAAAGGCAGTCTGAATGCAGACACTCTGGCTTAGTCTGCAATGTGAGGGTCTGACCGAAATTCACGAGGATTGTTGTTCCCCTGAAATCAGTCAGACCCTCTCCTGCGGAGGGGTCAAGGGTAAGACGCTCAGACTGGTTTTAAGGATAAGTAATGTCGATAAGACACAAGTTGTTTCTTATATTAAACTTCAAACTTATTTAGGCCATTTGTATGAAGAGATTATGCTTTAAATATATAGATTGTTCATAAGGCACGTGGAGCCTTCATGTAGTTTTCTCTCTCTCATAAATATGAAGAAAAATATAACAATAAACGTATTACATATATTTTAGATATAAATACATAGAAATATAACAAAATAGATGACAAGAATTATGTGTGCATTAAGAAAAATTATACTTACACCATGCCTTTAATTACAATATTCTAATTGATAACCATGCATGGAATAAATAATATTATTATTATAAATAATATTATTATTATTATGACTAGGAACAACATGTGGGTATCACCAGAATCCATAACATATTAAATGTTTTATTTATCCCTGTGATATTTTTTTGAGGTAAACAAATTATCATTCATTGCTTAAGAAATGTATGACGTTATATTATGCATAGAACAATACATATTCAAAATATTTCATTGATCAGACATCGATAATTTATATCATTTGCCTTTTGAAATAAACTGTATAAATTGATTACCACAATATTGCATGCTAAATTCTGGTGATATGCCATTTACTAAATGAACAAATAAATAAAAACATACACAAAAGCTAAGGTGATGTCATCTATTTTCTTCCGTGTATACCTGTTGCTGACTGATCAAATTAATGACGCTACTTCATGCATATATAACGATACATGGTAAGTCTCTTGGGTCGAAGTCACATTTTGGTGAGGGTATTACAACAACATGCCGCCATAACATTAAAGACGCACTTTCTACAGCATGCTTGTCTTGTTATAATAATTAAGAAAAAGTTAGTGACCTTTTTCTGTCATCATCCGGACAAATTCTGCAAAGGAAGGAGATTCTGTTGTTCATTAATTGGTGAATTACTGAATGGGAAAGACAAGCATAAATTCTGAGAATTTTACATACGTGTAGAGTTACCATATGTTGTTAAAGTTTTTTTAACACAGCAATGTATTATCAGTTGCAATACATTTCATACTAAATTAAGTCTTAATGAATGGATTTTAGTTTTTCATATCAGTATCATTGTAGCTAAATGACGCCATCACCGTACATATTCTGCTTGTGAAATTTTGCACATTTTGACCTCGACCTTCAAATGAGTTTATTTGTGCATATTATGTCTGTAACTGGACAGCTATCAATACATGTGCTTTTTTTTTTCTTTTGTTATATCAATATCACTGTGATATTGCTGGAATACACACACCAGCGTCCTTCACATACCACTTACAAATGTAGCATAATAATGAACTGCAAATGACATTACCTTTATAATTGATCATTCCATCACCATTATCATCTGCCATGGCAACCATTTCATCGATTTCCTGTCTGTTGTAAACATCACCAAGACTGTAGAGGGCTTCCTTCACCTCTTCGGCATTAACTTGACCATTTGCGTTATAATCAAATATCTGCAGATTACATGGATGGAAAAGTACTTAATATACCTGTTACTTGGATTTTCAACCCAACATTTAATGAAGAAAATCACTCAACAACCAAAACTATAGATCATGTTGGACTTAATGTTAGTAATATAATCTTATAACTTATAATAATTGTTATTATGTTTTTTTTATTGCTTATGAAAAGTTTTTGAGGGAGGTAACCGTTTCTTGGCTCAACATTGCTCAATGCACTTCTAAAATTATTTTACACTGACATTATAGCTATAGCAGTCTGTAAAACGTTGTGTAGGAAAAACTGCAATCGAATGGAATTACGTAAAACTGCAATTAGATGGTAGGTTTGAAGTGCAATTAAATTTTTAGATATTTTGTGAACTGCAATTGGAAGATATTTCGTAAACTGCAATTAGATGGTATATTGTGAAATGCAATTAAATGGTATCTTTTTTCTTATTTTTTTTTTTAAATATATTTTGTATTTCCATTAAATTAGTGAATAACGTTTTTTTTAGGTTGAAATAAAAAAGATAGCAAAATATCCTGCAAGCCATAATGTCATATAATAGTAGTATCATAAACACTAAGTAATCCATGGATAAACAATGTTAAAACTTTCTCTATTTATTTAGCTACAAACCTTGAAAGCATTTTGTAATTCTTGTTCTCTATCCTTCATGACTTGTTGCATGTCATTTATCATGTGTGTGAATTCATTAAATTCTATCTTTCCAGTTCCTGAATTAAAAGTTGTTGGTAAGTCAATATATGCAAAATTAGAAATACCATATGGATAACATTTTTATAGATTCTGTAACAATATTGACACTTTGTACTCTGTCGATATTTCAATTTTGCCACTTTGAAAACTTTTTTTTGGATAGAGTTAATATTTATCATTTTATACATAGTGTAATTTTCAATTTATATTATCAATTTTTATTTTCAATATTCAACATTAGCGGCAGTTGTCATAGTAATACTTCATTTTTTTTTACATATATGACAATTGTGTCAGATTATTTTGTTATCATAATACTATAAATTTTGTCACCATGAAAATATTAATCAATATTTGTAACTATGGCAACACTTTTGCTTTACTCACCGTCTTTGTCATATTTCTCCATCACGTGATCAATGTCTTTTTCTGAAGGTTTTTGACCCATTTGATGAAATGTCAGCTTCAGTTCTTCTCTGGAGATCACTCCATCACCATCTTGATCGAATACTCTGAAGGTTTCCATGTATACTGAAAAAAAAAAAAAAAGCAAAAAATTCGATTTGACTCTAAAATGGAATCAGTAGCAATGACCTGGCTATAGACAGTGCTAAGAAGCCTGATGCACTGACGACGGCTGGGAGTTGAGAAAGAATCATGCTTGATCAGCTCTGCCAATTCAGGGTATAATGGTTATAAGTCGGTTGAGCTCATCTGTGATGGGTAGGGAGGTGGTTGGTAGGTAGGTGGGTGGGTAGATGGGTAGGGAGGTGGATAGGTGGGTAGGCAGGTAGGTGGGTAGGTGGGTAGGTAGGCAGGTGGGTAGATAAGTGGGTAGGTAGGTGGGTGGGTAGGGAGGTGGTTGGGTAGGGAGGTGGGTGGGTAGGTGGGTAGGGAGGTGGGTAAGGAGGTGGTTTGGTAGGTAGGCAGGTGGGTAGATAAGTGGGTAGGTAGGTGGGTGGGTAGGTAGGTGGTTGGGTAGGGAGGTGGGTGGGTAGGTGGGTATACCCATGGTGGTTGGGTAGGTAGGCGGGTGGGTAGATGGGTAGGGAGGTGGTTGGGTAGGTAGGTGGGTGGGTAGATGGGTAGGGAGGTGGATAGGTGGGTAGGCAGGTAGGTGGGTAGGTGGGTAGGTAGGCAGGTGGGTAGATAAGTGGGTAGGTAGGTGGGTGGGTAGGGAGGTGGTTGGGTAGGGAGGTGGGTTGGTAGGTGGGTAGGGAGGTGGGTAAGGAGGTGGTTTGGTAGGTAGGCAGGTGGGTAGATAAGTGGGTAGGTAGGTGGGTGGGTAGGTAGGTGGTTGGGTAGGGAGGTGGGTGGGTAGGTGGGTAGGGAGGTGGGTAAGGAGGTGGTTTGGTAGGTATGTGGGTAGGGAGGTAGGTAGTAGATAATCAAAATGTCTCAACCATGAAATAACTGGTTGATAGATAGCTATTTGATATAATTAAACAACTGGAATTCACCAAATCTGGTGATTTCATTTCACTGTATTTAAAATTAATGATGGCAATTAGATTGCCACTTAAATTGCAACTTAGATTGCCAATTACATTACTGTCATCATGTTTATATCCACAAACTTTTCTTTTTCTAGATTTTCCTTTATCATTGTACTAAATTTAGTTGCCTGATTACTACATGCTACGGGGGGAGGGGGGTGGGGAAGAAGAAAAAACATGGATGCTGTTTATGAAAGGCTCATCAATAATCCATTCGATAAGCTCTGTAGCTTTGGACAAATAAATTCGAATGCATTAGCAGAATGATTGAAGCTGTGTTTGAATATCTCTTGCTGAACATTATGCTGTGACTTTTAGAATTATTGATCATTCAGCCTGGACATGTACTGCTGCATTAATGTTTCAGTTCAGTTTCCTGGTAAAGATGTTAATCTATGCTAAGTCCATGAACTATGTCAGTTCTAGATGACTTTTATTTAGTGACAGTAGTGTATTAAAAAAATAATAAATAGAAAGATAGATAGATATGGAAAGTGCAACCCTCTAAGGCATGCTGTTGTCACTATCGAGGGTTGATTGATGAGGTCAGAGAGAGGAGGAGTCCACCCATGTTACACATCTACCCCATGGGTGGGATGTTTTACTTGCCTCAGCATAGACACGGAGTACAAGGGACCGCCAATTTAACATCTCATCTGAACGACATCCAGCAGCTGGGATGTTGCTTATGAAGTGTGCCTGGGCCTGGGATTGAACCCGGGTTCTTCAGAGGAGCAGGCAAGCTTCTTACCACTAGACTGGCCAGCTAACTCAAGGTTTCGCTGTACGATGTTCAATCACAATTGCATAATAGGACAGCCCTCTTATAAAGTTACCACTCACCAGGGTTGATGGTTCAGAGAGGGGGGATCTCACACCAACTTATTTATATACCATATTATAAATTAACACTACATTCCAAATATTGGATCTTATACTTGCAACAGTTCATATGAAACACTCAGCTGAAGTGTTCTGTCCCCAGCTGCAGTCTTGGGATCGAATCTAGGACCTTCAGAAAAAATGGTCAATGCTTGACAAATATAAGGCCCTACCAATGGGATAAATGTGTAACATGGTGTGGACTCCAAGCCTTATCATCACCATGATCGATTGACAAATCGATTAATGACAATAAACAATCAACAGTTTAATATTTGTCCCAGATTGAAATTGCTAAGTATTTTTTTTATCCCAGTATATATTTAAAGTTTGGTCATAGCTAATTTAAACCTTAAAAGAATCAACTGCTCAACACAATTAATTTTGTATCAATCTGAACTAATCAATGACATGTCAATGCTATTATACTACATTACAACTGACAGTTCTGGAGAATTTGAATAATTTATTAGATTTTGCAGTAGAAATAAAATTTATGAATTAGGTATATTCTAAAGAAAGTTTTTATATTCCACACTAAATCGATCTACTAGTGTTTTTGAATCATCAGATATTCAGGATACAAGTGTCAATCTATATTGACATCACCAGTGTTTTTATTCTGCTAAATGCAATGGAACGGTGTTTGTATTGATCCAAACCTTCAGGCAGTATTTTCTACAGGTCAAAATGGCTTTTCTAAAATACACCCTTGGTCCATGGGCAGCCCTATATATCTTCCTAGTGATCTAGTGGTTCTGCATTGCTTTCCTTTCAATAGTGATCGATTTGTTTCTCTTGTTACTTTCAACTGCATCCCTCCAGGGGCTTGTTATTGCCTTGGGTTTCCTATAGATGGCGCCGTAGTGTAATTTTGCAGGAAATCAAAAGTTTCTCATTTTTAGTTTTCAATTAAAAACTTGCATTTGAGTAAATCTAGTCAGACATTCTTAAATCATGCCAACATTCATTGTGTTCTCTGATTTATTTAGAAGTTTTAAGCAAAAAGTAATTGTATAATAATCTGTATTGACAAATGACCTTGTCCAGAGCAAGCTGAGAATGTCATGTCAAATCCACACAAATTGTAACCTTACCAAGTTGCATCATTATTGTGGGACCAACCTTTGTTTTAAAATAGCTGCATTGTGAATTGAAAAATCACCTTAGGATTAGCACACAGGGGCTACACTAAGTGTACCAAATTATGGAACAGTGCAATTCCTCAAAATTGCATCACTACTTCTTTTATTTACAATTACAACATCACAATAGCTGCGGTAGCCCCAACAACTTATTGCAGGGCCCGCAACGCATCCAAATTGGTATTCACTGAAAAAGGTTGGTTTATTTATATTGCGAACGTTAAAGTGAGTTTTTACTTGCACAATGTGTGTTTTGGTTTTTTTACAAATCCAAAAGTACCTGCTTAGCAAACACCTAAATTGTACTACATACAAGCAAATGGAGCCTGTATCACGTGATTGCCAATCACGTGACAGGAGTCACAGGAGCAGTAAATCCTGATATTGGTAGACCTGTGATATTGGTCATATATAAAGTGAAAATTGTTAAAAATTCATGGAAATACTGAGCATTTAAATAAGATTTGAAAACGTACTCTTAAAAAATGCAAAATATACATAAATTTTCTGTTGATGCATTAAAGGTGCACTGTCTGTCAAATTTGCACATTAAAATAATGATATAAATCAATACTGCCTTCTTGTCTCATGATATTTTTCACCATTACATACCCACTTTTGCACAACAATTTAGTTTTAATTTACAATAAATAATATAAATATTAGTTTTTCATGCCATCAAAAATTCAATATGTAAACAAACCCAGTGATGACGTCACAATACTGAACAATAGTGATGATGTCATTTCCATTGTGTTTTCGATGTAATTCAGTTTTTAAGTAATTAATGCCTTATAAAATCAATAATTCACACAAATTTAATGTGCCTTGATTAATAAAGGTAATTTTCAACTGTTTGAAAGCGTCTTAGAAAATTGCAAATTTGACAGACAGTGCAACTTTAACATTCGCATTGCCATTAAACCTTTTTTTGGGGAAGTATTCTGTTTATTGTTATTTCTACAAATGAGCAAGGCACAATACAAGAATTGGCTATACTGTAAAGATGTAGAATATAACTATAAATATCACAATGCATTATTAATATTTGATTGAAAATGTCACAAAATAAATACTTGTAATAAAAATCCTCCCAGTCCGCACTTATCACATTTTAATGTCATTTTATGTCAAAATATCTTCAATGTTTTATTATCGTAACATGCAACTGATTAAATATGCATGTGGAGGAACATTACTAGCTTCCAAGCCTAGAGGCAACAGATATTGAACAAAGATATAATTTATTATATTATGAAATTGCTAGAGGTGTTCGAGAGACAGTTATTCATCATCAAAATTGGATTTGGATAAAAAAAAAAAAGAAGAAAGTAAATATGATATAACTTAATAAATATTACTTACAATTTAGTGTTTCTCGGTCTAAGTGTGTATCAGACCCCGCCTGAAAAAAAAAATTAATATTAAATATGTAATTGACATGGATTGTACATGATGCTTAAATTATGCTACTCTGTGACATAGACCAAATGGTTAATAAACGCACATTGAAAATTGGCAATTTCTGAGTTTAGATTACATGTGATTATTAGCTTTTAATTATCTTTTAATAATGAGGTTGACTCAGGTACTCTTAATTAAGGTGGTTTTTGATTATATAAGAAGTTGCATTAATAATGCATAATGCTATTATAGAGGAGACTAAATTTGCCAATGCAATATTTGTGACCCAGTTCTGACTAACTCCTAAATTATCAATAATTGAGTACACTAAAAGCAATTACATATTCTCTGCTCAGAATAGTGGATTGCGATTGGCTGAAGCAAAGTGCATCCTAGCAGCAGTACTTTTAGTGCATTTTAATGTTTATTTGAAATTTTATCATTCAACTGATTCCCGCTTTTTCCCTGAGAAAATTATATTTATGGAATCAGTTAGTTATGACCTACTTTGTATGAAAAGCAAAACGAGTAATAAGGAGAGATGAAAGACTTAGGTCCTGCTGAATTCAGGGCTGCTCAGTGAAAAGACTATATTGGTGCAATTTGCAGAGTTTTTGATATATCAAGCATTTATACTTGTAGTTGACACTGTGTGTTGTCACCTCACAGTCCAGTGACCTAATTATGTACATGTTTTGCTCGTTTACTCATCTAAATTTAATTAATCCGTTTCTCTTATAGTCTATAGGCTGGTCAGTGGTATTAAATGTCTAACAATGGAATAACAGAATAATTAGATGTTCATGTGCTTAGTTTACATGCAATTCTTGTTCAGACAAGCTGGCAATTCAGAAAAATTGCAGTGCCTTAACTATAAAATACCAATTTATTTCTCTAAAATTTTAAGAGAAGATTTCTTAAGTCTATACTTAGCCTATCAGCTACATAGTTTAACCAATCACTTTTTTTTAACTAGGTAAACTAGCAAAGAATGTCCATAATTAGGTCACTGGGCTGTTAGGTGACAGCACACAGTGTTGAGTATATTCATTAGAGGCAGTGACTCCTTGATTAAAAAGTGCTTGTACAAATTTTTACATTGAGTATTTTGCATTTCCCAGACTAGGAGTCATACACTGGGAACCGTGCCAATAAGATCACTTTTTTTCCTGTAAAACTTATTGGTTTTATGGTTAGGTTGTCCTATAAGCGAGGTGGTCTTAAAGTGGGGTCGCACTGTGGTCATTGATTACTAATAAACCATGTCGCTGAATTTCAATCCAGTGAGAACTTCAGGACATTCATTGCACCATTGTTGGCCAGAAAATCTTTCCTCTATTATTACTCATTTTCTTTTTCAGACATAGAAGATCATAACCGACTTATTCAAAAAATATAATTTTATCTGGGAAATAAGAAAAAATATATGAATGATAATATGTCAAATATTCATTAAAATGCACTAAAAATACTGCTGCTAGGATGCACTTTGCTTCAGCCAATCAGAGTCCAGGGCGGGAATTTTGACAGCCAATAGAATTGCAGTATTCTGTCGTAGCCACCTAGTGGAAATATCGAGAAACTTCCATGAAAATCCAGTTTTTTTAGCTTATGAAAAATTATATCTTTGCATACAATAAGACTGCCTGCGGTAAGATTTAACAATAAATGCCCATCTTTTTTTCCAGTCATAGTTTCACATGGAACAGCACAAATGGACAGAAATGTTAGCCACAACATCAACCCTAACTGTCTAGCTCATGTAAACAAGTTTTTGCTGTATTCTCCATTAAAATTTCTGCTGCTTCTTACTGACAAATTACCATAATGATGAGAAGATGCCAAACATTATTCATGAGAAAGATATGAAACTACTTGGTACAGAGAAGGGGGTATTTATGGGTTAGAAAGTTGGAATTTGACTTATCAGTAACCTTTCTGTCCATTTTGTACTCCAACCTTTTTATAATAGAATTAGACAAAAACAAATGGACATTAATAATCAAAGGAAAAGTGCACTATATGAACTGTACTGCAGATCAATCAAATATCTGACCAACTTGGCAGGAATTATATTTCCATTTTCTCATAAAATTAAGGCATCAGTCTGTTATCACATTTGCCAGCTTTGTTGAAGGACCCATGTTCGATTCCCAGGCTGGACGCTCTTCACGCACTATACATTTCAGATGTTACGGTGCCTCATAACAAGTGTCTATGTTGAGGCAGATAAACGACCCCACCCATGGGGTAAATGTCTAACATGATGTGGACTCCAAGATGCTTGAAATATTATATCATCTCCTCATTACGTCTGCCACTGACAGCTGGTCATATAAGCTAAGCTGCAGATCAATAAGTGTGTCAAAATTACAACGTTCCAAATTGAAATTAATTTTTTATCACAAAATTCTTAATTATATTCCAAATTTAACCTACTTTTCACAACAATTCATCTTCAATTAATGACAAAACGATATATTTCAATCATCATTTAAGGCTATTTTTAAAATTTGATTTGCAATATTCATGTAAAATGTCATCAAGGAGGAGCCCTCGACAGTGACTTCAAATTAATCTTCTGAAGACTTGTGTCTTCAAAATAAACAATTCTGAGTTCTTCAAAAGCCTAAAGACAATAAAATATATGGTACATAAATCAATCCATCTATTTACATCCTAATGACACGCCATATTTACTTTGTACCAAAGGTGTACATTTTGCTTTGGTTTGCACTGCAGTTGCTTAGCAACACAAAGTATACTAACTAATAATTCATTAATTGAAGGACTTGGTGTTTATGACAACAATTGTAGCCTGGACACTCTACACTTATATATTCTCCAATTGCTGGCTGAACTCTTATAGTGATATTAATATTCATGATGCAAATAAAAATCACTCAGTTTTATGTTGGAGTGTGTGAATATAAAATGTGTTATGTACATGTAGATAAGCTGAGTAACTGAGAAAGTAGACCCTTTACAGTAGTAGTAATTTATAATTTTTTAAATGTGATATAATTATATGACTCAAACTTTGTACCAATGGTGTGTGAATAAAGATTATGTATATATAAGCATGAGAGTGAGGTTCCATCAGAATTATAACACAATTTTATTACTTACACCAAACTGAGGCTTCCTCAATTTTACTACACACACATTTTTACATAAGAAATATTGATAAGAATTATCATTTAAGATGTTGGACATCAAGGGATTTAATAGAGGTAAGGTGTGTATCAACTGCATTTTTAGCAAATACAAATAAGCTGCTTAGTAAGAAATTATCTAGACTGAAACTTCAAACAGTGCCATGTAGAGTAAAATCTAATTTTCATTTTATTTTTTTTACCATGGTGATGAGTTTTCTCCATTGTAATTGCTCATGAATTGGTGTCACCAACTGACAAAGGTTGTGACCAAGTAGTTACTATCAGCAAAGCTAGCATTTAAGGTAGATTCTGGGTACATAGGTTCAAATCTCATCCCGTTTCTGACCTATTTCATCCATTGGAAGTGATTATGGATGCATGGGTTTGTAACCCTGCACTGCTTAAAAGCCACTGGATGATATTCTGCCCCTGCTTCCACAAGATTGCATCCTTCACCCCCAGGTATTGCTTGAGATTAAATACAGCAATAACCTTCATTAAACTGCTATTGTCGCTTTAAACAATAATACAACTTGGTTGAGTAGAGTAGTGAAACACGATAAATCTGCACCCAGTTATTCTATAGCCAGCCTATGGGGTTATGTCATATTAATAATTAACAGATAATTTACCTATATAGAGTAGTTTAAGTGCAATAGGTGAACTGCCATTCTCGAAAATCAATTAGTATTTTCACTATTTATATCATGTCTGTCAACCTAGTGATAAAATTCATGTATATTGTTGTTTTGGTGACATCATCACAGAACTAAAACGTAAATATAGATATCTTTCAAATTGAAGAGTGCACCATGCTCATGGTGTGATAAATGAATTAAATATATGGTGCAAACCATATTGAACTGTCACATATTAGGATAATATCCATGATGACAGCATATGATATTAGAGTGCAACAATAAATTTAAAAAACATGTTCTATTATAAATAAATAAAACTATTCATACCATAGTGACTATATGATGATCCAGACTTCAATAGTATAATGTGTGATGACGTTTATGAAATTATTGAGGTGTAATATGACTCCGTTCTTCAAATTTCAACACATTCACATTAATAGGTTAGTCTCATGGGATAGTCTATTGAATAGCATAGAATGTCAGTGCTGCTGAGATGCAAATGCTACTGCATCCGAATGGCATCTGCATAAGCACTGTTCCACATGAGAGAATTTCACGCTTCATTGATCGGCTCCAGGCAACCGTGGCGTCTCGCAGTAAATATACTTTTTGTCATTTACAGCTTCGTCATTGCACTAAAAATTGTTATTGCTAATTCAAGGTCAATTTCAAATTCAAGGTCAATTTCAAAATCGCTTTGTGATGGTGATGGTGGTGGTGGATTAGGGTTTACATCCTGTATTTCTGCACTTGATGGGCTAATTAGGACAGGCAGTGACCATGGCAATGAGATAAAGGATGAAACAGCCATCCAACATAGGCCTCAACCGGGAATTGAACCCGGGACTCAGTGGTTGGAAGCCCAGTGCGCTACCACTGAGCTAGGCCCCCACCCTCATTTTGTGAAGGAATTAATGCCTGGATAGGGCAGCTCTCTGAAGCAAATTCTTGCCACTCGTAAAACAATATAAACAAAAGGGCAAATTAATCGGATCATTAATTTTTTTTCTTTGTGAAATCACCATTTACATGACACCTTTAATTTTTTCTACAAATAACATCAAGTCAACTTTTAGTGTATGGAGAGCACCCACAAATGATAATAATTAAGCAAGCGATGTAATTCAGTATTTATTCAAAAGAAGGTTTTTAACACATGTACAGTTAATATTAATAAAATTCAGCATTTGTCATGATATATAAATAAAATATTAAAAAAAAAACATGTCATGTATTTGAATATCAAAATGGCTCTAACAACAGACTGTTTCACAAATAAATAACTAACACTAGAGTAATAAATACGATATAAATACTATATATTAAATAGCATATAAATATGAGGTAGAGATTCTGTGTCTTAAATATAATACATGTATTTTCAAATTTAATTATCGATAGAATCCTGCAAGTGGAATTTTATTTCACTGCTTCAGGTAATTGAATAAATAAAAATGGGCGAAAAGTTTGACTTAAAGACCCAATTCTTCAAGTGCAGGTTAATTCGCTATAAATAGTATATCATAAATCATTCACCATATTTGTTTTTGTATTTATTAACTAAATTTGCGGCTTTTTATTAACTTGCCATTTGCAATTATTTATCTATCTATCTATCTATCTATCTATATATCCATTTATCTTTGGCATTAATCTAACTTAAAATTATAGCAAGTGTCATTGAGATTTTCAGTAACTGTAGCAACTTCACAGGTTTTCAGAGATCTTATTGAGCATTATATAATATAATTCATAGGTACAACCACTTCAAAAATTATTCAGACACTGTTTACTTTGAAGAAATATCTGAATTCCCATAGTAAATGAATGTCAATGATACCAAGATTATTTGATACCATTTTCAAATTTCAGTCACAATTTAAATCTTAACCGTAAATCAGCTTTTATTTCATAAATTATAAATAAAGTGTCTGAATACATTTTGAGGTGGTTGGGAAATATGTTTGGTACGTCAGCAACTCTGCAAATGTTGTGATATTCCTTGCTTTGCTTCTGTTAAGTGTTCCAACAAGCTTCCGGCTAAACTGAACTGGTAGAACCGAAGTACGGATCGTTGAAGTGAAGAAGGTTGAATTGGAATTTGTGGAATTTCATCTGCAGTAGCTGAAGATGCCTGAAAATAAGAGGTAATATTATTATTGAAGCAATCATAAATACCTCCATAGATGTTCAGTTTTATATTTATACTACCACATATTGTTGAATTGTATTTCAATTACTTATCAGCGACGACAAAAATAAAGAAAACAAAAAGAGAAAAAAGAAAAACCAGCAACCAAAGAAAACGTATCATCTTGATATCAACTTTCTAATTTTGATTGCATTAAAAGGCCTCCAAGGCTTGTCATCAGAAACAAAAAAAGTTCATAATTAGAAGAAAAACCAAATTTTGTAAGCCTTTGTAGATCCTAGAGCATCTGATAAAAATAAACCAGTAAAGTTTGACAGTTAGTTTCATTAAAAACGGCCTGTCAAATTGAACCTAGACAAAGCCAGACAACTTCTGCTATATGATGCTACCTGCCACTAAGCGGAACTGTCTGGCTATAGCTGGCTACGCAAAGCCGAATCTAAAAGTACATATTTATCATATATTAGATAAATTATTACATTTGCCATAGTTTGAATTTTTTCAGTAAGCCGGCTATAAGCTAGGAGTAGACAGATGCGGCTGGCTTTAGCCAGTTATAGCTACACAACTATATCATCTCATTGTTACTTCAGCCTAAGGCTACAGGTCACATTAGTTACTTAAGTCAGAAATATTACAAACACTCACCATGCTGTTAAGCTTTTCCTTCATCAAAAAGAAGTGCCATCGGAATCCAGTCTCCATCCGACAAGCGAATTTTGTGTCCGCCGAATCATCCTTGCTGAAACATCGGAAACCGCAGTGTTCATTTGTTTTGAAGCACTGCATCCGATCATAGATCGCTTTTGTTGTTTCATTTATCTTTCCCTCAATAGCGGCCAGGTTGGAAGACAATTTTTTGAGGTAATCCTGAAATTTGTTTGTCAAAATAAATCACCATGAATACTTATGTTTGTAATATCAGACACAAATGATCAGATTGGGAAGATGTATTTTTAATAAACAAGCAGTATTTTAATACCTTCATTTTGGTAGCAGTTGTAAACTCCCCCAGTTTCAGATATTTCTTCTCAGTATGGTGGATCATTATTGCAGCGGATTTACACTGGGTGGCGCTGAGTTTCGTCCCTCTGGTGTAAGCTGGCTGAACTAACTTCAGCAGTACTGAAGGCAGACTGAGGACTGGTGCAGGGCACTGAAAAATGACAAGTATGTTATGTTACACAAATAATTACCATATCTAAAAGTAAGAATAATGCAGTTACTACAAGAACTGAGCAGACTAAACTATGTCAACCAGACCCAATGAAAATTACCCTGTATTGGGAAAACTAATTTTAAAAGCTTAGTTTAAGACCTAACTATATATTTCTGCTATTAGACCACCTCTCCAATAAAGCTAGTGCATTTGCACCAAAGTCTTCACTGCAAATTTCAACTTGCAGTAGGGAAAAGAGGGGTGAGCTGACACAATGGGGTAAAGTTAGCTACCCCTTATGTGATATTACTAAGGTGGTATACCCTGTGGGTTTATGAAATCTTCTGGTTTAGTAAAAATATGATTACAACTAAATTCAAATTCACACCAGAAAGCTAAGAATTATCTGCCAACTGTGCAAGAAGCCCAATCGAATTGACACATGGCAAAAATTTTTGGAAACTAAGGAGATAGGAGTTGATGGAGAATATAAAATGTCAGTTTGGCTCTCTTGAAGTCAACCTATACAGTTGGTAGGTTAAGTTAAACCATATTGCATAAATATTTTGACAGCAATATTGTAAATTCCCATGAAAGTACAGTTGTTTCCTGTCAAATTAAACCTAGACAAAGCTGGACAACTTCTGCTATACAATGCTACCTGCCACTTAACGGAACTGTCTGGCTATAGCTGGCTACTCAAAGCTGGATCTAAAAGTGCATGACGCACCATTTGGTGTATAAGTTGAGAGTTGCGCATATTTGTAATTTCTCGTTGGAAAGATGCATGTCTATTGTACATACATATTTTGATATTAGATACATTTCTTACATTTACCAAGGTTTATATTTTTCAGTGGTGTGAGCCGACTATAAGCAAGGAGTAGACAGAAGCGGCTGGCTTGAGGCAGTTATAGCTACAGCCAGGAAAATGTTGCTACAGATGTATAGAGTCGATCATATTTGATGGTACTAACTGTACATAGCTGGCACCGATGATTTCTCCATGGAAAAGAACAACATACTTGACCCCATTTGGCCCCATTATGTCAAAAATTGCTCTTTTTATACCCCACTTTCCCTGATAGATAAGAAACACATCAGATATGATAGGTTAAAAGGAAGTACTTACATATTCCAAAGTTTGTTTCATCACGACTTCATAAAAGTGATTAATTTCTTTTAAGATATCTTCCAGGGTCTCAGTGCTGGTGCAGAGAGTGTCATCTATTGCGCTGATCACAGTTGAACTTTGTGCCTCCTCTGTAACTTGGATCAATTCAGTTGTTTCAGTGTGCTGCTTTGTAGTATCTTGAGCAGAAATTTCAGTTACTGTTGGCTGTGTGGAATAGGAAGAGTTAAACATTTCAGTTATAGTATTATTCATTTCTGCAGTACTGTTCCAATTCTCAATGGTAACAGAGGTTTGGAACTCTTGCTCATTCGTAAATGTGCTGCTAAGTACCACTGGTTCGGTTGAAATTGAAGTGTTAACGGATTCTGTTACCATGGTAACAGCTTCAGTTGTATTCTCTGAATTGGTTGGGCAGTCATTACAGATATTTGGAATTGTAATATATTCTGAGTCGCCACTATCATCATCTTGGCCTATTTCAGAGTCATAATCACCATTGTTGTGACCCGAGCCATTTGCACTGATTATCTCTGTATCATTAAAAGTGGGGTCATTTCCCTGCCTCTGGATAGGTGACGAGGTAGATGGGTCACTTGTAATATGTTCTAATACTTCTCCTCTCCCTTCAAATGATCCTGAACCATTGTGTATATTTTCGTGACCAATTCTATGAATGCTTTCAAAATAAAAATCACCGTTGGGTCTATTGTCACTTTCATGGTTGAAATCAATGTTGTCACTTATGTTGGAATGTCGATTGGTTCCCTGAGGTGTTGTTTTTGTGACGTCATTAATTCCAGAGATCGTGACGTCATGGTTTCTAGACGTTGTGGAAAGATTGAAAACCCCCTTTTCTGGTGGAAAAGTTATGGTTGTTGATGTCAAATCTGAAGAATTTGAAGTCACAAAGTTTGCCAATTTCTGATCAGGTTGTGAATTTTCGACCATAGGTGATATCGTAGGGGGTCGACATACTATTCTTCCCGTTTGGCTCCATATAATCAAACCTATAATTATCAAATGAGGAAGTTAAAATCATCCCATTCTCAGATGATAGTAAATTGTGGGTGATAAACTGATAGTAAGACCGCAATCTATCACAGAATAAAAAATAAATTACACTAACACCTTATTATTGCGGTCACTGCTATAGTTAACAGTCAATATGGACTTAATTTTGAGGTATTTTTATTGACAAGGCTATCGATAATGTTTAATCTATAAATAAGGTCAGACTTAATTGTTGTAACCACTGGGTCCCGGGTTCAATTCCCGGTCGAGCCTATGTTGGATGGCTGTTTCATCTTCGTCTCATTGCCATGGTCCCTGCCTGTCCTAATTAGCCCATCAGGTGCAGAAATACAGGACGTAAAGCCCTAATGTACACCAGAACTAGCTGCTCATACATACATTAATTGAATAATTATTAGATTTATCAATGGATGAAAAGGTTGATAAAATGGGACATATGAAGTTATACAATTTCCTAGTTACTTGATATGAACTATATGTGCTACTATCCCAATTTAAATCGTTCTATAAACAGCGCCAACAAGGAATTTTGGGAAAGAATCTTCCTGGTGATGTGATATGGAATGCCTACGTCCATGATGTAACAGGAAAATAAGGTCAGTGAACTTTAGTATAGTAGAGATTTAAAGAACATTTAGATTTGTTTAATGTGGATTACATAACGCATATAGCAGCTAGATCGCCCAGTTGTTACGCTATTTTGGAACTCATATTAAGGTTCTGAGTTTTAGACTTAAGTTTAGAAATTATGTATTGAGTACTGAACGGCATTTTGAAAATAGCTCGTCAAACTAATCCAGCTAATTATAAAATCAAAAGCAAAGAATGGTGTCAACCAAAAGTGTATAATTCCTCCAACCCTGATGGTCAAGTGCCTGTACTTTCATTGACAGGGATACTTTTAGGTAAGCCTATATCTGGATTTATGGAGTTAGGAATAGATAGCTTTGCATAGTTATGGCTTAACATCCCGGATGGCATTCCAAATCGTTTCAACATCAGCCCGATGTGGGCGATGTCAAAACGATGTTGTACTGCTATTGTTGTAAGCTATTTTCAAAATTGTGCACAGTATAATATAATACAACTAATCATATTATGGGTACTATGCTGTGCATATACCTGAACTTAGGTTTCGAATCTAGAACAGCTAGAATAACAAATTGACAGCCCAGTACCTTTACCACTAGGCCACAATAGGTCAGTGGTTTTACTTTGAAACCTCACACCACCATAGGAGCAAATTGTGCTGGTCTTAAAAGAAAGTAAAATCATAAATAGGAAAGAAAGCACTTGGGTACAGAAATGAGTGGCCTTAATAGTGGGGTGGTCTTAATGGTGAGGTGTCTCATGGTGATGTGATCTTAAATAGGGGTTCCATTGCGAGTCAAATTTACGTCCGGCAATTGTCCTAAACCAGGAATTGAACTTGAGATCAAATATAGCCCTATGACGCAAAGATTTGTATTTATGTTGGCTTATATTACTGATTTATAGTCAGTTAAAAATTATGGTTATCAATTAGTGTTTCAAGCTATGCGAAAATGTAAACCCCGTGTTGAAACCACCTCACTATTAAGACAGCCTCACTCTGCCAACTGACCCATTACCCATCGACCTGTCACACTATTAAGACTAGTATATTTTGCACCAAGGGTTGTCTTAATGGCGAGGTACCACTATAGCTTTAATGACCTTATATATTTTAGAAATATTTGCAAAAATATGGATTATATCAAAACTTTGACTCTGCAGAGTAGTAGCCCTGAAGACCCCTGTGTGTTAGCTGTGCTCTACTTTCGTTTTCTTTAACCAATCAGATTACTGCTTATATCAGTGACGTCATAATGGTAACCGAAAAATTGACGAAGTTGATGTTTCCTCAACACGATTTATTGGTAAGAGTGGTTAAACATGAACCATAGTATGTGCTATTAGCAGCAAAAATTGTCTACTTTCCCATGGTATAATGTTTTATGCGTAGATTATTTGTGACTAGAGTATTCTCAATTCTCCCAAGCATGTCTTCAGAATCTCTAGGTTTTCCAATGGGTCCCCGGGGCTAGCAGAGCAGTGGGTGGATTAGGGCTTTACATCCTGTATTTCTGCACCTGATGGGCTAATTAGGAGAGGCAGGGACCATGGCAATGAGATGAGGGATGAAACAGCCATCCAACTTATTAGGCTCGACTGGGAATTGAACCCAGGACCCAGTGGTTGAAGCCTGTACACTACCACTGAGCTAGACACCCCTTGACTATGCAGAACTTCATAAACAGTGTTCTGATTGCTTATGAAAATTATTAAGAGTAAAAGTGTAAATTTCAATTACCAAAAACGAGATTAACCTATCACTGTTATCAATTTACAACAGACAACATTTTAACACAATTAATACAACATCTATGATTATGTAATAGCTGGTATCTCTAATCAGTATATTGACAATTCAATTCACTACAATGTTGATAATAATGCAAAATGATAATAAAAATATCATAGTTGCTGCTTACCTGTGATCAAAATCGTTGATAAATAACCCATGACTGTGTGTCAACTCAAGAACATCTTAATGTTAGATTGTCAATTCACAGATTAGATGGTCAATTTTTATATAACCTTTTGTTTCCATCGAGAAGGTTGAAACTGGGAAATTCTGATAAACTCATTTTTGACATATGCCCAGCTAATATTCCTCCAAATTAAGTGAATAGTTTTCTTCCTATTTAGTTTAAGTAGCAGGATAAAAAAAAATCCCAGACCAGTGATTTTAAAATGATATAAAGCCACTCGTTCTTGACCTGACGTCTATCAGAATTGACCTCTAGTTTCAATGAGCTCCTGATCTGATTTTTTATTTATACACATTTATTTAGAACTATAATTAGGGTCATGATGTCACTGGGAAGCTTATTGTAACAGTAAATTGGATTAGCATGCCCGCAGCTACATTTTTGGTTCCGATTTTGATTTCTTTTTTTTTTACAAGAGGAAGTGGCACTTTGTAGTTGTAATTATGTAATTTCGTGGCACATGTATATTCAAGAATTGACTAAATAAAACTTTAAAAAACCCATTAGGTAAAATATCCATTTAAAATACCTTGAAATAAAAATTTTTTAATAATACATTTTTGAACCAAATTGTTAAATTTTAAAAGAAAATATTGTAAATATTGACATCATGATTGGACTTCAATTCAACGAATACAATTTTTTTCCTTAATCCCTGTAAATTCACTACCTAACAACTACGACTACCTCACAATTGAGACCATTGTATAAAGACCACCTCAATATAAACACCAACCCACTATAAATATCACCACAATATAAGGATTATCTCAATATTAGGACCAGCTATTACCATGATTACATTACGTACATATGTCCGAACTTCTGATATTAAAGTGTTTGGTTTTCGAGTTTTCACTGTATGAATGAATGAATTTTATCGATATGTAAAGGTCAACTGTATATGGTATTCCCTAAATTCTGAAGTTAACTATTTCTGACATTAGACATTTTATTATTCACCAACACTCAAGTACATTAATTTACAAGTATATGTGACAAAAATCATGTATAAAAATAACATATGTGTTGGAAGGGGATACATCCGAGTATTTACAAAATACCATTACCCAAGGGTGGATGTATCCCCTAACTATTTCTGGCTTGCATCTATGGTTTTGGGTCTAATTAGACGAAATTATATTCAAATAAACTTGGAAAAACTGGACTCAATAGTAGCCATTAGATGAAACTTCCCTAAAAATGAATTATGCAAACAGGACTTCACAATGTAAATAAATTCAGAATTCAACAACAAAAATATTTCATAAAAAAAAAACAATTTGGTAAATACTTTGCTATTTATCTATCTATTGTAAAATAGGATAGTAAAAGGAATGTAGTCTGTAGTTATACTTTTTAGCTACAAAACAAGGCCGATTATGATAATTACATGTATGAGACATTTAAGTGGACAAAAAACAAATGTTGATAGTGCAAAAAAAAAAAAAAAAATACTCCAGATGTGATAACATTTTATTTGCTCATAAGATAAACAATGCTCAGATAACCAAATTGAAACCATTATCAATGGAGCAAACATATCTGTAGTTTCGTTTTCTGTTGAGGTCGTCCTGTGCAAAAAACCGCAACACAGCAGTGGTCTCCATGGCAACATACTGGGTGGGCCAAACCCTAGGTAGCTGGCAAAATTAAAAAAATTAAGTAGGGAAGTTTCTATAATTTTCTTGTTCTTGCTCTACACACCAGGTGTCGTTCAATGCAGTCAGATTGGAACGCCACCTAGCAGATAATATCTGGATGAAAGTAAAATTGTAGCAACTCTGAAACTAGTTATTATGCAATCTGTTTATTCAATAATAATTTGTAATTACAGATGCAAGGCCTTAAAAAACTGCGCAAGTTCTACAAAGTCATTGGACATCTTGGTCTACTCCTTCTTGATGACAGCATTTTGGGAGTCCACACTTAGGGGGGGGGGGGGTCTAATTGGGGGCCTGCTCTAAAATGCCCTCATATTTGTTCTTGGGCAAACAGCATCTACTAAGAATTTCTTGTCGGAGGATTTACTTTGGCACAAAGCAAGTCTGCCACCATTTGGCTTTTATCCTGCTAAATATAATAGTAGTGTCTCATACACGGTTCTAATAACCATTTCTATGCTAAGCCAAACAATATCCTCTGCAGTTAACATATGATATAATGTAGACTTCCAGAATCAAACGAAGGACTTCACAAAAGCAGGTAAACACCTTAACCACTAGAGCACCTGCTAACAAGAATATTAATAATAACAACAACAAATTTTATGTAAAGTCATGTTTTACAAAAATAGAAACATTTGCCTTGGAATAATATAATATTAATAAGTGAAACAGTAAAAACACTAGAAAAAAAAAAATATATATATTTATATATATATACTACAAAGGAACATTTCTCAGCACCACATACTGGTAACAAGAACTTACCTACAATAAGGCATGGAAATCTATTTTAATATGACAGTCTGTTCATACTGTACCCTAAGTCACCTGTCTTAGGGTATGATCGAAGGGGACAGCTATAGACTCCCGTAACACATATTTCAATTTACATAGAATCATTACGCCACTCATTGTCATAGGAAACAGATTTATGAAATTAGGGTGAGCTTTATACACAGACGGCTTGAAAGCATCTGCCAGGGTATTACTTAATGCTTGACAACCCCTCTGTCAACAGTCCTGTTTCCATGACAACCTGCGCATATTGTATTTTGGGAGGTAATTGTCATGATGACATTAGAATTCCTATCTGTCTCTTACTGTTTTATCTGTCTGTCTGGATATATATTCATAAATCGAATAAAATTTGGATAATCAACTTGGATGATACAGACACTAGTGGTGCCTTTTACTCTTTGTCTATGCTGTGGCAAGTGAGAGATCCCACCCAAGGAGTATGTCAATGTTGCAATGGTACAGGGTCAGAAGCTTAGTGAGCCTATATGTCCAGCTGCTAGAGGCAGACATAATGATGAGATGATAAGGCTGCCTTTTACTTGCCTCACCATAGACACCGATTACACGGCACCTCCAATTTAAGATCTTCTGTGTGTTATTTAAAAAGCAATACATGCATACAATGTTTGTTTTAAAAATTCCACAGGAATGTCCATACTCGTTAAACATGGTAGTATGACACATATCTTGAGAAAAACTGTACACTTATATTCAGAAATTCTACCAATTAATCAACAGGGAAGTGTTGTGCATCAACGTGTTTGTTCAGCCCATAAATCAGTATAGCAACTTGAACACGAAAAAGTGGGGAAACATTCGAAACAGGAAACTGAGATTTAAAATGCAGTAGTTTCATTAGCGTAGGTTGTGCTTACTCAAACTATCATGTCAATACATTGAATCTTAATTATGTTTATTTATTCTCATGTGCGCAGTCAGATAGTAACATGATAACTTCTCAGGAAGTACATGGAAAATACGAAACCAAAACAGGAATGGACTTAGGGATGCAAAGAGTCAAATTACAATGTAAATATGTACAATTTATATGGGTAATATATGTCATTATTTACAGGTAAGCCTCATATTATGGCCACATGTAATATTGATGATAAAAATTTATAAAACAACAATTACAACATTTTGTTGATCATTTAGAAAATTAAATGTGTGGTATAGGTAGTTCCTTGGCTTTTCAAGGTTTTATCCCATTACAGTATGACTCAACGACTTAGAAACTAACCTCCAGAGAACGTCATGCGAATCCAGGTCTCCCATTGGTTGAGGGACTGTTTTATCCAATAGGAGTCCTGTATTCATATGATATCTTCTTTTACTTATCTTCCAAGTCAATGAAATCGGCTGTAATTACAGTTCAGTGGTTAAGGTTGGTGTCACACTGTAATTGTTGTGGGTTCGAACCTCATAGTAGGATTCAAAATCATGCCAAACAAGAAACAGCAAAGAATAGAATGGTCAACAACGCGTTAAATCCTAATTTTCCTACCGATAATGAACTAAATCTGACAAGAAGGAGAACCATATGGAGAAAAAGAAGTAGTAGAAGAAGAAGAAGAATTATATTGAAGAAGAAAGGAGGAAGAAGATGAAGATGAAAAAGAAAAATACAGTATAAGAAAAGAAGAAAAAGAAAAAGACGGTAGACGAAGAGGGAGAAGAAGAAAATGACAGTTAAAAAAACGGAAGAGGATGAAAAAGAAAAGGAAAAACACAAAGAAAGAAGAAGATTAAGAAAAATACATATACTTCATTGCTTATAGTAAAATAGCCTTGATGTATTGATTAGGGATAGCCAAAGTTTTGACTTGTGTACATACTGTTCAAATATGTACACATACTTGCAAAATACAAGCTTAGATACCACAGGTGTTGTGGTTCTTCGAGCTGTATCCAATTTTCTTAATTTCAACTCAGGTTCGTGCTACAAGACATTGACTTTCACAAACCCAGTGATATGTTTACAACGGTGGTGGGAGACCAAAGGCCTTGCTAATGGAATCATCAGGTGCTTGGTGGCCAGTAAATAAGACAAGTGAGGTCATAGTCTATGAAATACACAGACTGGCAGGCCCACTTTAAAGTGTCCACTTTGTGGGCTGGTCAAGTTCTCACAAACAAGGGGTAAGGTAAATGGAAAATTTGGGTGTACTCAAAGACAGTATTTGTGAACTTTTGTAGCTTCAAGTGATTGTTCTTTAGGTATAGATGTCTGCAATTTATCTTTTTTAAATAGTAGTACTGTATGTCACTTGGTTATATTATGGAACAGTGTAAATTGTCAAAAAAATTCAAATTTGAGGAAATTTCACTGATTTCCCTAAATAATCACATTATCGTACAAATAAGATGATTTGATGAAGTTTTAAAAAATAGTAAATTTGACACTGTGGAGCTTTAACTGAGTTTCATTCTCAGTCTAAGCAGTCTCGAATTAAACACCAGCTAAACATAATAGTAGTGGTTCTAATAACCGTTCTATGCTGAATTTACTCTATAATTAACATCTGATATAATGCAGACTTCCAAAATCGTACGATGGACTTAACAAAAGCAGGTTAACACCTTAATCACTAGATTACCTGCTAACAAGAATATCAATAATAACAACAACAAATTTTATGTAAAGTCATGTTTTACAAAAATAGAAACATTTGCCTTGGAATAATATAATATTAATAAGTGAAACAGTAGAGACACTAGAAAAAAAAAAAAAAAAAAAAAAAATATATATATTACAAAGGAACATTTCTCAGCACCACATACTGGTAACAAGAATTTACCTACAATAAGGCATGGAAATCTATTTGGATATGACAGTCTGTTCATACTGTACCCTAAGTCACCTGTCTTAGGGTATGATCGAAGGGGACAGCTATAGACTCCAGTAACACATATTTCAATTTACGTAGATTCATTACGCCACTCATTGTCATAGGAAACAGATTTATGAAATTAGGGTGAGCTTTATACACAGACGGCTTGAAAGCCATCTGTCAGGGTATTACTTAATGCTTGACAACCCCTCTGTCAACAATCCTGTTTCCATGACAACCTGTGCATATTGTATTTTGGGAGGTAATTGTCATGGTGACAGTAGAATTCCTATCTGTCTCTTACTAATCAACTTGGATGATACAGGCACTGGTGGTTCCTTGTACTCTTTGTCTATGCTGTGGCAAGTGAGAGATCCCACCCATGGAGTATGTCAATATTGCAATGGTACTGGGTCCGAAGCTTAGTGATTTTATATGTCCAGCTGCTAGAGGCAGACATAATGATGAGATGATAAGGCTGCTTGGATTCAACCCCCATGTTACACATTTACCCATGGAAGGGGCCTTTTACTTGCCTCAGCATAGACACCGATTACACAACACCTCCAATTTAAGATCTTCTGTGTGCTATTTAAATGCAATAAGTGCATACAATGTTTGTTTTAAAAATTACACAGGAATATCCATACTCGATAAAAATGATAGTATGACACATATCTTGAAAAAAGCAGTACACTTATATTCAGAAATTCTACCGATTAATCAACAGGGAAGTGTTGTGCATCAACGTGTTTGTTCAGCCCATAAATCAGTATAGGAACTTGAAAATGAAAAAATGGGGAAACATTCGAAACAGGAAAACTGAGATTTAAAATGCAGTAGTTTCATTAGTGTAGGTGTGTGTGTGTGTGTGTGATTAGGGCTTTACGTCCTGTATTTCTGCACCAGTTGGGCTAATTAGGACAGGCAGAGACCATGGCAATGAGACGAAGGATGAAACCCCGCCCATCATTAGAGTAAGTTGTGCTTACTCAAACTATCATGTCAATACATTGAATTTTAATTATGTTTATCTATTCTGATAGTAATACGATAACTTCTTAGGAAGTATATGGAAATTACGAAACCAAAACCGGAATGGACTCAGGGATGCAAAGAGTCAAATTGCAATGTAAATATGTCCAATGTTTATCGTACAAAATATATTACCTAAGGGTAATATACTTTATTTTATACAGGTAAGCCTCATATTATGGCCACCTGTAATATTGATGATAACAATTAATAAAAGAACAATTACAACATTTTGTTGATTATTTAGAAAATTAAATCTGTGGTATAGGTAGTTCCTTGGCTTTTCAAGGTTTTATCCCATTACAGTATGACTCAACGACTTGGAAACTAACCTCCAGAGAACGTCATGCGAATCCAGGTCTCCCATTGGTTGAGGGACTGTTTTATCCAATAGGAGTCCTGTATTCATATGATATCTTCTTTTACTTAGTTTCCAAGTCAATGAAATTGGCTGTAATAACAGTTCAGTGGTTAAGGCTGGTGTCACACTGTAATTGTTGTGGGTTCAAACCTTATAGTAGGATTCAAAATCATGCCAAACAAGAAACAGCAAAGAATAGAATGGTCAACAACGCGTTAAATCCTACCGATAATGAACTAAATCTGTAATATATGTGGCTGACAAGAAGGAGAACAATATGGTGAAGAAGAAGTAGAAGTAGAAGAAGAAGAGGAAGAAGAATTATATGGAAGAGAGGAAGAAGAAGAAGAAGATGAAAAAGATAAAGACAGTAGAAGAAAAGAAAAAGAAAAAGACGGTAGACGAAGAGGGAGAAGAAGAAAATGACAGTTAAAAAAACGGAAGAGGATGAAAAAAAAAAGGAAAAACACAAAGAAAGAAGAAGATTAAGAAAAATACATATACTTCATTGCTTATAGTAAAATAGCCTTGATGTATTGATTAGGGATAGCCAAAGTTTTGACTTGTGTACATACTGTTCAAATATGTACACATACTTGCAAAATACAAGCTTAGATACCACAGGTGTTGTGGTTCTTCGAGCTGTATCCAATTTTCTTAATTTCAACTCAGGTTCGTGCTACAAGACATTGACTTTCACAAACCCAGTGATATGTTTACAACGGTGGTGGGAGACCTTGCTAATGGAATCATCAGGTGCTTGGTGGCCAGTAAATAAGACAAGTGAGGTCATAGTCTATGAAATACACAGACTGGCAGGCCCACTTTAAAGTGTCCACTTTGTGGCCTGGTCAAGTTCTCACAAACAAGGGGTAAGGTAAATTGAAAATTTGGGTGCACTCAAAGACAGTATTGGTGAACTTTTGTAGCTTCAAGTGATTGTTCTTTAGGTATAGATGTCTGCAATTTATCTTTTTTAAATAGTAGTACTGTATGTCACTTGGTTATATTATGGAACAGTGTAAATTGTCAAAGAAATTCAAATTTGAGGAAATTTCACTGACTTCCCTAAATAATCACATTATCGTATTTTATTTTTTAAGATCAGGCGTTAAGTTTTAAACAACTAATCTTTCCTTATATTATTGCACTATTTTGCTTATTTTCATAAGCTTTATACCGCCAAATTGATAATTATTTTCGAACTTAGGTTAAAAATTGTGCTGCTGTACATACCTTTTTTTTTGTTGTAACACGTTGTATGATTTTTACAAGCTTGTTAATCTTTCTTTACCCTGGTAAATAAAAATAAATACATGCAAAATATGTCACAAAAGATATTAAATTTCATGTAACTGGCTTGCAGAAGCAATATGAAAGTCTTCAAACATTGTCGTAAAGTCTTTTAGAAAAACACCCCTCAAATGTTAGTTCTTATAATGTAGCCTTATGATACTTTATGTAATCACATCATTAATACCATCCTAGGATCAACAATTATTTCGCCTTATTTCATTATATATTGTTTCCATTGTAATTTGTCATATGGTGTTATTCCAAGATATTTAACTGAAGTAGATTGTTTGATTGTGATTTCGTTTACTATGATACTGTTTAAGTAATAAGGTAAAATTCTATTGTTCCAACAAAAGACACTAAATTGTGTTTTGGAGTGATTCAATAAAAATTGGTTGCTTTTCAACCATTTCTCTAAACTGATATAACAGTATGACATCACATCAACACTTCCGTAAATCTCTTTTGTGAAATGTAGTCAGTTTGATTGAATGTTCTTGAGAGTCATTCGCATCAGGAAGACTAAAGCGGCATTCACACTATCACGTATAAGACTCCGTATGACCAAGGATGGCAAAGTTGGGCTATACGTGCTTACTCGTGGCTCTGTTAATCACGTATAAATTCTTCCCACGAGTGTACGTGAGGCGATCGTAGATTGCTCACCGAATGTTCGTCAAGCGCTCACCGAACGTCTGTCAAACATTTGCCGAACGTCCGTCAAACGTTTGCCAAACGTCTGTCAAACGCTCACCGAACGTCTGTCGCCAAGCATCTGTAAAGCATCCTTGAGGCATACGTGAGGCACTTGTGGGCACTCCTAGATCACTTGTAGATCTTCCGTGCGAATGGTTCAAGGATAGGCAAGGATGAGCAAGGATGGATACAGAAGACGACGGTAGTCCGCCCGTTGAGCATTTTACGAGCACTCTATGAGTGGACGCGTGTGAATGGTCAGTATATACGGATGAACAGTGGCTACTTATGGCTTCATATGGCCACAGACATACATAGAACTTACATAGAATGCTCGCCGAGTGACACCTGAGCAAGTTATGTAACTACAACAATTCACTCGTAAACATTTAAAAAAAAATTAGCCCTCTCCACGTTTGCTCGTGAGTGGTCAAGCGCGACCAGGAGTGTTCTACGAATTACCGCGAGTATACGTAAAATGCTCGGCGAGTGAATCACGTATCGACAAGGATGAGCAAGAGTAAAAAAAATCCATCCATCGTCATATGTAGGTCTTATACGTGATAGTGTGAACGCCCCTATTAAGGGGGCAGCTTTGTTAGAAAATAATCATATACAGCACAGAAGTCAGGTAATTAGCCTCATCAACAGATACAAAGAACCTGGAAGGGATGGTCAGATCTTGTGGAGAATATTGATATATGTTTCACTTTTGCAAAGATCCTTTATGAAGTCAGCCATATAAAATCTAGATCTGACAGTGGTAAGGTAGCATATTTCACCAAAAGGTGTTTTACCTCAAACAGATACCTGTCTTAAGCGACCAAGATCATCCATTCATTTGAATGACCTCCTAAGACAGGGTTAACTGCATACTTAAGAACACTACAAACAGTACCAGTTGGGTGGCCTAGTAGTAAGACGCTTGCCTGCTCCTCTGAAGGACCCAGGTACAATCCCAGGCCCGGGCAACCTTCATGAGCATCATCCCAGCTGGATGTCATTCGGCTGAGACGTTAAATTGGCGGTCCCTTGTACTCTATGTGCAGAGGCAAATAAACGATCCCACCCATTGGGTAAATGTGTAACATGGGTGGACTCCTCCTCTCTCTCACCTCATCAATCAACGCTCGATAGCAGCAAGAACTTTCCTTAGAGGGCTGCACTTCCCATATCTATCGATCTATCAGAGGGTGCACAAGAATGAAACAGTAAGGGCATTAAGGTCAGTTAGGGGTTGATGGGGTCACTAAGGACTTGTGTTAAGTGAAAAACAAGCAAATTGAACAGGGTAAGGATCACCCCAGGTCAATGACCTTTGTCCTAAAGGCATCACTCTGTTACCCCCAGAGAAGCACCGAGAAAAAACTGTTGCCATGGTAACTTTTGTTTGTCCTTTTAGTCTCTTCCTTTGGGGTATTTTAAGGTTAAGACCTTTGTTTAGTAATTAGCTTTGACCAATAGAAAAAAAAGGCAACTTATTTTTAAGACTAAAGTAAAACCTTTGAAAGTCACATAAAACCAAACTTTGTAGACTAGCGTGATCAAGTTTCTCAAAATAACTGTAATATTTTACTGTTCAGTGACGCTGTACCTTCACTATAAGATATTTAGAGGTCGTTTCAAATATATGGCCTTTTTATTTTGCTGTCAGTTTTGACCCTGAAAAGTGTTATTTTATAATATCGAGATGGACTTAATATTTCGTGGTCTTAAATATGGAGTACCACTTTATAAAATTTCTGTAAAGCCATAATTTGACAATTAAAACACGTCGAAATTAATTATGGTTAATTTCATTGAAAACGGCCCGTGAAATTGAAGCTAGACAACTTCAGCTAATCGATGCTAGCTGGCATTAAAGGGAATTGTCTAGCTATAGCTGGCTACTCAAAGCCGGATCTAAAAGTACACATTTATGATATAATAGATACATTTTTTACATTTACCAAGATAAAGTTTTTTTCAGTGGTGGTAGGTGTAAGCCGAATATTGGATAGAAGTAGACTGAAGCAGCTGGCTTTAGATAGTTATAGTAACAGCCAGGAATAGATTGCTAAAACTGTCTAGAGTCGACCTTATTTTATAAAGCTAACTGTATATATTAAAGTGACTATCGTATACATAGTTAGATATATGGTTAACTGGTCATTTGATGGAACTTCAACTAAAGCCACAGTTTGGCACAAAAAAAGCCAAAAACAGAATAATCTACCAAGGACTCTGAGAGTACAGAATCCAAGTAGTCTGTTGAAGTCCCTGTAATTCCTGTAACCTACAATTATTTACAAATTCACAAAGAAAAAAAAACAGCAAAGAGGTGAACACTCCCAAGATACACCACTGAGTTTGATCACGTGACCAGAAGGTCATCCATAATGGCCGACGTTCCTTTTGACGTTCACGACGCTCCTTTTGACGTCGCGACGTTCCGTTTGACGTAAACATCAAAAGAAATAGCGACGTCTGAGACGTAACATCTTTGAGGCTTGGTTTTCTGAGCACGTGTGTCTGAAACATAACATTAGGAGTCAAATCATAAATGTATGAAGTTGTAAACTTCCTACCAGTTTACAGGTACAGAATATTTGTTTACAATAAGAGCTAAAAATCTTCCATTTAAAAGTGTAGAGAGGGGGCAGACAGATTATTTTTGAAAATGCGGGGGAGGGTCTACAAAAGGGGAAAATTGGGGGAGGGGTGACGGTCGACAAGTATTTTCTATATCTTAATTATCAAAATACAAAAAGCAGGTGTGGGCGGGTGTGTGAAATCTTCAGGTCCACCCCCACCCCACACTTTAATGGAACAGCCCTCCGTAAAATAATAATGTTAAATTGTCTTATGTTAAAATCTATTGCTTGTAATTTGATTTACTAGAAATGAATAAATAAATAAAATCAGTCAGTTGTCAGGTCATGTGAAATTGTGGGGGTGTTTTCTTGCGATATAGATGTCGTAGGATTTAAAATTAATGTCATAGTTTTCTATTATATTTGTCATGTATTTCTAATTTATTTTTAAAGCATGATGTTGAATGTCAGTGCCTTGTACTTGCAGTCTAAGCTGAGGCAGGCAAAAGACTCAGCCCAAGTGTACTTATCATCGCATCCAAGCTGCTTACAGCGCCCCCTTGTGAGCAAGTTGCATCGCATCATTTCTATATTTTCAATACATGTACAATTTTG
>OW028580.1:38182835-38197835 GCA_932294295.1 Alitta virens
TACTACTACTACTACTACTACTACAATGGTATTATATTCAATTTACAACAAACAATATGACAATGTATAATAATAATTTAAAAAAAACATTTAATTGCAATATAAATTCAAACCCCTCCAACACTGCTCTACTTTACTCAACTCTACTCTACTCTACTCAACTAAAAACCGTAAGGTTCAGTGTCATATGTACCGGGTAGGAGTCGTCGCTTGGAGTATGTAACACGGAATTTTTTAAGTTCTTCCTTGCTAAACAACTTAAACTTGTACTTATCACGCCTGATCTTGCTATAGGCTACTTCCACATGGGGCTGCTCATCAGGGGGCAGAGGGTTGTTGTCAGGGTCAGCCCAGAAAAGCACTAGTCTACAAATGCTATCGAAGTTTAAGAGTTTCGACACCTCGTGATTCAGTGTGAAACCCTTGAGCTTTGTTGTTCGCTCCTCATCGTCATTTGTAATAAACGCATATGACTTAGGGCCACTGCTAACAAACCGCGAGATGTGCTGACCCTTCTTCAATTCATTTGTCCACTGCCCCAAATGGTCTCCCATGTCAGGAGTGTACTCATCTAATTCCGTGTCATCATACTCGTAAATAACCGAATCGGTGTCAAAATACAGTACCCTCCTACCCAGTTTATTGAGTACATTGAACAATCTACTACGTGCATTGGCGGTCGTGAACGCTGCAATGAATACATTCACGTGTCCCATTTCTGGTAGGAAACCCTCCGAGTGCGAGTACTCTAACATGCAACGTTTCTCATCAAGAATATGCATGCCCTTCAGAGAAATAGCGGGGTTTGTGAGCAATTTAAAAATGTCAATGCCCTGCTCGACTAGTTGGTGAGTACGATGGTTATTGTTCTCGCCGAATTTCCCCCAGAAGCTGTTAAGGAGTAGCTTGTTTGTTGCCCTTTTCCCCTGATTTAGTGAAATACTACCAGGGTCCAGGCAAATACCTTCCACTGCCTTATACTGAGCGATGTAATCGCTCTTTTCGGAGTCAGACATGTCAGCCGAAGGCCACCCTGACGCCTCCTGCTTGCCCTTCAAAAACATATTGACATAGTCCGAAAACAGACCAGGAGTCTCCTGAGTCTTGTCAAATGTTGCCCTTTCTTTGAAATGATAAATTTCAAACAGCTTTATGATTGTGTAGCCGACACTGAGGGCGTCCTGAAGGTCAATAGTGGTCCATGTACCGGTCAGGTCTCTCTTCTCGTCTGAGCAATTGCATGCTTCTTTTGACTGGGTAGTAGCACATGTGAGGCAGAGGGGGAAAAACAGCTTACCATTTAACCTAACGGGGAGGCACGGGTGATACAGTCCACGAGGTGGTCTCACCCGAGCCTGAATGATGCCGAAAAATGCACTGATGTCTGTGCCCTGTGGTTCCACAATGACCTCAGGAATACCCACAGGGAAAACGTCATTTTTTAACACCATAGGGTACAATGAACAGATATCTGTGTACCCTATTTTCCTCCCTTCCTTGGCTTCATGGTATAGTTTGACAGCATTTACCCGACCACCATAGAAAGAGGAACGGGGGTCCAGTCGAGGTAAAAGTTCACAGGCGCTTTCTATTTCGTGGAGCATCTGGTTACTTTTCAGCATCAGTCGATACTCGCACTCCCACACAGTGTGAACCTCGAAATTGAGTACCAGCCTGAGATAGGCTAACCTGTCCATAGTGCGTATGTAGAGCGTCTTGAGACTTTCACCAGTGTGAGGGTGTCGGATGTTAGTCGAAACCTTCTCACCACCAAAGCACCACTTACAGCCATGAAAAACACAACCGTAAAATTCCCATGCAGTCTCCTTGCCAGTGGTCACATCAATGTGATAGCCATCTAGCTTCAGCCACCCGTCACCGCTCTGGTTTCGCACCCGGTGCTCTCCACCACTACGGGCGTGCTGAATAGGTACGCCTCGTCTCCGCGACTCATATTCCAGCCAAACAATGGACGATCTACTGTGCGCGTCTATTCCAGCGAACCCGCATGAAGGCATTCGGGCAAAGGGGGTTGACTCAAACTGCATGGAGCTCACTTGAGCGCTGTCCCTTTCGATTATTTCTCCCCCTTCCCCTACAAGTTTCATGTTGTCATTTTGCAGGAGCCCCTTAACCACTCTACCATCGGCTAGAGTAACTGAATATGTTTCAGTTAGAAACATGTATCTGTAGGTTGCCATGCAGACACTAGCCAGAGTGTTGTACTGCAGGGGGTCAATGCCTATGGTCTTTGTAACCCTTTCACCACCCTCGCAGACATCAACGACTTCTTCCCTCGAAGTAATACCCAGAAGCCAGCTCCTGAAAGCATTACAACTTTCCTGCAGGATATTCACATCATCCTCACAATAGGCCAGTAATTCGTTTTTGAAATGAAACACCTTCCCCCTCTGAGAGACATACCATTTCATGAACTCAGTCCGAGCCTGGGGCTTCATGGCATTCACTCTGTAGCAATAGGGGTGCGGCATTGGCCCGACATAGTCCCAGTTTTCTTTCTGGTTGAAAAAAACTGGGAAAGTACCCTTCTTCACACCCTTCAACCCGAACACTTTGGGCATCTGACTCAGGGGGAACGTGAGAAAGTTCAGGGAGTCAATCACTCTGAACTTACCTGTGTCAATCGCAACTATCTTGCTCCCCCTGTATATCACTTTGGGTAGTTTACACATGGTGCAGAAGATGTACTTCGCTATGAAGTATGCATCATACGCCTGGCCATTGTGAAAGATGAGCGTGTAACCTTCGAATTCCTTAGCAAAAAAAAATTCACAAAATTCAGTGGCTGTGGCATCACCAAAAAAGCGGGCCGATCTCATTCCGCATGCATCACTGGACATGCAGAGAGCTCTTTCAGGGTGCCCCCTAGCCGTAGCGCTAGAGGTGAGCTTTGAGCATTTCTCACATGCAGTACCGCAGTGGCTACAGTGCTTATTCTCGCGGTATGTGTGCTCAATGCAGTGTTCACACTCCCAGTGGGCGATGAGAAGATTGGGGGTGTGGTACTCTGTAGTGGGGTCAGTTTCAAAATCTGCAAACATATATTTACAGGAGACTCCCCTGGGTTTGCGTTGTCGTATGTAGCAGAAATGAACACCTGACACCCACTTCTTACAGATTGTGCACTCCCTCATGCCACACCTGTGCTCTTTCGATGGTGCATAGAAAGCTCCGCAGTCTTTACACTTGTGAGCGCTTGAACAGACACCGTTTTCCATGTGCATGCGTGCACACTCCTCCGACTTGATGAATCTGTTACATTTCGGGCAGTTATGCTTTTCATCTTCCACGGCAACACATGGAGAACTACGACACGACACACACTGTTCACAGCCTTTGTGGCCATAGCGTTTGTCGTACGGCTGAAGGCACTTTGAGCAAAAAGCGCTCTTTCCAAAAATACAGTGCACACGTGTTATTGTGTGGAAATGTCCTACAGCCCTGGGTTTCAGAGGGTCACTCACATAAAGTAAATAAATTGTGCGCTGACGATGAGCTGCACCGGCATAAATGGCCCTTGTTCCAGAGCCTCTGCTGAACACTACAATGCGCACATTGGCTTCCCTCTCAAAAGCAGGAATGTCGGTGAAGGTTGGTACGTCGCCGACATTGAACCCTACACGTGCGTGCAGCTGCTCTGCCTTCGCCTTTTGCAGCTTACGCTTAGGGTTAATCACCTGGTAATAAGCTGATCGGGCTGCCAATTGTGCAGCTCGGTTTGATGAGGGAATTGCATCTAGATCAGCTCTAGCGAGACCCACAACAATTGACCGTGCAAGGCACAATTTGTCATCATTTCCTATTTTACAAATACACCTGAACTTGTGCAGATCATCGACATAATTGAGTCCGTCTCCACGCCCAGCACCCAGAGGGTTACGTATAACACCTACATGAATTTCAAGGGCCTCATCTAGATATAGCTCATCATCCGACTGTAACAATGTTTCCAGTAGTTCAAGAATTCTAAAAATGTTAATCTGATGTAAAGGCATAAGGCCTAGAGTGTGGGGGCTATAGAAAGCTTCATTCTGAATGAAAAACCGTACAAGGTCGAAGGGGTTGTAACTCTCTCTGAGGCGCTCCAGGATGTCTTCAATCACTCCTTCTAGGCCTCCCATTATGTCGCGTAGATTGACCCCTGACCAGTTTGCATCAAGGTGCACCCTGTATACGGTCTCTCTGGCTGCACCCCCATCAAACTCTAGATCACGTATATTTTTTACATTAATGTGTCTATGCAAGTTCACCGAGTAATCAGGACCATCAAAAATCATGTTGTCTTCAAAATCGCCATCACTACCACCATCATCATCATCATCAACAGCATCATTAACAATAGGTACATTTTCTCCTCCTCCTCCTCCTCCTCCTCCTCCTCCTCCTCCTCCTCCACCCTCTCTATCTCCTCCCTCACCCACTATGTTGTTATCATATAAAATGTCCATAAGTAGTTTCATCTCATTGCCATCATGCAGCTCCTCAAGCTCTAACTCCTCAACATCAACCTCACAGTCGCGTGTCAAAATTTCTTTCAAGCTGAAATAAAAAATAATAAAAAAATAAAAAATATGATTTAATTTCATTTATTTTTTATTTTAAAAAAAGAAGCTGTACAGAGACTTCGCGTATAATGGTATGCAATAGCACTGGGGCACAAACATACTAAACTAATGACGACTTGTTTGCTACATCAACCGGTCCACTGCTGGCATTCTCCCCCTCATGGCTGTCATCATTCTTCTTCTTCTTCTTCTTCTTCACCACTGAACCACCATCTCCACTGTTCCGCTGCACGCCATGGCTCTCTCTACAGAGTAATGAAACCTTATGTCATTATCCTCAATTCATGGAGACATTGCTAAACATGCATCCTAAATTCATCCACACACACACACACACACACACACACACACACACACACACACACGCACGCACGCACGCACGCACGCACGCGCGCACACACACACACACACGCACACACACACACACACACACACCTCAAAATGGAATGGTCAGTAGATGAAGTCCCCTCACATGGATCATAATCGCACTCCCCACTCATCAGGCTAGAGGCCGAGCTGGTTGAAGGCTGAGGTCTGGAGGAGAAAGAATAAATAAAAAAACACTGTTAAGCACGGGTGTACATTGTAAATAGAATGCTTTTGTTTTTTTTGTTTTTTTTTAATAATAATAATTAAAAACTTACTCATTGGTTAATTTTAGTTTCTTGGGGGGAGGGGCTTCATTAGGGGCTGAGTTGAAACACGTGAAAAAGGCCTCAATCTCACGGGTCCTTTTCTGGTGATACTGTAGCTCCTTCTTCAAACGCTGAAAAAAAAAAGAAAAAATATTGTCAAACCATACCATTCCTATAGTGTCAATGTTAATTAATTAATTAATTAATAATTCGCAAGCACTGGGTGCTGATCGCGTACATACCTTGAGTATTTCACTCTCGGTTGAGCGAAGAGCATCGTCATCATCAGCAGTGTCCCACTCCTCATCCTGGACATACACAGCACCTGGTTCAATGGAAGGTGTCTGCTGTTGGGCAGCCAGAGGTCTCTGCAGTATTTCGCTCTCCAGCAGCTGAAGAGCATCGTCATCATCAACAATGTCCCACTCCTCAGTGCACGCATCGTACTGTTTAACATCATTATCACCACTAGAGGTGTTTATTCCAGCCAGTGGTAATGTTGAAGTGGAGGTATCCACTGCTTGAGGCACAGAGACCCTCGAGTGGGTGTGATCGCACCGTCTCATCGGTGGTACACGTGAGTTGGTGCGAATGTCGGCATTCCTTCCTCCCACTCCTTCTTCTGCTGACTCACCAGGCACCCCGGAGTCCTCGATATCGCTGTCGTCGTCGACGTCGTCGTCATCGTCAGTGTCACTATCGCTGTCAGTGCAACTGTCGTCCTCGGTGTCTGCGCCAGTGACGGTATCTGGCTCATCGTCAGTTTCGTAATCACACCCATTTACAGCCTGTACAGAGGCTGAGCAATTGTCCTTAGCAGTAGTAGTAGTAGTAGTAGTAGTAGTGTCAGTAGTAGCAGCACTAGTAGTAGCAGTAGTGATAGTAGTTGTAGCAGTAGTTGTCATGCTGTCAGTGCCCACTTTACTGGTGACTGTACTTGCAGCCACACTTGCACTTGTACTCGCACTTGTACTCGCCACTGCACCCGTAATAGTGCTATCACTGTCACAGCTGGCTGTTGTGCATGACTCGACAGAAAGCTGACTCTGCAGCTGCCTCTGCCTCTGCCTCTGTCTCTGGCTGCTAGTAAGACTTAGAGACGACTTTCGTGCAGTTGACGGCGTCGCTTCTAATAAAACATGGGCAGGACGTTGAACATTGACCTTAGTCTTGACCCGAGTCACATTCTGAGCACGAGTCTGAGCCCTTGTGCGAGGTGCTATGGCCTTGAGTCGAGACTCCGACTCGGACGGAGACTGATGTTGAGGTCTGGGCTGAGGTTGTGTCTGAGGCTGAGGCTGTGCCTGAGACCGAGGCTGTGGCTGAGGCTGTGACTGAGGTTGAGGCCGAGGTTGAGGAGAGTCTTTCACCTCCGTCATATCGATATCCATTTTCTCCTCGACTCTCGGCTGAGCTGCACTGACTCTTCGGGCCATTTCATTCAGGTCCTCCATAACCTGGTCCGCAAGACTGTTAGAAAGAAAACAAAAAAAGAGACATTTTGTTTAAAAAACAGCAGAAAAAAATCATGGAGAAGTCTATGGGTGTATTCAAGTTCGAGTCACCCGCCTCTACGGTTATAGCGGGGCCATCAATGTCTGGTAAGACTGTCCTGACTCTAGCCATTTTGAGGAATGCGGAAGCCATGTACACCATACCCCCTGAAAGAATACTTTACGCGTACGGTGTACATCAGAAAAAGTTTGATGACTTGGAGGCTGAAGTGACAAATCTAAACGTCCATCACGGACTGCCTACTCGTGAGATGATTGAGGAATTGAAAAGTGACAATGACACAGGCCACAGCCTACTCGTACTCGATGACCTCATGGATGAAATATGTAAATCTAGCGAAATGTGCTCTCTCTTCACGAGAGACGTGCATCACAGTCGCATTTCAGTCATCATGATATCTCAAAACGTCTACCACCAGTCGCGATACTCGCGCACCATCAGTCTTAACACTAGTTATTTGATATTGCTAAAAACATGCCGTGACTTACAGCAGATACACTTCCTCTCACGTCAGATGTTCCCCGACACTCCGAAGAGGCTAGTCGAAGCTTACGAGGACGCAACTCGCCAACCACGTGGATACTTAGTAGTGAATAACTTGACCAGTTCAGGGGACGACGACGTGCGACTGAGTACCTCAATTCTACCCTCGGACACTCTTGTGCTATACACTCGTAAATAATGGCTGAGAGAGCGATTAGTTGCATGAAGTTCTTAGAACTTTTAACAACCACTTACAGGATGACAGCTCGACTCAGTCGCACCCTATTGGCAGATGCGACCCGTGAGCAGGTGCTTTGCATAACAGAAGTCGTCCTGAACACTCTGGAAGGGAACGTCGAAGTACCCAGCAGTGTGCTACGACAGTTAAGCAGGGGCAAGCGTGTTCTCAGAAAGGTTACTAGAATTGTTCGAGGAACTGATGACCGCTTAACTTCGTCCATTAAAATCAGCGTTGCGTCACGGCGTCAGTTGAAGCAGGTTTACGTGACGCACTACAAGACTCTGGTGGAGTTTTTAGAGCACTGTCTACCCCACTTGAAGAAATTACTGTCTACCCTAGATGACTCTGACAATGAAATTTAACAAGAAGGTCTACGTGATACCTCATGAAAAATACGAAAGTCTTATGGAGGCCAATAGAAAGAAGTCGCAAGATGAGCCAGGGCAAATGGCCCCTGCCGCTGCCATAGGCAGCGGAGCGGGCCAGTTGCCCTCCCTGCGGGATCTGAACGGTGAGCCGACTTCTAGCCTGTCGCAGAGTCGGGGGAGAGGGCTCATTGAAAGCGGTGGGGGGCCTGTCAGCAATGGAAATACATCGCTAAATGGGTCGGTGTCGATGGCATCTCCGACTCCGCTGGATGAAGACTCTGACAAATTCCCCAGCGACGCGTCTAGCAATCAGTCTAGGAGAGGTGCGAGAAGTGTGAGCAGCGACGCCGCTTTGAGAAATATTGATATTGATATTGACATTGATACTCGTCTGACTTCTACTTCTCACCGAGATAAAGCGCGTCAAATATTGAGGGCACTCATTCCCCGCAACTCTGCTGGCTCAGGGGCTCACACTATAGATTACTCTGCGTTCCTACTTCACACTCAATCTAGCGAGTTCCCTGTGCCCGCTGGACATCACAAGTTTTACTGGCTCATGTTAGAGAGAGATGTTCCTCTTAGCCTAGTCTCTAACGTCAAATTGAGGCGTATATTGCACTACATGAAGAACAAATACTCCAGGGGGGAAGAAGAAGAAGAAGAAGAAGAAGAAGAAGAGGAGGAAGAAGAGGAAGAGGAAGAAGAAGAAGAAGAAGAAGAAGAGCTTAGTCAAGAATTTGGTAACAGGGAAACCGGTAAAAAGAGTTCTTCCTCCGGTTCTGGCTCTGGCTCTGGCTCTGTCTCTGCCTCTGGCTCTGGCTCTGGCTCGGGCTCTGGAGCGGTGAATAAGAGGAAAAAGAAAATAGAAGCTACTGATGAGGAGGTGAATAAGAAGAAGAAGAAGAAGAAGAAGAATAATAATAATAAACTTAATTGGATAAGGGTCAAGGCTGTATAATGGTCCTGCCTAAAGATATAGATGCATATTTATCCAGACGTTTTTACAATCCTCGATCGCCAGCTAGTTTCACAAGTGCATCAAAGCTGCACTCCGTAATTAAGAGAGAAGGACGCTACAACATTAGTCTGAGTCGAATTAATGATTGGGCCAAATCTCAGGACATTGTCACGCTACACAAGGAGGGGAGACAAAAACCTGTCAGATATAGAAGAGTCATTGCACCAGGCATCAATCACCTGTGGGACTGCGATTTACTAGTTCTGAATGGAGAGAGATTTGCACGAGCTAATGACGGCCTTGCTTACATCCTTGTCACAATAGATGTCTTTTCGAGGTTCTGTAGAGCGCAACCTGTCAAGAGCAAAAGCGGGAAACATGTGTGCGAAGGGTTCAGGAAAATATTTGATGGCCCCACTAATGCTGCAGCGACTGCTGCGGCTGCTGCGGCTGCTCCGGCTGCTGTAGGCGATCCAACCGGTGAGAGAGAGAGTGATGGAGATGAGGATGACGAATCGAAGAAAGTGCCTCGATTTATAAGGAGCGACAGAGGCACCGAATTTACCAACACCCTTGTCACTGCACTTATGGGGGAGCGGAATATAAAGATGATTTTTACAAACACTGAAACGAAGGCCAACTACGCAGAGGCCATGATCAAGGGGTTGAAGAAAAGATTGTTCCAATTTTTCCAATACAGCAACAGTTACAGCTACGCTGATGAGTTTCAGAATATAGTATCTTCGTATAACCGTACTGTTCATTCGAGCATAGGAGTCAGTCCATCACAAGTGGCTAAGTCGAACGAGCAGGACATTTGGGACTATCAGTACGTGACTCAAAACACAATAGACCTAGCGTCTGCTTTCCGGAGGGCCATTTCTTCATCGAGGAACAAGAAACGAAGTGTTTACAAATTCGCCATCGGTGACAAAGTCAGGGTGTCTTATCATAGGAAAAAAATATTTTCTCGCTCATATGACGAGCAGTTTACCGGTGAAGTGTTCTCTGTGAGGGCAAGAAAATTTTCAGACAACGTTGCCGTCTACTACCTGAATGATTACGGGGGTGAGACTGTTGATGGTCCATTCTATTCGAACGAGCTGACTGCAGTAAGGTTTGACCCCGATGCTTTCTTCCGCATTGAAAAGGTGATCAGAACAAGAGTGAGGGCTGACGGTGAAAGTGAGAGTCTTGTTAAATATCAATCGTGGCCGAGTAAATATAACCAGTGGCTACCTACCGCAGGCCTTAAGACTCTGAAGAAGAAAAAGCAGAAGAAGAAAAACTAGGAAGGAGGCAGCAGTCATGTTTATTTACGCCGCTAGCGACCAGACTCTGGGGATCAACCCGAGAAACAGTGCGGGGAGTTTTACTGTGCAAATGCCTGAGTCATTCCCCAAACCAAAAAATACATTACTGAAAGGACAGTGGTACTTGGGGCTTATTGACATAACAGTACCCTCACTAAGTGGCAAGTGGTCCAAATGGGATGTAATGTATGTGACGTGCGCTCAGTTGGAAGGCTCCATAGTGGGTGACACTTACAGTCCAGTGTTACGCTCAATTCCTCTGGGGGAAATAAAAAGGCATAACTATGCACACCTACAGCCAGTACTCTATGTGCCAGTGAGAGTGGCGGACGTGGAGCACCTGTCGTTCGAGCTCAGGGATTCGAGAGGAGACATTTTACAGGAACTTAGTAGTGAGACAGTTCAGGCCACGAGGTGCACTTTGGAACTGTTATGGCGGAGAGATATAAATCACTAGCGGCCATGAAAGCCGAACCGTGGATAGAGCATTTTCAGAAGACTGCAGGGCAGACGAGTTTATGGTCAAAAAAACCTATGGCGGTTGTCATTAAGCCTGGTAAGGCGGCTAGGGGTGAGGGTCAGAGCGAGGTCGGATCGAGTCAGAGCAGAGGCGAACAGAATGGTCAAAATTTACCGCTAACGGTAGTGTCGCCTATTGAGCAGTCCAACGAAATGGCTCATGCAGAACTGGCGGGGAAAATTGATAAAAACCCACTCTCTAAACTCAAGGGCTCAGTCACACCACAGCGTAAGTCAGGGACGCAGCGTATCAAGCGCAAGACAGTTGGAGCGAGTGGTGCACCTAGTAAGAAAATAGCGAGGATAAACGACATATTCACTCGTCATGTCAAGCGGTGAAAAAGTTCTAGAGGCGTCAGACCTGGCCTATGAGGATACTCTTAACTTGTTCAGCGTTCCAGCCAGTAACTTGGGCGTCACCGATGTGAAATATCTCTCGCACAAGCCGGTCAACCAGTTTTCAACCGAGAGTGAAGCAAAGTTCCATGTACCAGGCGTAGGTACTTCTTACATTGACCTATCGAATGTATACCTAGCTACCAGAGTGCGAATTGTCAGGGGTGACGGTTCGCTAGTGCCAGAGCGAGGAACTGAGCCAGATGCTGATGCTGCAACTGCAGGGGCGGAGAGTGTTTCTGCAGACGAGGGGGTATGGAGTGTTGGACCTGTTAATAACCTGGCTCAGGGCCTATGGGATCAAGTGGAAGTACGCCTCAACGATCGTGTTGTGACAGGTGGTCAAACAGGCTACAGCTACAAGGCCCTAATGAACACTCTATTAGGTGAAACTGAACTTAATGACTCTGAACTAGAATGCGCAATGTTTCATAAGGACTCTGCTGGCTTCATGGACGACGTCAGTCTCCTGATTGGTTGCAACGAGGGGTTTAAAAAGAGAGCCGAGGCGATGAGTGGGAGCCGCACTGTTGAGCTTCTGGCCAAAGTGGATGTTGATGTATTCAAAGTCAACAAATACCTACTAAATGGTGTCACTATTGACATCACTCTCACGCCAACTTCCAATAGGTTCAGGCTGCTGAGCCCCAACGCCAGTAAAACTGATTACAAGCTGGAAATTGTGGATATTACTTTAATTCTGAAACACGTGACCCCCACTAGTCTCATTCTACTGGGCCATCAAGATGTCCTGGTGAAAGAGATTTCACTGGCCAAATACTTCTACACCAAAGAAGAGCTCAGAAAATTCAATCTGTCACGCGATACATCCTCATATTACATTGAGGACGCATTCAATGGACGAGTGCCGAGTAAAATTGTCATAGGCCTGGTGTCTGGGGAATCAATGAGTGGCAGCCTAGTCAAGAACCCCTACAACTTTCGACACTACGACATCAATTTCATTAACGTGAGTCTGTCTGGCACCCCTACACCAGGGGGGCCTCTGAGTGTTGACTTTACAGCGGATAAGTATCTACATTGTTACTCGGACCTCTACAAGGGGAAACAGAATTGCTCCAATCAGGGGCGAATAACTCGTGAGGAATACAAAGAGGGGTACACCTTGTTCGTGATTGACCTTGCTCCCCAAAATCACTCGGAATTCTACCCCGTGACTCGCGAGGGCTGTGTGAGAATAGAGTTGAGATTCAGATCACCACTGGAAGAGTCAGCTGTTATGCTCACAAAAGTGACATATCCAGGTCTATTCTCAATCGATTACGCACGTAACCTCTATTTGACATGAACACAAACGAGCTATATGAGATACTTTGGAATGACAAGACAGCCTCTTCGTACGTCATGGCAATCATACCCTCGAGAGCGCTGAGCTATGTTAAAGCCGACGGCCGTGAGCGCTGTTACATCGTTAATTGTAATGAAAACTCGTACTTACGCGGCGAGGTGGGCCACTGGATGATCCTGACCATTCATGGTAATTCGAGGGAGAAGCGGAAGTTGAAGAGCGAAGATTCGAGTCTTTTAGAAGTATTCGATTCACTGGGCGAGCGTACCTACAATGAAGAAATAACTGCTTTTATGTCAACATTTAAAAGTCACATTACTTGTTCGGGGTATTTAGCTTCTACTCACTGCGGTTTCTATGCACTGGCCTATGCTTACTATAGAAGCAGGCAATATGAACCCTCATGTATTTTAAAAATGTTTAAGGAAATAACAGATGTTAAAAGTCACTGCTTAATGCTGTATAGCCAGGGTAAATTGATTTGATGCATAGTAAAAATTAAAATAAATTTTCATTCAAAGTCAGTAATAGAATCGAGATAAAGCATTATTTGCGTATAAAAAAATATTGTTTCAGCCACTTGGCATAGTCTTTTTTTCTGTATTGTATTGCGCTGTATTGCATTACACTGTATTGCACTGTATTGTATTGCGTTGTATTGTGCAATTATTATTATTATTATTATTATTATTATTATATATATATATATATGTCATTGGTAATTATTATTATTATTATTATTATTAGCTGAGGGAGAATATAGGTATTTACTGTATGGTACTGCATGTCCGTCAATAGCGGCTGTTAAAAGTAGTTTTTTTTAATGATGTATAGTATATTATAATTCCAAAAATATTTTTTTATATATATATATATATAATATGTCATTTAATAACGACACCAGAATCTAGATAAATGTCTATTTATATATGTATTGTAGTCTATTAAAAAAATATGGTAAATAAAATGAAGTACAAAAAAAAAAAAAAAAACACATTGAAGAGTTACGAGTTTCCATGACTGACTGTTAGGGGGAATGAATGTACATTAAAACAAGAGGAAAAAAGGCGACTTACCTGTTTTAAAGCAGAGTGTTGCTGATGGTGTCGTTTTGGCTGCTGGTGATGTCCTAATGCCCACTAGTCCTGGTTGTGAATGGTGTCCTCAACCATTGAGCCTTGTACTTTTTATACTAAATAATTAGCTGGAGGGGAGAACTGTCTGCTATGGGGGGTCTCCAGAACTCAGCCCCCATGGTCATCTCCCCCTCAGATCATGCAGGTGACATGCGCATCACACAGCTTCAGGCCATAAGTCTTTTCTGCTCAAGTGACATCTGAGCATCCCCAGTGGGTGGCCCCATGACACGCTTATCTCATGATCAAATAAACGTTTTAAGAATGCTCATTTAATACCTGTAGCATCTCAAGCAGGTACAAATAATTTTATTTAATTTATTTTATTTTATTATATATAAATATAAGTTTATAATTTATTTATTAATTTTTATTTATTTTTTTACTCATGAGTGTCTTATAATATAGTGACAGTGACCTGAGTGAAATTTGGAGAGACTTCCTATCAAAATTAGTGGCATTACAATCAGAACTAATTAATATATGTGATGAATAATGACATGTGTGTGCAATAAGAGTGAATATAACTCAGCCCATTGTGTCTAATATACCCTTCCATTTGGCATGCTGTGGCCACCCCCCTAGCCTTCTTTTGTTTTCATTATGTAACACGCCGTATTGAGGTCAGACTGAGGGTGATTCTTGACCTGGATAGGGGTGTTAAGTGGTCATTACAGGCTTTTTGTTGGGAGAGAAAGCAAGTGGAAATTGCAAGCGGATCATTTATTGAGTGCCATGGATCGAATTGCTGTCTTTTTGCTGCTAGTGATTAGCTTGAGTCATGCGGTGGCATGGTCCTGCGGAAATGAGGGACAATGCAGTTGCGGCTTTTCGGGGGCCGTACTTTGTAAAGAGGTGGCCGCTGCACCATTCTTTGCTTCTGAACACCGGACCGGCAAAGTACTGACGATTAGGCCAGGAATGGAGAACTTTGACGTGGCGAGTCTCAAGCGCACAATAGGATTCGCTAGAGTTATAGTTATTGGACTTTCTGGTGAACTCTGCCTGGAAATTACTTCAACCTTTCCCTGGGCTCAGTGTTTGGCAGCCGATGTAGCTGGAGTGACGGTGACTTCATTGATAAAGACCACAGTCGAGATCGATTACGACCATTCACATGAACCCCATGCACCTCTCTTTGCATCCAGAAAGGCTTTAAGGGGTTATGGCACTGGGATGATCGTGTGGACGACAGTGAGCAGCATTTTGGGAGGAGTTGTGACATGCTGCATTCTGGTGAGTCTCGTGAACTTACATGCTCGCATCAATAGCCACGCCAGGGCCGACGATCCAGCAATGTGCGCGATTGATTGCTGTTTGAAATGTATGGCAATAATGCTCCTCCCTGCTCATCTGGCTGCAAAATGCTGTAATTGTACTTGGGGCAATCTACATACGCTGGAAAGAGGAGACACCCCTCCTTCAACTGCGTTCACTGCTTAGGTGGGTTTTTTTTTTTCGGAAATGCTTAAATACTGCTGCAAAATACTATAGTTGTAATACCGTAATACAGTAATGAAGTTTGTGTTTGGTGCAGT
>OW028580.1:38202835-38422835 GCA_932294295.1 Alitta virens
TTGGCACACTACATGTTTAATGAGCAAATCACCATGAATTCAAGCGCTCATGGTACCAGTGCCCTGCAAACTTGTGCAGCAATGTTGAAATAATGCCCCCAAAAAATGACTGCAAGATTTAAAAACCTGTATGCCTGTCAAACTTATTTTTACATTGCCCCCAAGGTCCACAAAAATTAAACAAGACATCATTTTCAAAAGGAGGAAAATAAAATAATAGATAAAAAAAAATGACAGTAGGATAGGTAGTCCATTGCCCTCTGTGAGCGATAAATGGAGTAATCACGAATTTGCACGACTTCTCACGTTTTGGCTGCCTGATAAACTTTGAGTTACTCTTTTTCCGTGAGGTGGCGTGGTCATCCTTATCTATTGTAATCCCGTAGACCTTCTCATGTGACTGCGCACGTCACCACACGTGATGTCGCAAAATGGTATTACGACATGCTGCAAATCTTGGCTTACGACATTAAGCTCTTTGTACAGTTGACAATGTCAAGGTCGTTTCCATGACGAAAGAGACAACTTGTTGCTATGGCAATAAAAAGATGTGCATCACTCCTCCGTGACAGTTTTACACAAACTTCTAACCCCCTTTTTGTATTGTAGGCTTCATATTATTTGCTCTGACAGTCCTATCCGCTTTTATGATTACATAACGACTTGTTATGTAATTGTTTTGTCCAAACTATTTGCCAAGTCAGCAGATTTGTTGCCAAAAGTCCTGAAAGTGCAAAAGAACTATCCGTTTTGATTAGTCATTTATTTTCTTTTATTTGTCCACAATTACTGTTATACGGGAAAGCTTGCATTTTGTCCAATTATATGTAAGAGACTTTTCTGTTTTGAGTAGTAATCTCATAACCCTCTTACATAAAAGGAGACAGTTGTATCTCTGGAACATGAAAGAGGGTAAAATTCATTGGGTCCTGTTCAAGTAAATTCTAATCTTTCTCAACTGATATGCACAGAAACAAAAACAAAGTATCTTCCTCAACTAGGTACACAGGTTCGACCTTACTATCTCTCACTAATCAGGAATTACACAGTAAAAAGTTTCCATAGCTGTTTTGCAATTCAACCATAGTTTTTACGGTAAAATACTGTTATTTTGGTATGCGGCGCGCTACCGTAAATTTTTTACGTTAAGATGCCGTGAATTTATTCTACGGCAAAATACTATAAAATTTATAGCTTATGAAAATGGCAGTCAAATCAGTAAATTGCTTGTGAAATAGACCAAATCCATGGGAAAATACAATAAAACTATTCTCATGGTACTGTAGCAAGTTTTGGTAAGTTACAGTAAATTTCAACTATAGTATGATACTGTAAAATGTATGGTAGATGGCCCAACTTTGGCCATTTTTTGGTGCTCATCCGTAGGGCCAACATCAAAGTACAACTGTGTGTGTAATTTACGGTAAGGTGATGTCTGTAATATTTTACGGTAAGCAATCATCACATGTATGCGAGTGCTGTAAATTTTATGGCAAACGTCCGTTTGTTCTGCTTTACGGTAGACCAATTTGTAACTGTAATTTTTGCAGCAGGATAGTGTGCAACAATTCAGTAGCGAGATGCTGTAAAAACTACAGGATTTCGTTTTAGTCAATTCTTCTAATTTTTCATTCCTTATTCATTCTTTCTAGGTTTCTTTCAGTTCTTAATTAGTTTATTCTTTTCTGTTAGTTTAAATGGGATCCTATATATTCTGAAATACAGGCCTGAGGTCTCACATAAACAAAGTAGGCCTGTAGGCAATATAACACTTATTAGTAGAAGGGATTTTCTCCAAGATCTGTACAAAAGAGAATCGTTATAAGAAATAAAACAACAAAAGAACAACAATAACACAACTTGGTGGACAAATAAACATACAAACATACCTCAAGGGAAACTAACAGAAGTATCATAAGAGGAAACAGTCTAATAGGAAAAAGTAAAAGAAGATATTTGCTTGCAAATTGTAACTCCCACAGACCCAGTATCAGATGCCATCAAAACCCCATTTCATCTCAACAAATCTCTGGGTTATCTGAGGCCATTTTGGAAAATGTATGAGAGAAGTGGGTAGAAAATAAAAGAGGTGCAGCTAATACTGTGGGGCCCATCTTAAAGGTCACCCTCCTACACGACCAATTGCTATTTTTAAACAGGTGGTCTCAAAATAATGATCACTTGTTTTTGGGTATTTTGTCTTGTACACAGTGTCTATGCTGAGGCAAGTAAAATACGCCACCATGGGGTAAATGTATAACATGATGTGGACTCCAAGCCTTATCATCTCATCATTACGTCTGCCACTGGTAGATGATCGTATAAGCTAAGCTTCAGACCCAATAGCATTAAGACATTCACATTGTATTCTTCAATTACTGTACATTCCCTATATTTACAATATACTAATTATGCTGTACTGAGAATTTTGTTTCAGTTGATTGTGTCATGTTTTGTGCATTTTTAACTCTACATTTTAAGACAGCTATTCGCCAAGCAGAGAGTGCTACAAACTTATTAAGTTGAGTGAAAGATAATCTAAAAGTCAATCATTTGGGGGTTAACCTTACATGTTAAGGTTAACTGGGGATTAGCAGGTCTCCTCTTACAAGTCATTTGCCAATTCAAAGTGTTTCATTAAGTAAACAGAATTGCAGTTTGTGGTTCATGTTTGATTTGTGCAACTATACAGGATTTTGGGTGGCCCAGTGGTTAACATGGTGGCTTCTTTGGTATGAGTGGTGGTTCAAACCACACTTCCTGCAGTGTTTATGAGTAATATATATATGAATGACATTCGATATGACACCGATCGTTGGTAAAATGAGTTTATGTTCGATACGAATCGGCGATATTTTGAGGGCGCTGAGTTTGAATTTTAGTGGATATAAGAATCACACAAGAGTGGCGTGACAACAAAATTTGACGCACAGCAAGTCTTTTGCCTAAAATAATTTGTTCGGACAATACTAATACTGGTACTGTCGATACCGTGAACTGGTACACATCCCTACTTGGGGTGCTCTGATATTCTGGGAACCATGTAATACCTTTCGAAGGGGAGTGTACCTATTGCCTGTCATCGAATTTAGCTGCATGACTACTCGCACGGGTAGCAAGTGATTTGAACATAATGCCAAAAAGTTACTTCGCTAACACCATCACACCAATATGACAACTATTTCTATTAAAAGACAGATAGAGAATGACATAAATGTTGAAATGTAACAATAAGGATATATGGTGAGGAAGGTCCACCGCATCCAAGACTTCCATTGGCAAAGGTAGTCCCTCAGCGAATGAGAGTCATTGACATCATCTGGTGTTCGGGGTGGGGGCCTAGCTCAGTGGTAGCGCCCTGGGCTTCCAACCACTGGGTCCTGGGTTCAATTCCCTATTAAGCCTAATTTGGATGGCTGTTTCATCCGTCGTCTCATTGCCATGGTCCCTCCCTGTCCTAATTAGCCCTCATCCACCCACCCACCCACCCTCATCTGGAGTGCAGTTTCCAAGTATATGAAATCTGTTGTAAAACCATCGAATGTAGTCAACACAATTCATCACAAATGATACAGCCAATACTGAAATGACCTTCTGCTCTAGCCCCTAGGTATGACTGGCCTTGGCACACTGACCTTTGCACAATACACATGACATATCCTGTCAATGTTTTATTTAGGCCTACTATAGTGCCTTTGAAACTGACCAGGAACAAATTGGCATTACTCCCAATTAATCTCAATATTCAAGATTGCATTGCATGTCGTGTCATTGTTGATGTTAAGGCCAAGCTTCGTGTAAGAGGTCATACAGCTAGATGTCATCATGCAATCACGTGACTGCACCTGGACTAACGTCAATCAAAATGGCGCCTCTGGGAAATGAGGGATTCAAGTGGAATCCCACAAGACCAGGTTTGCTCCATGGGGTGAGCACATTCTTGCAATGACTTAATTTGATCCTGGAACAGTATTGCAATTGGGACAAGAAAAATGTCTCTCTTGCCACCCGAAGTTCTATTGTCTCAGGCATTTGAGTCCCACGAGACATGGAAATTTTGCAACTGGTTATGCAGAGCTTGTAATAGTAGAATTCTGCAAGGAACTGCACACTAGAAATTATCCGAATGGAAACACACCCGCAGTGAAAATAGCCTCATGAGACCAATCACCACCTCCTCAGTGAGACCAAAGTGGTTAGAAAGTTTTTCTGTTTAGTTGTCACAAAACTACAGAAAAGAAACTTTCTCCAAGCTGCATACATTGTGATAGTGTGAAAAATAATATATATTATTTAATTGTTGATATCAAGAGATTATGGCCTATACCACAGTAATTGGGTTGTCTATAGTGGTTAAGGTAAAGGTCAGGACTTCCGCTGACCCTAGGTTCGATTCTCAAACCACTTCTTTTGGTTTGAACATATTTATTAAATTATGCCACCGGACCGAAGGCTCAATAACAGGTTCAATCTTGGTTAGTATAATGTGCAAACTGTACAAAAGACCTGTGGCCGGAGGTGTAAAGTAAAAACTGGATGAATAATTGATCTGTTGATGAACTATTACAAATAGACTAGGATTGGGCTAAAATCGATTTGTTGATGAAATAAATGATAGTGTTTGGATGATATTGTCTCCAAATAAAAGAAAATTGGAAGTTATTGGGAGTGGTGTTGTATTACTAACACTATTCAACAAGATTTGTCTATTGTTGGAATAGTTCGGACATTCGAGGAAAAATTGCTTAAAAGTTTCTGTAGAAGTGCCACGGTTACAAAATGGGGAATTAATACACCTTTTCACATATAAGTGAGCATTAAGATCTGAGAAACCAAGCCGGAGCTGTGCCAACACCACTTCTGCCTTTCGGAGTAATCCCAAAGACAGAAGTAAAGGTTCTAATAATGAAGTTATTTTTAATTTCTGCTTAAAGGTCGCACAAATCGGGCTTGACTTCACAGACACAGTTTCTTTTCATGCATGAACTAAGCTGGTTACCATGAGTATTATGATAGTGATGCCCAAGACATTGAATTACTTGAAAACACTACCCAGCTTGTACACTAAATTTAAAACTGCACGTAATCAGTGAAAGCGTATTTCTAGTTTGTGCTTTGGAACACACAAAGACTCATAAATAATCATTGTGGCACAGTATTTACAGAGTTACAAGTGTGGGGCAAGACTCTTCTAAGGAGATGTATTTTTCTCTAGTGGAGCCCCTTTTACAACAATTTCTCAATGCTACTGGTCTGAATCCCAGTCAGCTTAAATGACCAGCTGCCAGAGGCAGACGTAATGCTAAGGTGATAAGGCTGCTTGGAGTCCGCGTCACGTTACACATTTACCCCATGGGTAGGGTCTTTTACTTACCTTAGCATAGACACCTAGTACCATAAAAAGGAACAACCAATCTTCTCTTACATTGTAAGTGATGAGAAAATGGCTACACACGAACAATGAGCATGGGATCAACTTGATTACAAATAGCACCTTTCATTACCAGGCTAAGCTACTTCATTTAGGTACAACTCAGCTTTACATGCTCAGCAAAGTCTGGTAGACCAAAAAGCCTGAATGCACGTCATTGTGTAGTAATCCCCATATATAACATTTTCTGGCTATCTGTATAATTAGTACAGAATTAGTGGGCACTCATTAATTCTGGCCAGAATTCTTTGTGTTTCGTCTGATTAATGCGATTCATAGACAATTGGCACACGAGTTATGCCTGGGGTAGTTCGTGTTCCTTACAAAAGAACTGAACATGAACAGCTACCTACAAGTCTGTAACAGCCCCTGGAGACTGTTAGAGGAGAGAAATTAACATAACTAGGGCCCAAGACATACACAGACTTGGATGTGACTAAAATGTGTCTATGTCTCAATGCTACTGGGTCTCAAGATTAGTCAGCTTATATAACCAGCTGCCAGAGGCAGACATAATGATGAGATGATATTTACCCCACTGGTGGGGGTCTTTTACTTGCCTCAGCATAGACACTGAGTACACAAAGCACCGATTTAACGTCTCATGTGATTGACAACCAAAAGCTGTAGCTCATGAAGAGTGCCTTGCCCGGGGATCGAACCTTGGACCTTCAGCAGAGCTGGTTAATATGGAATTGGGACAGAGAATGATATTGGAATGAGTGGCATCAAATAATGAGCTAGAATCAAAAATTTATGAGAAATGTCAGGAAACTATACTAGCTGAAATCAATGATTCCAAGCTACAGTCAAAATTAGAACTTAATAACTCATCAAGACTGATTATAAACTCATCAAGACTGATTATAGGCTAGAACCCTATCTCTTATTAAACCTAAGCAGAAAAATGTATAATAAAGTAGCTAGGTTTAATGTAAGCTAACCTAATTTATGTAATGAAACAGGTAGACATGAAAACCCAATATTGCCAGCATTTGAGGAATGTCAGGAAAATAAACTAACTGCTAGTCGACAGATAAGTCTCCAGTACTGCATGTACACTAAGAAACCAGACAACTTAACAAGTCAACTAAATGCTGCTAGTGTCGGTTACAAGTCGTTGCCAAATTATTATACGGACAGATGCAGTGCTTCTGAACAAACTTCAGGGTTAAAAAAATAGACCAAAGATTTCATATATATTTCCTTAAACTGCACTCTCATACCATACAATCACTTTAAGGCAAGAACTAAAAAAGATGTTTGGAAATCTTTGAGAAATTTAACTTTAATAATTTGTTGGTTTATCACACCACGGTTATCTACATATAGCATGTAATATCCCCTATGCCAATGAAGATCAGAATGTTTAATCTTGTCATGGACCTTGTTTACAACCCGTTATAATATTTTTATATGGTATTTTGAAGTAAAACATGAGAAGTATGCTTCAAAGCTCATAAATGAATATATGTTAGTCTAGCAGGGTCACCGTGTTGCAAACTAGTAATTTGTGTATTTTGTTTATAAATGAATTATGGATTTAATTTCGGTCTTAACTATTATGTCATTTTGAATATATTTGGTATTGATATGCTTTAACTTGAATCATGGCACAAGTTAAATTTCTAAAAAATTTCCCTAACAGATTTTTTTTGTTTTGGCCTGAAAATGATCGTATATATGTGAGAGTGCAATTTAAGGAAATATATATAAAATCTTTGGTCAATTTCTGCAAAATTTATAACAAATCCTTATTGTAGCTGGCATCTAGTTATATTTACTACTTTTCTCTTATGCTTTCGTTGTTACTTAATGTCACTTACTTTATAGATATATGTATGATATAGAATGTTCCTGCAATATTAGGCCCTACCTAATCTTTACCCGATTTTCATGATAACATGCTCATTACACAACAAGAAACAAACCAACATGAATTTACAATTTAGGAAAAGTTTATTGTTATGTTTTTCTTTACAATCACTTGCACATGACTCAATTGACAGGAAAAATAAGTACTAAATTAACTTCATTCAACGAAACAGTACAAATATAAGCATTCCTATAAGTTTGAGAAAATACATAGCAGCACAAAACAGTGCAGTGACCATTTATCACTAAATTTAAACAATAAAATGAGGTCTAAATTTTTCAAGAACTGTGTAAAGTCTGTAACAAGGCATGAGCCAACTTGGGAAGCTCCAAATTCCACCTAAGATTTTGTCATCATAGAAAATATGCATAATTATATAATGTTTACTGAAATAGATTTATGAAATTGCCATAACAAATAACAGGCCTGTCAAGTAATTCCATAACAAATAACAGCTAATGCATACAAATAATATATAGTGCTTCCATATATTCTCTATCATAATATCAAGTGCATCCATAAAAAGATTAAATAAATCTTCCCACATGACTCTGCTAAATGAACTAACTACTTTCATTTTGATAGACCTATCAACTATCAATGCTTAATTTAAACTCATCAATGAGTTAAGATAAATGTACTCATTGATAATATTAGTGTCACCAGATTAAGATAATTCACACTACTCCCTGCAGTTCTGGCTTGAATTCCATAATTCTCATCATCATAGTAATCATAATCTTCAAATCTCTTCCTTTTCCTGTTAATTTTAGATTTCTGTCTTTTTGGTTTCTTTCTTCGCGAAAGTCTGCGCTTTTTGACCCTCCCATTCTCTTCACCGTCACCATCATCAAATGAACTTCTTTCCTCATCCTCTTAAACATAATGTAGAAAGGAAAAAGAGACACCATGAAACCTATTTCAAATGTTTGTGAAATTATCAACATAGTGGGCAACTAAGTACATCAAATTTTCAAATTTATCATCAAACTTTCCTTTTTTTGATATACATCTATTTGTTGATATTTACTGGATGAAAGCCTTACCTTTCTTCTTTTTTCTTCTCTGTCCATGTCTTCCTGACACTTTAGTCCTTTCTTTATCTTGTTCTTCTTCGTTTTCATCCCTGTCATCCTCTCCTTCATCTCTATCATCTTCTTCATATTTCTGTTCATCCTTCCTATCATCATCATCCTCATCATCTTCCTCCTCCTCATCATCTTCATCCCCATCATCATCTTCTTCTTTATTACTGGCATCTTCTCCTTCATCCTTACTATCTTCTTTGTATTTATCTTCATCCTCTCTATCATCTTCATATTTTTCATCATCATCCTCCTCATCATCATCTTCATCCCTATCATCATCATCTTCTTCTTTATTACTGGCATCTTCTCCTCCATCCTTTCTAACATCTTCTTCGTGTTTATCTTCATCCTTTCTATCATCTTCATATTTGTCATCTTCCTCCTCATCATCTTCATCCTCATCATGTTCTTCTTGTTCATCCCTGTCATCCTCTCCTTCATTGTTTCTAATATCATCATCTTTGTCCTTCTCCTCATCCTCCTCAGCATCATCTTCATCCTCATCTTCTTCTTCATTTTTATCTCTGTCATCCTCTCCGTCATCCTCTCCATTAGCATCTATCTCCTTATTGTCATCTTCATCATCATCATATTCCTCTTTTTCATTTGTGTCATCTTCTCCATCCTTTCTATCTTCATCCTCATCACCATTATGTTCTTCTTTCTTTCTATCAGCATAGTTTTCCTCCTCCTCCTCCTCTTCCTCCTCCTCTTCCTCCTCCTCAGCATCATCTTCATCCTCTTCTTCATTTTTATCTCTTACATCCTCTCCTTTATCTTCTCTATCAGCATCTTCCTTCTCATCCTCCTCCTCATCATCTTCATCATCATTATGTTCTTCTTTTTTATTCCTGTCATCTTCTCCATCCTTTCTATCTTCATCCTCGTCCTCATAATCTTCATCCTCATCATCATTATGTTCTTCTTTCTTTCTATCAGCATCTTTTTCCTCCTCATCTTCATCTTGCTTCTTTCCATCTTCACCCTCAACTTTATCTATTTGCTCATCATCTTTTCTCTCCTGTTGTTCATCTTCATCCCCATCTTCATTCCTCTTTTCTCTTTGTCTATTTTCTTCATCTTCAGGCTCCTTTTCATCATTGTTTTCATCCATATTATTTCTCTCCACTTCCTTGGCTTCATGCTCAATCACTGTATTATCATCATAGTCACCTTCATTCGTTTGTTCATGTTCATCCTTACCCTCATCTTCATCGTCTTGTTCTTTACCATCTTCAGATTCTTTGTCCTCTACTAATTTCTCCTTTTTATCTTTTTGCATTTGCTCTTTTTCCTTATCATCCCCTTTATGGTCTGCATCCCTTAATTCATCTTCAAGATGAACCTCTTTTTGACTATCTCCGTCCGCCATTTTTTCTTGCTTGTTAGTTTCTTCATCATGTTCATCCGTATCTTTAGCATTGGCTTCTTTCTTCACTTCATCCTTATTCTTAACATCTTCATCTTTATCTGCATCCAAATCATCCTGTTTTTTATCTTCTTTGATTTCATCATTATCGCCATCATCCTTGTTACCAACATCTTTTTCTGTCCTATGTTTTCCATCTTTGTCCTTTTTATCATCATCCAATCGATCTTTGTTCTCATCTTTATAAATTTGCTTGGCATCATATGTTTGTTCGTCATCATCTTTATCAGCATCCTCATCTTTATTTCTTTGCTCCTCTTTCTCATTTTCATCATAATTTTCTTCATCCACGAAAACTATTGACGTATTGTTAACAGTGTTGTTTCTGGGCATTGGCTTGATGACCTCATAATGCCTTTCTTTCCTTGTGTGGTTTTTCATCAGTTGCGTCATTATTCCTTTCCTGTTAGAAGTCACTTTCTTGACTCTTCTGTTCCCTGGAGACTCACTTTCACTTCTGTACTCCTCTGTGATACACAGAAACATGGAAACCATCAAGAAACATACACAACAAAATGTAAATGAATGTTTTATGATATTGACCTTCATTTGTGCTGTGGGCATATCACAGATATAGCATGGGTGATGGCATTCTGGAAGTGTTATAGAAAGTTTCATTGGCTGATATATTTTTATTTAATCAAGTGTATAATGTAAATCATCATTTAAACTATGAACTAAACACACAAAATCTACAATGAAATCATCCTCACAATACTTGCCTTCAACCAGATCTGCTCCATCACTGTCTCTTATAACTCTCTGGACAACAGATTCATCTTCCGCATCTTCATAATCTCGATGATCTTCTCGTTTCCTTTTGTGCATTTCTTCAGGAGGTGATGGACTTGTTGTCACGATTCTTTTATCAATGTGCTGGTCTTCAACAACTTGTTCTGTCACTGTAGCATTCTTTAAAAGTTCCATGTAATTGGCCATTTCTTCTGTGTCAGTTTCATCAGTTTCATCAGATTTATTGTCAGTTTTTTTGTCTTGAAGAGGATCCATTGTCACATTCTGAGGAGGTAATTGACTTCCACCTTGGTCATCCTTTCCTGTAATTTTCTCATTTTCATGTGGTGATTGATCAACACTATGTTCTTCAGCATCGCCAATTGTGTCATTCTGGTCTGATGACACATAGCTCAATTTATGATGTATGCTTTGATTTGAAAAACCAGAACCAATGGTTTCATTATGCGAAATACTTTCCAGGTCCTTCCTAGTCCTTCGGTGGGGTAAGTCGCTATCCAGGTTCTTGTCCGTATGTTTTATGTCTCTTTTCATTGATACATTTTTCAAATATTCATCTGTTACATTTCTGTTTCCATCAATGTAAAAGCCATTGTTGACTTGCTGATTTACCCTCTCTATTCTCTTCACTATCTGATACATTGGATGGCTATTACCAGGCACTGGACTTGTATTATTTGTTTGGATTTTGTTGTTGCCATTTTGCAATGGTTTTGCATTCGTAAGTTTCTGAGCTGCTCCTTCTGTCCTGTCAATTGCAGTCACTGATCTGCTAACCTTGGAACTGAGAGTTTTGTTTTTAGCTGCTTCTCTGTCACTGCCTTGGTCTTTCGCCACATCAGCATCAACAGCTATGTTCTTGGCAAAGTTATCATCAATGGCTCTGTTTTTGCCATCAAATGCTTTAGCTTGGTCCTGTGCAACTTCACTGCCACTATTGTTGTCTTTGGCAATTTTGATGTCAGCGCCTTGATTTTTTGCAACTTCACTTCCACTGGCATTATTTTGGGAAATTTTGATGTCAGCACCTTGATTTTTTGCAACTTCACTGCCACTGTCACTAACTTTGCTAACAGAAGTGTGATCATCTGCCACTTCGATTTCATCGCCAACAGCATTGTTTTTGGCAGCTTCCTTGTCAGTGCCTTGTCTTACGTTTACTTTAGAAACAGAACCTTTCTCTTTGTTATCTCCAATCTTGCTTTCAACAGCTTCACTATCAAGAGTATCACTCTCAACTGTTGCAATATCACCTTTCTCAACCTCGGCTGCAATCATCTGCTTGCTGTTACCGGGTTGTGATGATTTGCTTTTCAGTGTTTGATTAGCAGTCATGACTTCCTCTGTCAAATTCTTGCGACTTTCTTTGTTGATATGCAGGTCATTATCTCCTGTATTGCTTTCACTCTGACTAGTAACAATGTCCGGTTGAATTGCAACACTCTTGTCACCTCTCTCCATTGAAGCAACAGACTCACTCGTATTTTCTTTTCCAGCAATATGATGTGTCATAATCTTTTTCGCAGATGTTTCACTTAACCCAAGTTGCAAAGTCTTATTGTCAAAACCCTCCATGGTTTTATTTTTAGGCATGTTTTTGATTACAGTTACATTCCTGATTCCGTTTCGATTTGACACCATACCCAGTCGACTGCTGACATTTGAATTTCCTTTTCTCTCAAAAGTCGGTTCAGACACAGTTTGTTCAGCACGTTTATCAGTCTTTGTTTTGTTTCTAGTCATCACGGTCCCACTTGATCCTGTTAGCTTTTCAGTTGATTTAATATCCGATTCTTTTTTCTCATCTGGGCCTCCTTTGCTTATAGGATTGGCTATTGTATTCTTTCTTTTAACCAATTCTTTTTCTGACATTGATTCATTGAAATGAAGAAGACTTTTCTCTTTGCCAGTCATATAATTTTGTGCCTTTCCACTAATATTAGAACTTCCAATCGATATGTTTGCTGCATTTTGGAGTGAAGTAGTTCCATCATTTAATGTGTCTTCTAAATTCCCAGGCTTGCTTGTGTAATTTGTATTGTTAATCTTTTCTCTTCTTGAAGACATCTCCGCACCATCAGAGATTTTGATCTGTTTCTTAATATCTCGCAGTGAGAATGTACTTGAAGTTTTACCCAATGCATTCATAACTGACAGAACCACAGATCCATACAATCCATCCGAATAATCCCTGAAGGTTGTTGTTAGAGTGTACGACCAATCTTTTGATGGTGGCTGTATAGTAAACTCGAACTCCTCTGCGTCAGGGTTGGATTTGGTTTTGTTAAAAAGCTTAAGTGAATAAGATGTTGGAGGTGGATTAGCAGTAAAACTGCATGGTAGGATGAGGTCTGTTCCTGCCAGAATCGGCGGAGAGCTCGGACATCGCAAATTCACTGGTGGGAAGTGAAGATTTAACAACAGGCTTGCCTGGGTTTTAAAATTAGCGTAGCTATAGATTCCAGTCAACTTAGGCTTGCCTTGACCAAAAACTAAAAATGACGATCCAGGTCTACCAACATATTCCTGGATGTGTGTGTACTTCATGATTCCTGTACTGTAATCAAAATCAATTTTTCTGTCTTGCCAGTCTTTTGTAAAATGGGACGTTACATCCTGCCCTCCAGGGTAATCCGAGTACTGTGCTAATATCTTAACTTCAGGTTTAACTGGCATCGTTCCTGTGACATCAGCAATAAATGCTAAATTATTGAGATCGTCTAATGTGACATTTACTTCTGAGTTCGGGGGATAGTAATTCTCTATTATCATTGGTCCTGATGCGGGTATTCTGCCAAATTGCACCTTGACAACTGCTCCTAGGACTTGGATGAAAGTCTCATTTGACATTGCGATTATGTTTTCTCTCCTAGCTCGCACCAGGCAGACATAGCCACCACTGTCACCAGTCAAGATGGGAGTGATTCCGATGGTCACTCCATGTCCACTTGTGTGGATGTGACTTTTGAAACGTTTTGTCCTCCTCAGGTTTGGATCCAAACCCACACCGGGTGTTGCTGGAATGAAAAGAAAGAAATCCATTCATGAAATATATAAAAATAATGGAAACCTGAATTGAATGTAAATGTGTGTGGGTTTAGAGTCTTCAATTACGTAATACTACAACTCTCATGACTGCACCATTAAGCTTTTCCTAACTCCCTGGGAAGTATATAGCCCACTGTGGGTGCCTTGGTCCAGTGGATAAGGTGGAGACGTATGCACATGGTCATGGGTTCAAACCCAGCCTGTAGGCTCTTATTCATATTGTGACGTTTATCACTAGCGCTCACAAAATATCAGATAGTAAATAAGAGCTAAGCGAACATCACATTTCTCGGGCCATGTAAACCATGAAAAATTTAGCAATACCTTGAGCATTAAACAAATTTGTGATTACAATTTACATGCATATATCAGAAAAAAATAAAATTAAAATCAAATACCTGATTAAATATATTAATAGATTATATGACACATAAATGTTGATCTTATTTAGAGCTAGAGGCCTGTAGGGCGTGTAAGTTAATTTTGCTCTCGTGTGTCGGAGAGCACGAAAAAACTACTTCCGGGAATAACGTCCAGAATGGCGTCATTGAAATTGCATGGAGGTGGCTAAGTTCGTCTGGAATACTAAACAATAACCACTTGACATGTCATGATTTTGTTGTCGGAGAAAGAGCAACATTTAAAGTAAGTCTTACTCCCAAACCAGAGCTTTAGACCGCATATTATTTGAGTAATGGACCTGAGAAGTTAGGCGTAGCTTCGACCGATACTCAAGCCATCTATTTATGTCTGATTTGGACAAATATATTGGCCTGGGAGTGATAGATATCTCTTGAAAATGCTATTTTCGATACTTCTGATGACAGATAAATGCTTAACTCCATTGAAAACATACCCGACCATCAGACTTTGGCTCGTGAATTCAAATATGGTGGCATGGGTCCCAAAAGTATGGCAAAAGCTAGATGGAGTATCTATACTCTGTAGAGGATGGACCGATTGGCCACTAAAAACTTTCGCAGTCAAACTATGATAATGACGTCACAATGCAGCCCTGAGATGCACTGAGAATTATGGGAAAACAGATTCTGCTGACATCACAACACTCTTGCCTAACGAGATTAAAACTGACTCAGGTTCGTTATGATGACATAATGACAACAATTTCTTTCCAAAAAAACTACAGACAAGGGTCCAGTTTTATTAGAAAACGTGAGCACACAGTCCGGGGCTACTTCCAGTTGTGCTTGGGAAATAGAATGACTGCAAAAGTTTTTAAAGGGAAATCGGCTCATCTTGGCAAAAGCGTAGATTGCACTACAAATTGACGATGCTTTGGTCATAACGTACTCGCCCTAATCCACAGCAAATAAATCAATACCCGAATAATTAAATGATAAAATATAATACACAATAATGTAAATCTTATTTCTAAAGGCCTCTACCACAATGATTTTGTGAAAATTTCTTGTGTCATAAACTCATAAAAATGTTTGTTTTATTTTATTTTCAATACCCACCTGTAAAAACTGGGAATGAATGTTTCAGCTCCATTCCCGTTGTCAAGCCCTTGTGAATGAAGTGGATTTTCTCAATGGTGAAATGCTGTGTTGAGCTGAGGCCTGTAATGTCACAGGAAAAATAACAGTGCGTGCCATTTTTTACAAATTTTTCTTTGTCAATGCATGATCTTGTGACGATTTCAAGAGCTTCAAAAAGAGTCCAAAAACTGACAAGAACTGTCAGAAACAGCAGGATGAAATTATCATATTTCATCTCCAAAATAATTCACATTTTTCTTCTGTAAATCTCCAAACACTTTCAAAATATTTCCTCATAATCCAGCTTGTTAGCGACGTCACGATAACAGGCATGTTGAAGTTATTGTGACGTCACAATTGGTAAAGCCCCCTCTATGTCCGACAAACCGAATTGAGAATGACGTCATAATTTTATGACGTCACTATTTTTGAGCTAAGGGGATTTCCAGGCACGATTTCTCATGAGTCATGAGGTGAATTATAAGTATTTAATAAATTATTGCAAGCCCGCCCTCTATCTAAACTGTTGGAACAAATTTGATCCAAAGGTTTAATTAACTTTTAATTATTACATATTATGCATTAAATTGTGCTTAATCCCGAAAACTATTCCTTTTCTTTTCTCCTTTTTTTTTTTTTTTGGCTTTTTTTATATCAGTACCTCCCAAACTAGATTGATTATTTATCGCTTAATCAATGTCACCACGAACAAAGAAAGCTGATTAAGATCCAAACAGGAAGTAGTTTCCATCCCAAGATGACCTTATGAGGATTTGTTGCCATGGTTACCTGGTGTTCAGGAAACTGGGATATCGGTTATGATTAATGTGCCGAACATGGTCATAGAACCCAGGAAGATGACACTATTGTGCAGGAAATGAAGAAGCAGCAAGTTTGTGATTCAATGGATCTTACACAGAAGTCCAAAATACTTTAAAACTGTCAATCTGGAGAGTCGCTTGCTAGAGAAAATAAGCTAATTGTGTAATTGTTAGAAAAAGGCCTATCATTAAAAATAAAAACAATTAAATATTAAGATTTATCATTTCAATTATACTTTAAAACTTGCATAATATGTTGATATGTGTCTAGGCAATTTAATTGTATACTTTTGTCTTCAATCAGACTCAGACTTGCATTTATTCGGCAACAACGACAAAGCAAAAAATCCACTGATACATCGTAAAAACAAAAAAAAAAACAGTATAGACATTAAGAAAAAAAAAAGTTAGAAAAAAAAATTATAATAAATAAAACAATAAATCAGTAGTGGAGATCATTAGCACTCTAACATAGGCCTAAGTAAAGCAAAATCTTAGTCCACTATATAGATGGTAACGATCTATATATTTATTCCCATACTTATCTTGTTTTTGGGGCTCCATTATAAATGAGCTTCCAATGCAGTTTAAGTTCTAAACAATACCCCTGTCCTGAGCCTGCAAACTTGTACATGATATTATATTTCATATATCTGGTAATCATCAGATCTGTCATAATAAGATCAAAGGGTAAGGGTTAGACCCCTCTGAGTGATCTTGATCCCTTGCATGACATCGTACATGATCTTGACCTTTGACCCTATTAGATATAATTCCATTGTATGATAACGTGCCATCGAATGTACGACACATACACAAGAAAACATGTGATTCTAAGATAGATAATTCGTCATAAAATGAATTGATTACTCTGTATTCCAAGATTTAGTTTCTAAAAGTGCAATAAGTCTGACATAATGTGACAGCTGGGACGTAGACTTATAATGTGAAATATTGGCATTTTGTTGTTGTACATGTGTATTGTACAAACTAGGCTCCACTTGTCAAAATACCTCTAAAAATTGTCTATATAGATAGCATTTAATTCAGTAACAGAAAATACTATAGAAACTCACTTTAAAATACCTCACCATTAAGACCACCTCAACATGAAGACTGCCTCACTGTTAAGGCAACATTCCTATTAAGTCCACCTCAACCGTATAAAGTCTACCTCGCCAGTGAGACCACCTCAAAATTAAGACCACTATAAGATCACCTCACCATTAAGACCACCCTCACACGAAGACTGCCTCACTTTTAAGACAACATCACTATTAAGTCCACCTCAACCGTATAAAGTCTACCTCGCCAGTGAGACCACCTCAAAATTAAGACCACTATAAGATCACCTCACCATTAAGACCACCCTCACACGAAGACTGCCTCATTTTTAAGACAACATCACTATTAAGTCCACCTCAACAGTATAACAATTTAACCATTTAAACCACCTCACTATTTTATTAAGTCTACCTCGCCAGTGAGACCACCTCCACATTAAGACCACTATAGACCACCTCACCATTAAGACCACCCTAACATGAAGACTGCCTCACTTTTAAGACACATCCCTATTAAGTCCACCTCAACAGTATAACAATTTAACCATTTGAACCACCTCACTATTTTATTAAGTCTACCTCACCAGTGAGACCACCTCCACATTAAGACCACTATGGACCACCTCACTATTAAGGCCAACAAAGTGGGACCCTAGTGTATACTTTCCATTGTAATTTACTCCTCTGCTCACTTCGCATTTTTACCAGTACCTTTTAATTTCTGTTCTCCACATTGTATTACGGGTCATAGTATGGCCCCCTGTGTAACATTTTCCCAGACCTAATCTGCATAACTGCTACGTCATGGCAGCCCTATTTGTAGCTCGTGGAGCCTGATGAAAGGACACTTCCCCTTATTCATTGAGTACTTCCTTCCTTCTTTTGAGGAGAGCTTCTTAGCAGTGCGCACATGCGATCACGTGATTTGCACCACGCTTTGTTACCTTAATAGCCAGTTGTGCTTTTTAACATTCAAGAAGACAAAAAGAAAAAAAAATCACCAAAAAAATGTAGGTCATTGTTTTGGTCTACCAGTAAGATGAATGGTAGATGGGCCAATGATAAGATACCATGGTACAGCCGTCAGAAATCACACATGTATTGCAGTGTATTTATGTTGTATTGTATTGTATAGTTTTGTATTGTGTTGTGTTGTAATGCCCCCATGATACTGGTCAGAAGCTTATCAGACAGACATTTATTATGTCACACTTATATAGCACCCAACCAGTAAAAACTGCTCTCAGGTGCTGTAAATGTAAAATTTGTAAAAAGTCAAATAGACACAAGATTAAAATAAAATCGAGTTTGATAAATTCCATAGAAGAGAAATCGATAAAATGTTTAAAGTCAGTAAAAGAGAATTTTATAAAACTAAAAGTCACATTATATGGCTATAATCATCAGTAAACAGAATGATTTTCAGTCCCTTTTTAAAAGTCGTCAGACATGAAACAGTTCTCAGCTCATCCGGTAAACAGTTCCAAATTGTTGGGGCAACATGTACAAAAGATCTGCCACCATATCTCTTACACTTAAACGATTTAACAGCGAGAAGATTTCTATTTGCTGAGCGCAGTGTTCGAGATGGTGTGTAGAGAGTTAACAACTCAGGGAGATATGTAGGTGACAGACCAATTAGCGCCTTAAATGTCAGGAGGGCAAGTTTGAAATGAATCCTTTTGGGCACAGGGAGCCAGTGTAGCTCACGGAGGACAGGGGTAATATGGGAAGATCTTCGTGTGCTGCTAAATGATTTTTGCAAAAAATGTAAAAAAAAAAATTAAAAAGAATTAATGATAGCTGCCTTGCCTAAGCTTAGATTATCTGTTAACTTGTTTTTGTATTATTATTTTATTTTTTTTGTCTTGCATAAGATCAATTTCACAGGCTTTGGAAGGCTGAATCATTCCTATTGACCGCATTGTGTCAAAAGTAACACATTCTAGTGTATGTTGTGCATAACTCCAGCAATGTTGCGTTCAGTATGTATGCAGAAGAGAAATACGAGTATATAATTCTATCGTTACAAATGAAACAGGTTCTATTTTGACCTGAGCAGTAAATCATGCACAATGATGTCATACATAATACCACTCAATGGCATAAGTGGTTGATAATCAAGAGGTCTCTCTCTCTCTCTCTATATGTATGTTCCGCTAGAACAGCCTCGCTGATCTTGAAGGAAAACTTTTGATGATGATTGCATCATTTCTCGTGACTTTTTTTCACACTGAGGTCATCAGACAGCGGCGCATTACAGGCTTCTGTGGCCCTGCTTACTTCATTATGGCAAACGACCATGTACTTTATCCTATCAAATGACAGGCTACATATGCCCCCAGGCACTTGGGCTACCTAGTTACAAACTTTGCTGTTGTATAATAATGAAGGATCAATGCAAAGGTGACTTAAATTACAATTTATGTGGAACCAATCTGCTTTCATGGCTACCAGTGGATGGTTTATTTTAGGTAATGCTACCAGTTCTGCTGTACAGTGTAAAGGGGTGTCATACTGTCACATACAAAAGCTATGAGTGACCACATACTTAAAAAATGGGCTATACGTAGCTATATGTTCTCACTTGTGGCTCTGTTAATCACGTATAAATTCTTTCAATGAGCGTACGTGAGGCAGTCGTAGATCGCTCGCCGGACGGGTATTTTAAGGAATGCTACCAGTTCTGCTGTATATGCAGTGTAAGAGCCCATAAAACAATGACCAGATTTTGCAAAGAGAACTGCTTAATGATTAGTTCTGCTGTGTTTGCACATGCACATGTAATGAACTAACCTAAATATGTCATAAATCTGTATGGTGTCAATGGCTTCATACATGCTGCATTAAATTGTTATTATTTTGATCCAGCACAACATATGTATATATGCCACAATTTTAAGTTTTCCGCCAAATTTAAATTCTTGAAGATCATGAATTAAATTTTTTTCCCAATGAAGTCAATTCTTTTATGATGAGATAGTGTGCTGTCGTACCCTTGCTTTGAAATATTTCATCTGATTTTAGGTATGACGCAATGACATGCCCTGTTTCAAACATTATTTTTGGCTTCTTGATAAGCACATTTTCTTAGTTCTATCACTTTTGTTATTGGGTGTCACACTTTCTTTTATATAAAACGTGTATACCCTTTGTTAATTTTTTTTATAAATGTTTGTTAATGACAAAGCCATGCTTTTCGTTTGCATGACAAAAGGGTAGTTATTATTGAAATTAATTTTCAAGTTCATTACATTATCTTCCCAAGGACTGTGAAATTTGATCGATTTTGAAAAGGTATTGATTAATTTAATTTCAATAAACATGGTGATTAGGGATAATGGGTTAGTGTGTGACTCAGTGACAGCAGACCTTTTGATTAGTGAACAAGGTACACACATTTACTCTAAAAAAAAAAAAGTATTGCACTGTATTGTTTTGTTTTGTATTGTATTGTATTGTTTTGTATTGCATTGCATAATGAGACTGGTCCAAAGCTTCGACCTATTCTATGCTTCGACAGCTTTCAAGACCAGAAGCAGTTGTAATGATGAGATGATAAACTTGGAGTCCACACTATAGATGTTAAGTACTTTGGTGCGGGGCACAAATAATTCTACACCTCATGCAACTAACATCCAGAGAAGCCAGGCTGTAAAGGACAAATGTGATGATGAGATATATATATATCTGGGCACTCTTCATGAGCTACATCCGAGCTGGATGTCGTTCGGATGAGATGTTAAACTGGCGGTCCCTTGAACTCAGTGTCTATGCAGAGGCAAGTAAAAGATCCCATCCATGGGTAAGTGTGTGACATGAGTGGACTCCTCTCTCTCACCTCATCAATCAACCCTCGATAGTGGCAAGAACTTGCCTCAAGAGGAGTTCACACTGTCACGGATGGGTATGGCCAGTGGGCGCGGATGAAAAAATGTTCACTCGTGAAATGCACGGCAGACCTCCATGCCCATCCGTAGCCCATCCGTAGCCCATCCGTAGCCCATCCGTATCCCATCCGTAGCCCATCCGTAGCCCGTAGCCCATCCGTAGCCCATCCGTAGCCTTATCATCATTTACTCTTAAACCACTCACATGAGCGATCTACGAGTGCCTCACGATGCCTCATGGATGCCTCACGGATACCTCACAACAGACGTCCACTGAACTGGTCTACGGATATCAGCTGAGCATTCTACGGATGTCCACTGAGCGGTTGACGGACGTCCTTTGAACGCTTTTCGAAAGAATTTATACGTGATTAACAGAGCCACGAGTTAGCATGTATAGCCCATTTTTTACGTCTTTGGTTACTCGTAGGTCTTATCCGTGACAGTGTGAACACCTCTTTGGAGGGCTACACTTCCTGTATCTATCTATCTATCTATCTATCTATCTATCTATCTATCTATCTATCTATCTATCTATCAGTCTATTAAAGTTTAGTGTGAGAAATTACCATTGTAACATGTCAGTTGTGGAATTGAACAAAAATCTAAATATGAGTTAAGTTAACTTCACTAGTTCTCATAGCACATTCAAAAGTGGTTCAAAGCTATCAGAAAACCATTGTTAAACCTTCAATTTTCAACTTTTCAAAGCTGTACTTGTAAGGTTAAAAGCTACCAATGAAATGGCAACATTCCATGAATTGATGATATGAAAAGTGTAGATTTCTGCAGCAAAGCAAGTGTTTATCACCTCTGACACTCTTCTTTTCATGACTGTAGAAGTGTAAAATTGACTAAGATCAAAGGCACATGAAGTAACAATTGACTGCAGTAACTCGTGGGTGTTCTTGATGTTCAAAATAACACTGGCTATAAAGTGATCTTCAAATGGCAATCACAGATATAACAGTCTGTAAGTGGTAATTACAGGAAAGTCATTTGAAAAAGGCCCCCTTTTCCATTAGCTTTAAATGCTTCAGATGTTTCCTGTTCAAATAGAGAACTATTGTGAAAGTTAACATCTGAAATGTCAGTTAAATAGGTAAATGGAGAAATATAAAAAAATCTGTGAAATGGGTAAACTGCAGTTGATCTGATAAAATGCCAGTCAACTATTTCTTGTCACAGCAGAGGCTGTTATAAGATATCTTTAGATGACTATACAATACAGTTAAAATGTCAAACAGCTGAGAGGTATAGTGGTTAAGGACTTGACCAGCTTCACCTTACCATGTTTAAACAGGTCTTCGGTTCAATTCCCGAGCAGCAACATGTTCGTTTTATCACAAATGCCATTTTGCATTAGACATTAAACTGGCATGCATGAAACACAGTGTCCATGCTAGGACAAGTAAAAGACTCCACCTGTGGGGTAAAATGTGTAACATAGTATAGAATGCAAGCCTTATGCTCTCAGCATTACATCTGCCTTTGACAGCTGGCGATTTTTGCTAAACATAAACAGCATAATGCGCAGATGACGTGTTAGATTTCCTTGGCATTGGCAGATTTCAGTCGACAGTGGCCAACGTTAAAATGTAATGCTATATCTAGATACAAGATGACATATTAGTTATGGTAAGTCAATGCAAATTGTACGGTACAATTCGTTTCATGAATTCTTGTCATTGTTGGATCATATTTCATCTGTGGTTCTTAGATGTAGTACAACTGATCGTATTGTGTTACTACAACATCCCTTGGAAGACATGACAGCAGATTGAGGTCCACATAAATTGTAATTTAAGTCACCTTGGCATTGATCCGTCATTATTATACATCAGCAAAGTTGGTAACTAGGTAGCCCAAGTGCCTGGGGGCATATGTAGCCTGTCATTTGATGGGATAAAGTACATGGTCGTTTTCCGTAATGAAGTAAGCAGGGCCACAGAAGCCTGTAATGCGTCCCTGTCTGATGACCTCGAGGTAAAAAAAAAGTCACGAGTCAGAAATGATGCAATCATAATCAAAAGTTTCCCTTCAAGATCAGTGAGGCTGTTCCAATGGGCCATATAGACAGACCTCTTTGATTATCAACCACTTATGTAATCCAGACAAAAATGGTCTTTGTATCACATTGCTGGTCTGGGTATACTGTATATATAAATCAAAGGCTGTGTTATACTAGATACTGGCCGTATCATTTGTAATTATACAATTTATGAATAAATGTCTCTTGAATCTTGATGATAACCGCTGATCACCATTTCTGGAAATGTTAACATAGTTTTCCAATGGCATCTGAATCCGCTTTCATGATAACCCATACAAGCCTGTTTTCACCTTACCATAATGTGGATACTATTCGAGTTATTTGCACAGGCTTTGTATGGTCTAATGTCACACCACCATTTGTGTATATCATGGCAACCAAACTATGTCCAAATCAACATGGTGACCGCTTACCAAATGCTGATTACTTTTGTAGCCCTTTGCAACTCTTTTAACTAGACACCGAACAGCTGAACAATGAAAAATATATTGAAGCAGAATTAAACAATTAAGAAGCAACAAAGAAGCAATTAAGCATTTAAACAGCTCTTCAGCTGTCATTCACTTTAAAAGGACCTCTTAAAAGTTTGGCAATTGAGGATCTGCTTTTGAAGTGTGTGTTGGTTTTTTTCATGTATTAACCTTCATTTGATGAGCTGTCAAGACCTTAATTGATGAGCTTGTCACATAATCAAGGTCGTGGAAAAATTAAAACAGCCACTTGGGTTTTTTTTTTAATAAAGTTTCAGTGTAATAAAAAGAAAAGGAAAAATGTCAGGTTTTAAATGGACCTTTCAAATTCTGTTGACTCATCTGGGTTTAAATACTGGTTAATTGTGCTTCATAATAATCCCCAGAAAAGTCAAAGTTCGATAGGATGATCAGTATATTTCTGGTGGTTGGGTGTTGGATGGAATCCCAGATAGCATTCCTAATTGCACCAGCGTCGTTTCTATAGTGGCAGCCGTCGGTACACCATCGTTTCATCAATGTTTCAACAACGCCAACATCTTGCTGACGTTGATTCGATATGGAATGCTATCTGGGGGAGTGATTAACATCCTGTATTTCTGCACCTGATGAGCTAATTAGGACAGGCAGGGACCATGGCAATGAGATAATATTTCTTGTGGTGGAACAGGGATATATTTGTAAGTTCTTAGCCATTAGGTCTGCAGGCAGCCAGGTCACACTCAAAGTTACTACTCCTTCTAAATCATATCTTCACATTTACATGAATTTAAGTGACCACAGATATATCTATGTCAAGACAAGTAGATGGCCCCACTCATTAGGTAAATGGATTATAAGGTCTGAACATTAAAGCTGAAACCAACTTCTGCATACGGATTTAATTAACCAAATTGAACACCTACATACTATATTATCCTTTTCAATCTGCACTACATATGAACCAACATGTACAAAGTATGACAAATGTTAGTTTATTTTTCCTCATTCTTTTTATAAAGAATATTTAAAACATTACTCACTCCAGGGGTGCGGCAAGGTGCACCTTATAATGCCTGATTTCTGAAAAGGGCAAGTTTTATAGGCCTGCCTATGGCTGAGGGTGAAAGCTTAGGAGGGCTTTATGACCTACAGATTGGGGGTTAATACCCTTCTAGGGCCCCCCTGAAACACCTTATGTCTTGCTTTACTGGACTCATGGTTAATGACTACATCATGCTAGTGAGCTTCTGGGAGTTTGTGAAAACAGTGGCAAGATGAGATAAGATAAGAGGAGATAAGATAAGATGAGCTAAGGTAAGGTAAGGTAAGATGAGTTAAGATAAGATAAGATGAGATTATATAAGATGAGATGAGATGAGATAAGATAAGACAGGATAAGATAAGATGAGATTATATAAGATAAGATGAGATTAGATGAGACAAGATAAGATAGGATAAGATAAGACAATTATTCAAATTCTCAATGGTATGTCACTTCCAGTGGAATCCTTTTTTCTTTGAAAGGCAATGTACCCCATTCTCTATGCGTGACAGTTACAAATTAGTAAAACCCAAATATAATACAGTGCGATATGGTTTAAAATCTCTGATATATCATGGTGCTTCTTTTTGGAATGCTTTTCAAGTAAATGTTAAGCTTGTAACAGCGTTCAATGAATTCAAAAGGTCTTTACATCACTGTTCTGTATTCAATGAATGTATCATCCCGCATCATTTGTAAATTTACCTGCTGGCTAAAAGCTTTACAGCTTATGTTATTTGTTTTATTGTATCACCTCAGACGATAAACTTATCTTATTTTATCTTTACCTGTCTTATCGTATCTTATCTTATCTTATCATCTTAGCACAATATAACATAACATAATGTGTGATGGTTCCACGACACTTACTATCATTGATTAGATTGATTGATTGATTGATTGATCGATTGAGCGATTGATTAATTGATACATTGATTCATGCAACCTTGAAGTTCTTAGTATTTTTAATTTTTCCTTTTTCTTTCTTGTCACATGTATATGTAAGAAATCACTGCCAATTGTCATTTTTTTAGTTTGAATAAAGGCATATTAATTAATTCCAAGAGCTTCATAGTATTATGTGAAAAATGGTTCGTGAAGCACAATCAGAATCACGAAACGTTAATCAAGACATTCTGAAGCCAGTTTATTTTATGTTAAAAATAACAATAAATGCAAGAATGGAGTAATTTGTGTCATTTTAGTAATTTCCAACCTGTCATACATGAGACGGTTTTAGTTATGAGAATGAGTTTTACAATAAGGCTTATAAGCAAGCCCTGTTCATAGAATCTAGAATCAGAGAGGAAATAGTAATTTGCAGATTGGAATTGCTTTGTTAAATTAATATTCATAGTTATATATTAACCAGACTTTCTACAGTTTCAGTGACTCTGTAACTCTGTGTAACTATGTAACTTTGAAAGCCGTTTTTTGCTCGGAAGCCATGTTGGCAATTTTGCCTCATTGACCTCATTTTGATAACGTTATATATGACATAATTACTTCTCCATTGCTCTTGCACTCTGTGACCTCACGGTGGTCATTGTCTATCGAGACGTCACTATGCCATATCTGCGTACAAAGAGAGGTCAATGAGGCAAAAAGGACACAATGGCTGCTCCGTGAAAAGAGTTTAAAAATAATTGAATGCACTGTTAGATAATACCCAAAGAAATAGATGATACTGAATTCATTGTCAGGTTTGTTATTTCTTTTTATTCGCAATCCTTAAATGTTCTTAATATTTTGATCATATTCATTGCAACTTTTACATTCAGGGTCACCGAAATTGGCCCAGGTCATCGAGATTTGCCACTCAAATTAAATCATCACCAGCACTTTTAAGACGCCAAAGTTTCAGAACATGGTGATCAGAAGGAATAGGGTTGTGACAATTCATGAAGTTGCAAGAGGTGTAATTGTGGCTGTCAGGGGTGGCCAATTTCGAAGACCCCGAATGTGAAATAAGTTTGTTAAGTTTGTCCCCAATTAATTTCCCCCAGGAATGATATTTCAGCCAACTCCATCACAGTGCAAATTTAATGCTCATTATGTCTGATTTAAGCAGAGTGACCCATTCCCTAGTGAGAATGATTCTTGCTTAATTAAACAATAAATGCCATAGACAATTTGTAATTGCCATGACATTCCAATTAGTGACTTCAGAATTGCAGTTTTATTGAATTTTTTGTTATCCGATGTAGCCTACTGCTTAATAACATGTGACAGACATGGAAATGAATAAAACCAGAAATTTGATTTAATCAAGATGAAGTCATTTCGAGAAGTAGGGAAAAACAATAATATAATTTATCAACATGCCAGCTATTGCTGAACTTGGATAGCAGTTTTAATTGATCTCAACTTAACCGAACATTTTTGTGATACATTGTTGTATGACTGCATTATCTAAAATCCACTATAAAAAGAACACAGTGTACAAATGTCTTTAAAATCGTAAAATAAAAATAAAGTAATCGATGAATTTTAAACACACTGTCTGAGTTCAGTGGTTAAATGCTGCACCGAATAAATGGGCCTTTAGGCTATTCTTACAGTCAATTTCATAGACTTGGAAACTAATCTCATAGACTTGGAAGTTAAACTCCAGATGACTTTATGTGAATCCTGAACTCCAATTGGCTAAGGTAGTCTTAGGTAGTCCCTCAGCCAATATGACAGTCCTGGCCTCACATGACAACCTCTGGCGTTTAGTTTCCAAGTCTATGTAATTGACTGTAAAAGTCTCAAGTGAGGCACACATTCTCTCATGAGTGGGGCAAGCGTTCCAGATCCTAGGTGTCACTACTTTCAATGAACGACCCCTATTGTCTCAATAACAGCCAATTTCATAGACTTAAACTTTAAATTTAAACTTTCTTGAAAGTCATTTTATAAATAAGACGTGCGCAGGACCCACAATGTAAATGCATCAGATGTAATGCTAATAATAGCTAATCACTTTCTGTATTATCTTTAATATAAATGTATCATAGTAAGACTTGTATCATTCGTCTTAGTAACTTTTTTTTAGTAGTTATTTGTTATCCGTAGTCGGGAAAATTTTGTAGTCACCGACTAAAATACAAAATTATTTTATTTGAAGAACACCAAACTGATATGCTCAATTAGCATTTGTATACATGGCATTTTAGTTTTAAAAATACCAAACTTTAACATTGGCATGATTTTCAAAAATTATCAATTTCTCTCTGGCATCTTTAGCACCATATTACTCCATATTGGATGAAGAAAATCGTGACAGTAGCCCCAATCGGACGATAGGCAAGGTCAAGGTCACCCTAAGCATGATAGAGAGAGCCACAGGTCAGGCTGTTATGCAATTAACTGTGACTAGAGGCCAATTTTATCTGTCTGGCCAGAGTAAGATGAATTCTATCCTCTATCAGCCTAGAATGACGTGATATGCCTGCAATGTTATTTTAGCTGCTATGTATGCTTCACTGAGAACTTGCTGCCACATCAAATAAATGACCTATTTATATTATAGATCTAGAATAACCATGTTTTACTTCCTGTGAGGTACGTATATGGTTTTTATTGGAATTTTGAGCCTCCATTTTTCATACCTACCATCTGCCCCATGCCAATGATTGTTTAATGCGATTTCAACCAGGAAAAGATTTTAGAATCTCTGAAAATGACGATAAGACGAAATTGGCGTAACAAAAAAAAAAATCTTTATTAGTAGTAATTATGCTCCTTTTTTGTTGTTGCGCTGACTTATTTTCTATCCTGACAACTTTATGCTAGTTCAATGATTCATCCCCTGCAATTTATCGCAGAGTATACACCAACATTTATAGTTCACATAACTGCTTGGACAAACTACAAATATTGTTGTCTTTTGGTTAAATTTTCTACCTGTATTGGTTAGATGAATGCTCAGATAATATAATATAGCTGCCCACAAATAATGTGCATTTCATTACTTTCGTACTGGGATAGACACCAATGATGCAAACATTTCATACAATGTGTCTAAGTGGCTGCAAGACATGTAATAATGACAAGGGGAGAATCTTATTTACAGCAATCTGACATGCACACCTAACCAAAGCACGTACCTCAAATGCTTGACACTCAGAAGCCGCTCTGCTCAGCAAGTTGTAAGCAGATCTCCTAAGATGTGAACGATGACGTGCTGACATTGATGGAGCATTCCACACTGGTGCAGTATTGCATTTAAATCCACTCAATTGATTCCATTTTCCTGTACACTTCACTTGTTTTACGTGCCAATGAATCCAGATTGCATTTCACAAAGCTGGTTAGGAACTCCCAGCCTTTGATGCATGCTGATTTTTCTGTGTTCTTTCTCCGTACACACGTTGAGTCCGTACCATGTTGCAGTTTTGTCATTTTGAGCATGCTTTACTCGCCCTAGAACAGACTCCGGGCGCAAGGCACAAGTTAATATCTGATGTAATGATGATTGAGAATTAGCCCAGGATCTTCACTGAATTAAGCTAGCAAAAATTACAAGTGTTGAATGTTGATTGTATATTTATTGTTTAATGTTTGCTAAATGGTCTTGTAAATTAATACAATTTTCTTTCTCTATAGTGCAGTGAGGATTGAAGAACTGAGAAGAGATGACAGATGCAAATGGAGTGATCAGAAGAAGAATTGGAAGAATGAGAAGGGTACCCAGAACGAAGAAAATACGAAACAAAAAAAAAGAAAGGTGGCGGGTAAAATAAATATGAATCCTAGATATTAGAGGATACATGATGATATGAATGGCTAGTAAATTACAGCAGGTTGGTCAGAAATAAAAATGTTACAGAGCTCCAGGGGTAATGCAAGGAGCAATAATAACTGAATACAAGGCATTTAAGAAAAGGTCAATGAATTTGACCCTAAAGCAGATTCTACAACTTTTGGCAGTTGCTATCTGACCACCATTCCATGAAAAGTAAGAAAGAAAAGCCATTCGTTCATATATACGTTGAGTGCAGTTCTGAATAATTTTGCTGAGACAGCACTTGCAATGTGTGGCAGTACATTCTGGGAATTTGATCAAATCAGCTTGGGCAAGATACTAAACCCTGATGTCCTTTTCAGTGTAGGCTTTTCTGTGCCATTAATGTCCCCATATTCTGGGCATATTTGATTTTATGTTTCTATTTATTACCTTTCTGCAAAGATTGATTTGGATTACTTTTTCTCTTGGGTGAAACTTACAACCATAAGGGTGAATTAACATGCCCAGCAAAGGGTGATACATTCAAAATAAGATCACCCTTGCACCAAATGACCTCAGGTCAAGCTTTTTTCTTTTCAATAAGAATCAAGGCATGCACCATGCCTCAAATCACATGGACCTAATACAATAAAATATGTCCCATCAATAATCATAACTGGTTGACCATGTTAACAGGGCAGTTCTGGAAATGTGTTGCAATTTTTGCTATGGTGGGCCAGACATGAGTCATTTTGAGTGGCCTAGCAGCTGGTTGTCTTTCAAGACTTTAAATTTGCTGTGAAATATATAGAATAAATTATATTTAGAGTTGTCAAAAGTTGTTATGATGTACATGCTTGTATCAAAATTTCACCAATAAAGACATATTTTGCCAGTAAAGGCATTATTCCTTTTGGTACTTGTTTCTTAATTTCACAAGTACAGACATATGATGCATGTGTGGATCACTATTATAATAGTCCAGTCGTGAGCTCAGTAATATCTCACCTCAGTGGATACTAGTTTAACGATATAAACACTGTTACAGCATTTTACAACAAGGAACCGCCAGCAGATGGCTAACGAGATCATGACATTTTTATATGATGAGTACATGTATGTTACATGCCATGGAGCAGCGACTTATTAATATTATATTCCCTGATAGCATTCAAAGTCGACCCAGCATCGGATGGCTGTTTCCTCCTTCGTCTCATTGCCATGGTCTCTGTCTGTTATATTAAGATCTTAACACCTTAAAAAGACTGACCCTCTAGCCCCTTTCTACTAACTTGGTCTGCTTGAGCTAAAAAAAAAAATAGACTAAGTTAGCCTAAGTTATTGTCATATGACTGACATCCTTGTTGAAAAAGTTTATCAATGACATACATGATGTTGACTAAGATTGAATCCATTGTTAAACACAGCTGGGTGGTCTAGTGGTAAGACGCTCTCCTGCTCCTTTGAAGGACCCGAGTTCAATCCCAGTCTCGTGCACCTTTCATGAGCCGGAGGTCGTTTGGATGAGACGATAAATCGGTGGTCCCTTGTGCTCAGTTTCTATGCTGAGGCAAGTAAAAGATCCCACCCATGGGGTAAACCGCATCAATCAACCCTTGATAACAGCAAGAACTTGCCTTAGATGGCTGCACTTCCCATATCTATCTATCTATCTATCTATCTATCTAGGCTTACTAATCTTTCAGTCAAAACTGACTATTGGGGACAGTCATTCTTGACAGGGTCAAAATGTTTAGATGTAATAATTAGTCAAAATATCATAAACCTTTGCCACGTTGACTAACAGTTTACTAAAAACGATTTTAGGTGTATGTTTGGGATGATTTCATAAATCCAGTCCAAAGGAAGTCCACATGAAAATGAGCATGACAAAAACGCACACCCAGGCCTGGTAACATGCAACCAGTGTCCTGAAGTAACAACTTGCCATAGCTGTGGGAAATATAACATTGTGAAATTTGAAACAAATTCATGTGGGTTAAAAACTTTAGAATAGCTGCCTTCGTACTTCATGAACATACTAGTTTTGTAGTTTGAGCCACACCCTTGGAGTCATATTACTTAAGATGTTTCAAATAATTTCGTGTATGATAATATCACCTCTGGCATATTTTAGAGAATCACCTGATGCCACATTAATGCAAGCTAAAATGTTACTAAATTGTAACTTTATCATAATGCCATGCAAAAGTAAGTAAGTTATAAATTAACTGAAACACCTGAGAGACAGCATTTGTGGCTTTGATTTCAGACAGGCCCAGACTCCATCTAGCTACTGTTGGGTAAGTATTTACCAAACATCAAATTTGTTATAACTGCAATAATTATTTAGGATAGACTTCAAATTTGTGCACTTTATCCATGATATCATGAGGATTTTATACTAAGTGATTGGTTAATTACATAGACTGCAATGCTCATGAGAATGTGTGACATCATGCCCAGACACAGCAAACCAGTAGTTGGTTAATTACATAGATCGCAATGTTCATGAGAATGTGTGACATCATGCCCAGACATGGCAAAGCCAGTAGTTGGTTAATTGCATAGATCGCAATGTTCATGAGAATGTGTGACATCCTGCCCAGACATGGCAAAGACAGTAGTTGGTTAATTGCATAGATCGCAATGCTCATGAGAATGTGTGAAATCATGCCCAGACATGGCAAAGCCAGTAGTTGGTTAATTGCATAGATCGCAATGCTCATGAGAATGTGTGACATCATGCCCAGACATGGCAAAGCCAGTAGTTGGTTAATTGCATAGATCGCAATGCTCATGAGAATGTGTGACATCATGCCCAGACATGGCAAAGACAGTAGTTGGTTAATTGCATAGATCGCAATGTTCATGAGAATGTGTGACATCATGCCCAGACATGGCAAAGCCAGTAGTTGGTTAATTGCATAGATCCCAATGTTCATGAGAATGTGTGACATCATGCCCAGACATGGCAAAGCCAGTAGTTGGTTAATTGCATAGATCGCAATGTTCATGAGAATGTGTGACATCATGCCCAGACACGGCAAAGCCAGTTGTTGGTTAATTGCATAGATCGCAATGTTCATGAGAATGTGTGACATCATGCCCAGACATGGCAAAGCCAGTAGTTGGTTAATTGCATAGATCGCAATGTTCATGAGAATGTGTGACATCATGCCCAGACATGGCAAAGCCAGTAGTTGGTTAATTGCATAGATCGCAATGTTCATGAGAATGTGTGACATCATGCCCAGACATGGCAAAGCCAGTAGTTGGTTAATTGCATAGATCGCAATGTTCATGAGAATGTGTGACATCATGCCCAGACATGGCAAAGCCAGTAGTTGGTTAATTGCATAGATCGCAATGTTCATGAGAATGTGTGACATCATGCCCAGACACGGCAAAGCCAGTTGTTGGTTAATTGCATAGATCGCAATGTTCATGAGAATGTGTGACATCATGCCCAGACACAGCAAAGCCAGTAGTTGGTTAATTACACAGATCGCAATGCTTATGAGAATGTGTGACATCATGCCCAGACACAGCAAAGCCAGTATGATGTCACCTTTTACAAAAAAAATGAATGTATTAATCTTGCAAGAAGCCCAGGAGCTTCCTTTCTCAGTCATTATGAGTCACCTTTACTGATCAGACATGGAAAACTTCACTTCCTTTGATACGTTTCAAGGTATGTGACTGGACAGTCTCAACATTTCAATGTGTTCTGCAAATTTTGAGCCTATTTCCATAGCTTTTTGATTGATAGTTGCGGAGATATAGCATTTTTAACAAAATATCCATTGACGGCAGTGCTGCAAATAAAGAACCTCTCAGAGGTGGCTGTTCCCATTGAAATTTTCAGCCAACATGCTAAAGGGCTCAAGCCTCCTAAAATATCACATAGACATCAAATTCTGAGAAAGTTGGGGGAAACTGATGTGCCCTAATCTATGTAGTGACCAAAACGAGTTCAAATATGAAAAAAATAGTTTGTTGCAGATATCTTCAAAAATTTTCACCCTTAAGGTTTAAAGTATATTGACCATACCAAATATGGCCATTCCACACATTGTGAGTGGTGTTACATCCTTTTAGGTTGAACGGTTCTCAAGACATAGCCAAATTAGCAACAGAATTTCCTGCATGAAAGGCCAAAATCATATACTGGGGGTGAGAACTGGCGTAAGGAGTTCTTCAATTGCTCTGATATTTCACAGTTTTTGGGGAGGTTTGGCTCAGATGGGACAACTTTGTTGAAATTTGGTATGGCCTAATGAAGAATCACTCCAAAATTTCTACTTGAATCTGATAGCATCCTGTCACAGATTTCTCCTGTGTTTGCACTGTAAAAGCCTGTGAGACATAAATCAAGTTTCAATGAAAACAATTTAACATTTACAGCTGTTTAATGTAAAGTGCTTAACTTTGGTAATTGTTCATATCAAAATGCCCGTGATGACTCATGATCCTATGCGATGATGACTCAACTTAGGGATGGACCTCTCTTGCATGTGCATACACCAGGGATACAGTTCACTGCATTTAGGACTTGCTTTACATGTAATCATGTCTGCAATTAGCCAAATCCTCATGGCCAAGCAACTGGAGGTTGATGTATGATAAACAACTGTGATCATGACTCATCAAATGCAGGTGTGCAACAGAGGACAGGTAGGTGTGCATATCATCAAATGCTCATTTATGGTGCGTCATAACCACCAGGGTGAGTGTAATGGAACAGATACAATCATGAGTCATGATAGCCAATTTTCATATCAATAATAAGCTAAAGTAAGCGCTATATATGAACTCATTGAAACAGTTTCAGAGATAATTCACTAAGACTTTTGAAAAGTACTTGAGTAAAAGAACCCAATATGTTGAATATAATAAAATTTCCAAAAGTTACAAATAACATGTGGTGTGCCACAAGGCTCCATACTAGGCCCCCTGTTGTTTATCATTTATGTTAATGACTACCAAATGCTACTCAGTTATTTTCCTCAATTATATACACTGACGATACAACCCTTTTCACAAGCATTAATACTAATTTAGCAAATTACAATCCTGATATTTAAATAATGAATTAAAACTAATTGGAAAATAAAAATAACTTTTTAGGCCTTATCATTGATAACAATTTAAAATAGACTCACCACCTAGAGGCTGTCGATAACAATTCTCCAAGACATTATAAATTATGACAAAACTTAAGAAAACACTCCCTTCTCATTGCCTTGGTGCTATCATACTTGAATTATGCTCTAATGCTTTGGGGTTGTAAGTCTAATAAATTATTTCAGTTAAAAAAAAGTGCTGTTAGAATAATAAGCATAAGTAAATACAATGCCCATGCAGCTATTTCATTTAAAACATTAAACTCATTGAAAATCAAAGACCTGGCTGCACTGCATGACTACAAACTCTGCTATAAGCTGAAAAACAATATGTGTTACCAGTTTGCTTTACATCTGATATGATAAATAGGTTGAATGCATATCAAAATCATCATAATTTCAAAAGACATATAAATGATGTGCCACTGCCCACTGTAAGACACGAGTTTGCAAGACACAGCATATCTCACAAGTACCCATTAACAATTAATAACATGCCCTCCAACTTTAAAGAAAAACTCATTACTCATAGCTTAGATGATTTCAAGTTTTACTTCAAGAGACTGACAATTGAGGCCTTCAGTGGTGATTGTTTCAATGAAAGTTGTTATATATGTCAATTATCCCTCAATCAATAGAACTATTATTTATCATATTAAATACTTGACTTTACTTACAATTTTATCTGTTAATTTCATTGCTTAATACATTTCATATTATTGTTAATCTATACTACACAATATGGCGACCACTGTTTAAATAATCACCCAAAGTATATTAAATTCTCAAAACTATGACATTGTGCCTTTGAGTCTGAAGTAATATTTCATCCCACGGCCTATTTAATATTTATATTCTTTTATTTTTAAATTGAAATTGAACTTCTCAGCAGCGGCTGTTTGCCTTCGAAAAGGAAAATTATTTATGCATAATATTATGAAAAATAAATGTATGGCAATAAACAATATCATTATCAATGAACTGTGCTCGGTAAAAAGTGACATCACACTCCAGTCATACTGGCTTTACTGTGTGTGGGCATGATGTAACACCTTTGGTTCGATCATCATAGATTACAGAATTGACCAGTCAGTAGTTGTAAAGCCTTGTGATGTCACGAATGAAGACGAAAAGTTTGGAAGACTGCCTATATGTAATAAATACAACAATAATGTTCTGATTATTTAATTTCAGCTTTGCACATTCTATCCACTATGTCTCTTACAAGAGGCAAAACGGACCTAATGGACAATAATTATGATAATACAACTTTATTTTATGATGACATCCTTCTATATGATGATGCTAATTCTACTGTATCTGATTCTAATGACATTGAGACTGTTCATTTTTCTAAAACAGCTCTTTACAGAGCATTTAATTATTCGAGTTACATCCTTTGCCCATTATTTGGTATCTTAGCAATTATTTCAAATACTTTTACTATAGCTGCTATTATGAAATATAAGGAATTGAGAACATCAACTAACATCTTAATTCTAAGTCTGGCATTTTCTGATTTATTAGTAGCACCATCACTACTAGTCATTCGTTTTCGACCTATCATAAAAGTGGACAATGAAATAATTCTTAAATTCTATCTGAGTGTTTTCATAGTCACTCATACAGTGTCATACGCAATGTCAGTTATAACCTTTTTTTTGTTATCGATGGAACGTTGGATGGCAGTCGTAATGCCACTTAAGTTCAAGGTGATTGTTACTATTCCAAGGACTAGAGCAGTGGCAATATTATCTTGGGTAGCAGGTGGAGGGTTTGTTGGAGGTTCTGCACTTTATTACACTCTCAATAAGAGTGTTGCATTCCTTCAAAAACCTTTCTTCTTCACAAATTTGTTACCACGCACCTTGTTCTTGTTTGTGTCACCGATCCGAAACTACTTTTGCGTGGCGGCAACAGTTTTGCTCTACATCCACATCTTCATTGTTATGCATAGGAGAGCGGCAATGTTCGCAAATAGCCAAGACTCCGATTCTACACTCTTTATCAAGACGAAAAAAATCACAAAAATGACTGCAATTTCTGTTGCAACCTTTATATTTGTCTGGTTGCCTTACAACATTGTATCAGCATCTTTTAAAGAAGAAATTAACTCCTCATTTCCAGCATATGCTGGTTTCACTTTATTGCTCTACCCAATGTACACTACATCATTTACCAATATCATCATATACGTTTCTCGCAGTGAATCGTTCCGAAAGGCCTTTGCAAAAATGCTTGGCATTAAGAAGAGGACAGATGCAGCAAATGAACACTGTGTCGAAAGTCAAACCAGAGATACTGTCATTAGTATTTCACAAGTCAATACTTGATGACAGGTCATGAACTCATTACAGGACAAGGACCACTTGGAAATAAATGACCATCAAAAATAATTGACTTATACCAATAATCGTAATAATCAACATTTAAATATGTTAAAACTTTTCACTATTTCTACGACTTTATCTGAAATAATGCCATTGGAATGGACAATATATGAAAGACTATTTTTTATGTACATCATAAAATGTAATGTCAAATAAACTTCATATTAAACCATGAATAAAAGTTGGTTGTTTTTAGACACCACTGTATAAAGATGCCAGGAGTCATCTTCGACTCCAAATCCCCATGAACCCAATACAAAAAGCCTATGGGCGAGCATACAAGGTAGTCTAAATTGCTCTTTTCTATGGTTTAATGTGAAATTAAATGTAATAAATTGCACCTACGGTGGCGAATGGGGCATAAAAGATAACTAAAATGAGAATATACGAAACAGTATGGCATCATAAATAGCTTGTCGATTGCTGCAATGCAAAACATGATCCTTCTAGGAGAAAGTTGAGACTGATAAATTCACTAGATTGGAAGAGAAAAAGAAAAAAGAGAAAATGACACTGGTTGTCCAAGATGCATTTTCCTTGGTAGAGCTAGATACTTTCTTTTCTGAGGGTATGGGTGGGCCATTTAACACTGAGACTGGTTTATTTGTTCACCTACAGTACCTACTGTTTTTATTAGAAACCATTTGTTCACAATTCATCTGCATGGCAATGATGACTGATTTACATTCTTCTTCATACATGTTTTTACTTGTTATGCAAGTTTCATAATTGCCCCAAGTAAGGTTTAATAAAGATATCTCCTTTTTCATTCTCTTCTAATATTTGATTTTGTAATGCCTATAATTTTCAAGTTAGCATTTCCTCAGTTTTTTTTATTGTTATGCTTAGTTATGCAATGACCAACGATCATGTACAAAGAAATCAAATAAGATGTACTAAAATTTTACAAAACTGTTAAATGTTATCATTGTTAACACTGTGTGCTGTCACCTCAAAGCCAAGCGACCTGATTATGAACCGGTGTATTGCTTATTTACTCACCTAAACTAAATTAATAAATATCTCTTATAGTCTATTGGCTTATGGCATTAAAGGTCTAATAACAATGAAATTACGGAATAAGTAGATCTTCATGTGTTGAGTTTACGCAATTCTTGTAAAGTAAAATTGCTTAAACTTTTGAAATACGAATCCATTTCTCTCGTATTTTTAAGAGAAGATTTCTTAAGTCAATACTTACCCTATTGGCTACATATTGTAACTTATTATATTGTTTAACTAGGTAAACTAGCGAAAAATGTCCATAATTAGGTCGTTTGGCTTTGAGGTGACAGCACACAGTGTTCACCTTAGCAGGCAAGTTCTAGGATTACTTCTTCAGTCGCCATCGAGTCAAGGGAAGCACACTTTTATTTTCATTGTCTTGTGATCTGGTGACAATCTATGTCATTTATCTCTGAATAGTCATTTAGCATACCAGAAAATATACATTTCTTGACCTACATGTTCATAAAATTGTGTGTGCATTATTTATTCTCCAGAGGTGTACAGTATAAAAAAATCTATGTCATATGCTTGTCCAAATCCCACTGGAAACATTAATTTTCTAAGAAAAGCCAGGTGACGCCCCCTGTCTTGTATTTTGTCATTAGGCAATTATGGAACTTGCACTGGCTTAGAGACTTCAATGTAAGGAAATGAAGGCTACTTTTCTGCACCTCTCACCAATAATTTTGTTGAACAAGGTAAACTAGCAAAGAATGTCTATAATTAGGTCGTTGGGCTGTTAGGTGACTGCACCAAGTGTATTGAGAATTGAAAAGGTTTTTACAAGGACTGTGAAAAAGGATTACCTAGGATAGTTTACATTCAAGACCTGCTAATAAATGTAATTAGGCATGTACCTTACAGGTGGGATTTTCACTTGCCTCAGCATAGACACCATGTACAAGACACACCAATTTAACAAGCCACAAACCTTGAACCACCTATTCACTGTGTGCTGTCACCTAACGGCCAAGCGACCAAACAAGAATTGCGTAAACTCAGCACATGAACATCTAATTATTCTGTAGTTTCTTTGTTCGACTTTTAATACCATAGATCAGCCGATAGACTACAAAAATTTACTAGTTTACTCTAGATGAGTAAACGATCAAAACATGTACATAATTAGGTCGCTGGGCTGTGAGTTGATGACACACAGTGAAAATGTGTAAAATGTTAAATGTTTCTCGTTTGACTGGATTATATTCCTAGATAGCATTCCAAATCGTATCAATGTCGGAGCTTTGTCGGCGATGTTGGAGAAAAGTTGTACTGACAGCGGCTGATATAGAAACGAAGCTGGCCTGATTTGGAATGCTATCTGGAATGCTATCTTAAAATTGTCTGAACCTCATTCAGATAATCATAGAATTGCTTCGATCATATCACAATTCTTATTATTTATCGATTGTAAATCTCTCAAGCATCTGGTCATATCTAAAGCAATGCAATATAATATCATTAATTTTCCAAAATTCGCTACTTCATAATAAATATGCCGAATCAAGAAACCGTGCTTCAGAATATGCAATTGTTTCCAATTTCTGAGCAAAATCAGAACCAAATGGGATCAAAGAATTGTTTGTCTTTTCTGTTATAATCAAATTGAAGTCATTACTGCCCCCAGAAATTCACACAATGGAATTACTTCCGGCATTAATCTGACTCACAGCATGAAGAGTTCCTTAAGTGCAGATTTAGTTAATAGAGATAGATAGACAGATAGACAGATAGACAGATAGACATATAGGTAGATAGGTAGATAGATAGATAGATAGATAGATAGATAGATAGATAGAAAGATAGATAGATAGAAAGATAGATAGATAGATAGATAGATGGATATATCGATAGGTAGATAGATAGATAAATATGTAGGTAGGTAGATGGATAGATAGGTATGTAGATAGATAGATGATAGATAGATAGACAGATAGAAGATAGATGTATATATGGATAGATGAATAGATATATAGATAGATAGATAGGAAGGCAGATATATAGATATATAGATATATAGGTAGATAGATAGATAGGTAGGTAGATAGGTAGATAGATAGATAGATAGATGATAGATGGGTAGATGGGCAGATGGGCAGATCGGTAGATTGATATTTGAATAGAGAGACAGATAGATAGTTAGATAGATGAATAGATAGATAGATAAATAGATAGTTAGATAGACAGGTAGATCGCTAGATATATCGCTGGGTAGATAGAAAGATAGGTAGATGGGTAGATAGATAGTGGCTTAGATGTTTAGTGCTGTAAGTTAAAAAAATTATTATACCTAATTTAGCGTGATTTTTTCAAACAAGTACAAAATTCTTGCATGTCAGCCATGATTAGCTTTTTGTTATTTTTTTCTTAATTGTGCGCTAATATAAGCAGTCTCAGAGGCATATCTGCCTGATTTAGCAGATTAATTATAATACACTTCCTGGTTGTGTAATGTTTTTTTTTTACAGATAATGTTATTAGGGCAAAGTTTTTCAAAACGTAAATGTCAAAAAGAAGCTACGTTGTGCGCATACACCTCTCCATGATAATTAATTTGGTAATATTGTTCCAAAGTTACATTGTAGCTTTTAGTAATATTGTTCCAAACTTAGCTTTGGTAATATCGTTTCAAAGTTAGCGTAGTAATATTGTTCCAAAGTTAACTTTGGTAATATTGTTCCAAAGTTAGCTTTGGTAATATTGTTCTAAAGTTGGGATTGGTAATATTGTTCCAAATTAGCTTTGGTAATATTGTTCCAAAGTTAGCTTGGTAATATTGTTTCACAGTTAGCTTTGGTAATATTATTCCACAGTTAGCATTGGTAATATTGTTTCAAAGTTAGCTTTTAGTAATATTGTTCCAAACTTAGCTTCGGTAATATCATTTCAAAGTTAGCGTGGTAATATTGTTCCAAAGTTAACTTTGGCAATATTGTTCCAAAGTTAGCTTTAGTAATATTGTTCTAAAGTTGGGATTGGTAATATTGTTCCAAATTAGCTTTGGTAATATTGTTCCAAAGTTAGCTTGGTAATATTGTTTCACAGTTAGCTTTGGTAATATTGTTCCAACGTTAGCATTGGTAATATTGTTTCAAATTAGCTTTGGTAATGTTGTTCCAAAGTTGGTATTGGTAATTTTGTTCCAAATTAGCTTTGGTAATATTGTTCCAAAGTTAGCTTGGTAATATTGTTTTTCAGTTAGCTTTGGTAATATTGTTCCAAAGTTAGCTTTGGTAGTGACAGTTGTTGGACAGATTTCTAATCAACGTATCTTGTTATTTGGGCTATTTGGATATAATAAATTTAAAATTGTCTGAACCTCATTCAGTTAATCATAGAATTGCTTCGATCATATCACAATTCTTATTATTTATCGATTGTAAATCTCTCAAGCATCTGGTCATGTCTAAAGCAATGCAATATAATATCATTAATTTTCCAAAATTCGCTACTTCATAATAAATATGCAGAATCAAGAAACAGTGCTTCAGAATATGCAATTGTTTCCAATTTCTGAGCAAAATCAGAACCAAATGGGATCAAAGAATTGTTTGTCTTTTCTGTTATAATCAGATTGAAGTCATTACTGCCCCCAGAAATTCACACAATGGAATTACTTCCGGCATTAATCTGACTCACAGCATGAAGAGTTCCTTAAGTGCAGATTTAGTTAATAGAGATAGATAGACAGATAGAGAGATAGGTAGATAGATAGATAGATAGATAGGTAGATAGAGAGATAGATAGATAGGTAGATAGAAAGATAGATAGATAGATAGATAGAAAGATAGATAGATAGTTAGATAGATGGATATATCGATAGGTAGATAGATAGATAAATATGTAAGTAGGTAGATGGATAGATAGGTATGTAGTTAGATAGATGATAGATAGATAGACAGGTAGAGGATAGATGGATATATGGATAGATGAATAGATAGATAGATAGATAGATGGATAGATAGATAAATAGATAAATAGATAGGAAGGCAGATATATAGATATATAGATAGATAGGCAGATAGGTAGATAGGTAGATAGATAGATGGATAGATAGATAGATAGATAGATGGATAGATGGGTAGATGGGCAGATGGGTAGACCAGTAGATGGATAGATGGATAGGTAGACAGATAGATACATAGTTAGATACATAGATAGATAGGTAGCTTGAAAGATAGATAGATAGATAATTAGATAGACAGGTGGATCGATAGATATATAGATATATCGCTGGGTAGATAGTAAGATAGGTAGATGGGTAGATATATAGTGGCTTAGACATTTAGTGCTGTAAGTTCAAAAAAATTATTATGCCTAATCTAGCATGATTTTTTCACCCAAGTACAAAATTCTTGCATGTCTGCCATAATTAGCTTTTTGTTATTTTTTTCTTAATTGTGCGCTAATATAAGCAGTCTCCAAGGCATAACTGCCTGATTTAGCAGATTAATTGTAATACACTTCCTGGTTGTGTAATGTTTTTGAACAGATAATGTTATTAGGGCAAAGTTTTAGAAAACGTAAATGTCAAAAAGAAGCTGCGCTGTGCGCATACACCCGTCCATGATAATTAATTTGGTAATATTGTTCCAATGTTAGCTTCAGTAATATTGTTCCAAAGTTAGCTTTGGTAATATTGTTCCAAATTAACTTTGGTATATTGTTCCAAAGCTAACTTTGGTAATATTGTTCCAAAGTTAGCTTTGGTAATATTGTTCCAAATTAACTTTGGTATATTGTTCCAAAGGTAACTTTGGTAATATTGTTCCAAAGTTAGCTTTAGTAATATTGTTCCGAATTAACTTTGGTATATTGTTCCAAATTAGCTTTGGTAATATTGTTCCAAAGTTAGATCGGTAATATTGTTTCACAGTTAGCTTTGGTAATAATTTTTCAAAGCTAGCTTTGATAATATTGTTCTAAAGTTAGTTTGGTAATATTGTTCCAAATCAACTTTGGTTATTGTTCCAAATTAGCTTCGGTAATATTGTTCCAAAGTTAGCTCGGTAATATTGTTCCAAATAAACTTTGGTAATATTGTTCTAAAGTTAGCTTTAGTAATATTGTTCCAAATTAACTTTGGTATATTGTTCCAAATTAACTTTGGTAATATTGTTCTAAAGTTAGCTTTGGTAATATTGTTCCAAATTAACTTTGGTTATTGTTCCAAATTAGCTTTGGTAATATTGTTCCAAAGTTAGCTTGGTAATATTGTTTCACAGTTAGCTCTGATAATATTGTTTCAAAGCTAGCTTTGGTAATATTGTTCCAAAGTTAGCTTTGGTAATATTGTTCCAAATTAACTTTGGTAATATTGTTCAAAAGTTAGCTTTGGTAATATTGTTCCAAATTAACTTTGGTATATTGCTCCAAATTAGCTTTGGTAATAATGTTCCAAAGTTAGCTCGGTAATATTGTTTCACAGTTGGCTTTTGTAATATTGTTCCAAAGTTAGCATTGGTAATATTGTTTCAAATTAGCTTTGGTAATATTAGTCCAAAGTTAGCTTCGTTAATATTATTTCACAGTTAGCTTTTGTAATATTGTTCCAAAGTTAGCATTGGTAGTATTGTTCCAAATTAGCTTTGGTAATAATGTTCCAAAGTTAGCTCGGTAATATTGTTTCACAGTTGGCTTTGGTAATATTGTTTCACAGTTAGCTTTTGTAATATTGTTCCAAAGTTAGCATTGGTGTATTGTTCCAAATTAGCTTTGGTAATAATGTTCCAAAGTTAGCTCGGTAATATTGTTTCACAGTTGGCTTTGGTAATATTGTTTCACAGTTAGCTTTTGTAATATTGTTCCAAAGTTAGCTTGGTAATATTGTTTCACAGTTAGCTTTGGTAATAATGTTCCAAAGTTAGCTCGGTAATATTGTTTCACAGTTAGCTTTTGTAATAATGTTCCAAAGTTAGCTCGGTAATATTGTTTCACAGTTAGCTCGGTAATATTGTTTCACAGTTAGCTTTGGTAATATTGTTCCAAATTAGCTTTGGTAATATTGTTCCAAATTAGATTTGGTAATAATGTTCCAAAGTTAGCTCAGTAATATTGTTTCACAGTTGGCTTTGGTAATATTGTTTCACAGTTAGCTTTTGTAATAATGTTCCAAAGTTAGCTCGGTAATATTGTTTCACAGTGAGCTCGGTAATATTGTTTCACAGTTAGCTTTGGTAATATTGTTCCAAATTAGCTTTGGTAATATTGTTCCAAATTAGGTTTGGTAACAATGTTCCAAAGTTAGCTCGGTAATATTGTTTCACAGTTGGCTTTGGTAATATTGTTTCACAGTTAGCTTTTGTAATATTGTTCCAAAGTTAGCTTGGTAATATTGTTTCACAGTTAGCTTTTGTAATAATGTTCCAAAGTTAGCTCGGTAATATTGTTTCACAGTTAGCTTTGGTAATAATGTTCCAAAGTTAGCTCGGTAATATTGTTTCACAGTTAGCTCGGTAAAATTGTTTCACAGTTGGCTTTTGTAATATTGTTCCAAAGTTAGCATTGGTAATATTGTTTCAAATTAGCTTTGGTAATATTAGTCCAAAGTTAGCTTCGTTAATATTATTTCACAGTTAGCTTTTGTTATATTGTTCCAAAGTAAGCATTGGTAGTATTGTTCCAAATTAGCTTTGGTAATAATGTTCCAAAGTTAGCTCAGTAATATTGTTTCACAGTTGGCTTTGGTAATATTGTTTCACAGTTAGCTTTTGTAATATTGTTCCAAAGTTAGCATTGGTAGTATTGTTCCAAATTAGCTTTGGTAATAATGTTCCAAAGTTAGCTCGGTAATATTGTTTCACAGTTGGTTTTGGTAATATTGTTTCACAGTTAGCTTTTGTAATATTGTTCCAAAGTTAGCTTGGTAATATTGTTTCACAGTTAGCTTTTGTAATAATGTTCCAAAGTTAGCTCGGTAATATTGTTTCACAGTAAGCTTTTGTAATAATGTTCCAAAGTTAGCTCGGTAATATTGTTTCACAGCTAGCTCGGTAATATTGTTTCACAGTTAGCTTTGGTAATATTGTTCCAAATTAGCTTTGGTAATATTGTTCCAAATTAGCTTTGGTAATAATGTTCCAAAGTTAGCTCGGTAATATTGTTTCACAGTTGGCTTTGGTAATATTGTTTCACAGTTAGCTTTTGTAATAATGTTCCAAAGTTAGCTCAGTAATATTGTTTCACAGTTAGCTTGGTAATATTGTTTCACAGTTAGCTTTTGTAATATTGTTCCAAAGTTAGCTTGGTAATATTGTTCCAAAGTTAGCTTGGTAATATTGTTTCACAGTTAGCTTTTGTAATAATGTTCCAAAGTTAGCTCGGTAATATTGTTTCACAGTTAGCTTTGTTAATAATGTTCCAAAGTTAGCTCGGTAATATTGTTTCACAGTTAGCTCGGTAAAATTGTTTCACAGTTAGCTTTGGTAATATTGTTCCAAATTAGCTTTGGTAATAATGTTCCAAAGTTAGCTCGGTAATATTGTTTCACAGTTGGCTTTGGTAATATTGTTTCACAGTTAGCTTTTGTAATAATGTTCCAAAGTTAGCTCGGTAATATTGTTTCAAATTAGCTTTGGTAATATTGTTCCAAAGTTAGCTTTGGTAATATTGTTCCAAATAAGCTTGGGTAATATTGTTCCAAAAATAGTTTTGGTAATATTGTTCCAAAGTTAGCTTCGGTAATATTGTTCCAAAGTTAACTTTGATAATATTTTTCCAAAGTTAACTTTGGTAATATTGTTCCAAAGTTTGCTTTGGTAATATTGTTCCAAAATTAGCATTAGTAATATTGTTCCAAATTAGTTTTGGTAATAATGTTCCAAAGTTAGCTTTGGTAATATTGTTTCAAAGTTAGCATTAGTAATATTTTTCCAAAGTTAACTTTGGTAATATTGCTCCAAAGTTAACTTTGATAATATTGTTCCAAAGTTAGCATTAGTAATATTGTTCCAAATTAGCTTTGGTAATATTGTTCCAAAGATAGCTTTGTTAATATTGTTCCAAAGTTAGTATTGGTAATATTATTCCAAAGATAGCTTTGGTAATATTGTTCCAAAGTTAGCTTGGTAATATTGTTTCGCAGTTAGCTTTGATAATATTGTTTCAAAGCTAGCTTTGGTAATATTGTTTCACAGTTGGCTTTTGTAATATTGTTCCAAAGTTAGCATTGGTAATATTGTTTCAAATTAGCTTTGGTAATATTAGTCCAAAGTTAGCTTCGTTAATATCATTTCACAGTTAGTATTTGTAATATTGTTCCAAAGTTAGCATTGGTTGTATTGTTCCTAATTAAATTTGTAATATTGTTCCAAAGTTAGCTCGGTAATATTGTTTCACAGTTAGCTCGGTAATATTGTTTCACAGTTAGCTTTGGTAATATTGTTCCAAATTAGCTTTGGTAATATTGTTCCAAATTAGCTTTGGTAATAATGTTCCAAAGTTAGCTCGGTAATATTGTTTCACAGTTGGCTTTGGTAATATTGTTTCACAGTTAGCTTTTGTAATATTGTTCCAAAGTTAGCATTGGTAATATTGTTTCACAGTTAGCTTTTGTAATAATGTTCCAAAGTTAGCTCAGTAATATTGTTTCACAGTTAGCTTTTGTAATAATGTTCCAAAGTTAGCTCGGTAATATTGTTTCACAGTTAGCTCGGTAATATTGTTTCACAGTTAGCTTTGGTAATATTGTTCCAAATTAGCTTTGGTAATATTGTTCCAAATTGGCTTTGGTAATAATGTTCCAAAGTTAGCTCGGTAATATTGTTTCACAGTTGGCTTTGGTAATATTGTTTCACAGTTAGCTTTTGTAATATTGTTCCAAAGTTAGCTCGGTAATATTGTTTCACAGTTAGCTTTTGTAATAATGTTCCAAAGTTAGCTCGGTAATATTGTTTCACAGTTAGCTTTTGTAATAATGTTCCAAAGTTAGCTCGGTAATATTGTTTCACAGTTAGCTCGGTAATATTGTTTCACAGTTAGCTTTGGTAATATTGTTCCAAATTAGCTTTGGTAATATTGTTCCAAATTAGCTTTGGTAATAATGTTCCAAAGTTAGCTCGGTAATATTGTTTCACAGTTGGTTTTGGTAATATTGTTTCACAGTTAGCTTTTGTAATAATGTTCCAAAGTTAGCTCGGTAATATTGTTTCACAGTTAGCTTTGGTAATAATGTTCCAAAGTTAGCTCGGTAATATTGTTTCACAGTTAGCTCGGTAATATTGTTTCACAGTTAGCTTTGGTAATATTGTTCCAAATTAGCTTTGGTAATATTGTTCCAAATTAGCTTTGGTAATAATGTTCCAAAGTTAGCTCGGTAATATTGTTTCACAGTTGGCTTTGGTAATATTGTTTCACAGTTAGCTTTTGTAATAATGTTCCAAAGTTAGCTCGGTAATATTGTTTCAAATTAGCTTTGGTAATATTGTTCCAAAGTTAGCTTTGGTAATATTGTTCCAAATAAGCTTGGGTAATATTGTTCCAAAAATAGTTTTGGTAATATTGTTCCAAAGTTAGCTTCGGTAATATTGTTCCAAAGTTAACTTTGATAATATTTTTCCAAAGTTAACTTTGGTAATATTGTTCCAAAGTTTGCTTTGGTAATATTGTTCCAAAATTAGCATTAGTAATATTGTTCCAAATTAGTTTTGGTAATAATGTTCCAAAGTTAGCTTTGGTAATATTGTTTCAAAGTTAGCATTAGTAATATTTTTCCAAAGTTAACTTTGGTAATATTGCTCCAAAGTTAACTTTGATAATATTGTTCCAAAGTTAGCATTAGTAATATTGTTCCAAATTAGCTTTGGTAATATTGTTCCAAAGATAGCTTTGTTAATATTGTTCCAAAGTTAGTATTGGTAATATTATTCCAAAGATAGCTTTGGTAATATTGTTCCAAAGTTAGCTTGGTAATATTGTTTCGCAGTTAGCTTTGATAATATTGTTTCAAAGCTAGCTTTGGTAATATTGTTTCACAGTTGGCTTTTGTAATATTGTTCCAAAGTTAGCATTGGTAATATTGTTTCAAATTAGCTTTGGTAATATTAGTCCAAAGTTAGCTTCGTTAATATCATTTCACAGTTAGCTTTTGTAATATTGTTCCAAAGTTAGCATTGGTTGTATTGTTCCTAATTAAATTTGTAATATTGTTCCAAAGTTAGCTCGGTAATATTGTTTCACAGTTAGCTCGGTAATATTGTTTCACAGTTAGCTTTGGTAATATTGTTCCAAATTAGCTTTGGTAATATTGTTCCAAATTAGCTTTGGTAATAATGTTCCAAAGTTAGCTCGGTAATATTGTTTCACAGTTGGCTTTGGTAATATTGTTTCACAGTTAGCTTTTGTAATATTGTTCCAAAGTTAGCATTGGTAATATTGTTTCACAGTTAGCTTTTGTAATAATGTTCCAAAGTTAGCTCAGTAATATTGTTTCACAGTTAGCTTTTGTAATAATGTTCCAAAGTTAGCTCGGTAATATTGTTTCACAGTTAGCTCGGTAATATTGTTTCACAGTTAGCTTTGGTAATATTGTTCCAAATTAGCTTTGGTAATATTGTTCCAAATTGGCTTTGGTAATAATGTTCCAAAGTTAGCTCGGTAATATTGTTTCACAGTTGGCTTTGGTAATATTGTTTCACAGTTAGCTTTTGTAATATTGTTCCAAAGTTAGCTCGGTAATATTGTTTCACAGTTAGCTTTTGTAATAATGTTCCAAAGTTAGCTCGGTAATATTGTTTCACAGTTAGCTTTTGTAATAATGTTCCAAAGTTAGCTCGGTAATATTGTTTCACAGTTAGCTCGGTAATATTGTTTCACAGTTAGCTTTGGTAATATTGTTCCAAATTAGCTTTGGTAATATTGTTCCAAATTAGCTTTGGTAATAATGTTCCAAAGTTAGCTCGGTAATATTGTTTCACAGTTGGTTTTGGTAATATTGTTTCACAGTTAGCTTTTGTAATAATGTTCCAAAGTTAGCTCGGTAATATTGTTTCACAGTTAGCTTTGGTAATAATGTTCCAAAGTTAGCTCGGTAATATTGTTTCACAGTTAGCTCGGTAATATTGTTTCACAGTTAGCTTTGGTAATATTGTTCCAAATTAGCTTTGGTAATATTGTTCCAAATTAGCTTTGGTAATAATGTTCCAAAGTTAGCTCGGTAATATTGTTTCACAGTTGGCTTTGGTAATATTGTTTCACAGTTAGCTTTTGTAATAATGTTCCAAAGTTAGCTCGGTAATATTGTTTCAAATTAGCTTTGGTAATATTGTTCCAAAGTTAGCTTTGGTAATATTGTTCCAAATAAGCTTGGGTAATATTGTTCCAAAGATAACTTTGGTAATATTGTTCCAAAGTTAGCTTTGGTAATATTGTTCCAAAGTTAACTTTGATAATAATTTTCCAAAGTTAACTTTGGTAATATTGTTCCAAAGTTTGCTTTGGTAATATTGTTCCAAAATTAGCATTAGTAATATTGTTCCAAATTAGTTTTGGTAATAATGTTCTAAAGTTAGCTTGGTAATATTGTTTCAAAGTTAGCATTAGTAATATTTTTCCAAAGTTAACTTTGGTAATATTGCTCCAAAGTTCACTTTGATAATATTGTTCCAAAGTTAGCATTAGTAATATTGTTCGAAATTAGCTTTGGTAATATTGTTCCAAAGATAGCTTTGGTAATATTGTTCCAAAGTTAGCTTGGGTAATATTGTTCCAAAGTTAGTATTGGTAATATTATTCCAAAGTTAGCTTGGGTGATATTGTTCCAAATTAACTTTGGTAATATTGCTCCAAAGTTAACTTTGATAGTATTGTTCCAAAGTTAGCATTAGTAATATTGTTCCAAATTAGCTTTGGTAATATTGTTCCAAAGATAGCTTTGGTAATATTGTTCCAAAGTTAGCTTGGGTAATATTGTTCCAAAGATAGCTTTGGTAATATTGTTTCAAATTAACTTTGGTAATATTGTTCCAAAGTTAGCTTTGGTAGTGACAGTTGTTGGCCAGATTTTTAACCAACGTATCTTGTTATTGGGGCTATTTGAATAACTGTTGAACTTTTATAATTAAGTCTGATTATGATAGACATTAAACATCTACTTTCTCATCTACAATATTCTTTAATCTGAGATATGGATTGCTACAGGGTATAGTAATATGTTATTAGGACTTACTAGTACATTATTATCCCTGTAATAACTATGAGAAATGGAAGCAGTCTTTTGCTCTCAGTTGACAGCTGACTTCAAAGTTCATACGTTTCAAGGTATGTGACTGGATAGTCTCGACATTTCATAGTAAAAAACTGAACAGGACCAAAACTGTGTTTGACAAAACATTTGCTTTGTTTTAGTTGTTTTAATAATTACATGTTCCTGCCAAGATTATGAATATCATTTGACTTGCAAAACCTATTTGTATTATTTTGTATCGAAATATCAATAAAAACTATTTTTGGCCAATACCTCAAAATCCTGAAGCCTTACACCTCAACTGAAAGCAAATAGGAATGTGGGTGTTCTGCAAATTTTGTGCCTATTTTCATAGCCTTTTGATTAATAAATGCGGAGATATAGTATTTAAAAAAAAAATCCCTAGCCGGTAATGCTGCAAATAAAGAACTCATCAGAGGTGGCTGTTCCCCATTGGAATTTTCAGCCAACATTTTTTGCACATGCTAAGGGTCCTAAGCCTCTTAAAATATCACATAGACATCAAAATCTGGGAAAGTTGGGGGAAACTGATGCGCCCTAATCTATATAGTGACAAAAACAAGTTATAGTACGAAAAAGATAGTTTTTTGCAGATTTGTTCAAAAATATTCACCCTGGAGGTTTATAGTATATGTTGGCTATACCAAATATGGCCATTCAACACATTGTGAGTGGTGTTACATTGAATATAATAGTGAAATATGGTTCCCAGAACAACAAATTGACACCCTCGAAAAAGTACAAATGAAATTTCTCAAGAACATGCTGAGTGTCAGGTGTCAAACTTCAACAATAGCTATTTTAGCAGACACTGGGAGGTTTCCGCTGTTTGTCAGACAACAGGTCTCAGCATTAAAATTTCTAAATAGACTCAATTCTAACACATGTCCCTCACTTTTGCAAAGTTGCTATGAGATTCAGACTGAGTTATATCAAAAGGGAAAACCATGTTGGCTCACGAGACTTTGCAAGGTCACTGAGACCCTCAATATGAACCAAAATGAGTTTGACTTAAATAAAACAATTGTGTCCATATATGAACAGGCCCATGCCAAGATGTTGCATGAGATCAATGATAGTGTAAGTAACCCCAAACTAAGAACTAATAAAATATTCAAGAAAGATATTCGAATAGAACCCTATTTGTATCATGACTTTCCTAAATCAATTTATTGTAATATAGCTCGTTTCAGGCTGAGCTCTCACAACTTAAATATTGAATTAGGTAGGCACAAACGCCCATTTGTACCCGCTGAGGAAAGAATTTGTGAAAAATGCAATCTTAATCAAGTTGAAGATGAATTTCATTGCCTAATGATCTGTGAACAATTTAATGCCATTCGCAATAACGTATTTGATATAGTTTGTAAATGAATTAATAACTTCTTTGTTCTTAACCCATCTGAACAATTCCTTCAAATATTTACAAGTAAAGATACTTACTTAAACTTTGCCCTTGGAAAATTCTTAAAAATTGCATTAAAATTGGCCCGTAAAACATAAGTATTAGGTTGTCAATTATCGAAGTACCAGAAATTGGCTAGTTAGGTAAATTGTCCATTACCTCCTATCAGAGTGGTTTGTGGCACATTGTAGAAGCTGTTTCAAAGTGTTTGGATTGTCATTTGTATATATATGTGTGTGTGTGTTTAATTTTTTGTACATATCTTGTTCATTGTATTTACTTATGTGTAGACTGAACTGTATGTCATCTTGCTCTTTTTTTTTCAACCCTTCATGATAGGTGCTCATTATGTATCAGTATTACCAGTTGTGTTAATTGTACTAGGTGATCAAAGATACATATATTTATTATTAGTTCACTACCTGGTGCTGTATATATTTATTTATGTTTTTATTACAGCGCTTAGAAAAATTTCATGCCTTTATTTTATTATATTTTCTTTATTTATATGTATATATATTATTTTCTTCTCTTCCTTTACTTAATGTTTTAATTTTTTATGAAGGAAACTATATGAAAGACTATTTTTTATGTACATCATAAAATGTAATGTCAAATAAACTTCATATGAAACCATGAATAAAATTTGGTCGTTTTTAGACACCACTGTATAAAGATGCCCGGAGTCATCTTGACTCCAAATCCCCATGAACCCAATACAAAAAGCCTATGGGTGAGCATTCAAGGTAGTCTAAATTGCGATTTTCTATGGTTTAATGTGAAATTAAATGTAATAAATTGCACCTCTGGTGGCGAATGGGGCAATAAACAGAACTAAATTGAGAATATACAAAACAGTATGGCATCATAAATAACTTGTTAATTGCTGCAATACAAAACATGATGCTTCTAAGAGAAAATTGAGACTGATAAATTCACTAGATTGGAAAAGAAAAAGAAAAAAAAAAGAAAAAGACTCTGGTTGTCCAAGATGCATTTTCCTTGGTAGAGCTAGATACTTTCTTTTCTGAGGGTATGGGTGGGCCAGTTAACACTGCGACTGGTTTATTTGTTCACCTACAGTACCTACTGTTATTAATAGAAACCATTTGTTCCCAATTCATCTGCATTGGCTTTGAGGTGACAGCACACAGTGTTCACCCCAGCAGGTGACAGAATTGATTCTTTTTGTCCATATTGACAGTCAAAACGTTCTAAGATAACTTCACCAGTCGCCTTCGAGTCAAGGGAAGTATACTTTTCTTTGCATTGTCTTATGATCTGGTGACAGTCTATGTCATTTATCTCTGTATAGTCATTTAGCATACCAGAAAATTAACCTACATGTTCATAAAATTGTGTATGTATTATTTATTCTCAGGAGGTGCACAGAATAAAATCCATGTAATAAGCTCGTCAAAATCCCACTGGAAGACATTGATTTTCTAAGTAAAGCCAAGTGGCGCCCGGGTCTTGTATTTTGTCATTAGGCAATTAAGGAACTTGCACTGGCTTCTTCAATGTAAGGAAATTAAGGCTACTTTTCTGCACCTCTTAAGTAACATCACTTTCCTGCTTATGCTTATCTTGAAAAAGGCAAGAGAAGCTTTCTTAAGTCTATACTCAGCCTATCGCTAACATAGGTTAACCAATAATTTTGTTCAACTAGGTAAACTAGCAAAGAATGTCTATAATTAGGTCGCTGGGCTGATAGGTGACTGCACCAAGTGTTTTGAGAATTAAAAATGTTTTTACACTGACTATGAAAAATTATTACCTAGCAAAGTTTACATTCAAGACCTGCTAATAAATGTAATTAGGCATGTACCTTACAGGTGGGGTTTTTACTTGCCTCAGCATAGACACACACCAATTTAACAAGCCACGAAACATTGAACCACCTATTCACTGAGTGCTGTCACCTATGAGCCCAGCGACCTAATTATGGTTAAGCAACATGATTATTTAAACTACGTAGCCAATAGGCTGGGTATAGACTTAAGAAATCTTCTCCTGAAAATTTAAAAGAATTGGGTTCATGTTTTTTGAGTTAAGGACATTTTTCTGAATTGCCTGCTTGTCAGAACAAGAATTATGTAAACTCAGCACACAAACATTTAATTATTCTGTAGTTTCATTGTTAGAACTTTAATACCATAGACCAGCCGATAGACTATAAAAATGTATTAGTTTACTTTAGATGAGTAAACGAGCAAAACGTGTACATAATTAGGTCGCTGGGCTGTGAGTTGATGACACAAAGTGAAAATTTTCAAAATTATTTGTTGACAGGATTATATTCCCAGATAACATTCCAAATCATATCAATGTCAGCGCGATGTTGGTGATGTTGAAATGATGTTGTACCGACAGCAGCTGATATAACGACACTGGCCTGATTTGGAATGTTATCTGGGTTGGTTTTTTAAATTGTCTAAACCTCATTCAGATATTCATAGAATCACTTTCATCACATCACAAACTTTATTATTTATCGATTGTAAATTTCTCTGGCATCTGGTTATACCTGAAACAATGCAATACAATATAATAAATTTTCCAAAATTCGCTTCCTCATAATAAACATGCAGAATCAAGAAAACGTGCTCCAGAATATGTACATGTTTCCAATTTCTGAGCCAAATAACCCAATGGGATCAAAGAATTTCTGTTCTAATTAAATTGAAGTCATAATTGCCCCCAGAAATTCACACAATGGAATTACTTCCGGGAATAATCTGACTCACCGCATGAAGAGTTCCTAAGTGCAGATTTAATTAAATGAGATAGATAGATAGATAGATAGATAGATAGATAGATAGATAGATAGATAGAGAGATGGATAGACAGAAAAACAGATAGATAGATGGATAGATAGATAGTACATCATGTATATGCTGGATGGCAAACTGTATCCATGGTTATATTTGCAATGCTTCTCAATACCTTAATGCTACTGGCCTGAAGCTTATCAAGCTTATGTGACCAGAGGTTGATGTAATGATGAGATGACAAGGCTCAGATTCCACACAATCTTACACATTTATTCCAGTTATGGGGACTTTTACTTGCCTAAGCATAGACATAGAGTGCAGGGCACCTCAAATTTACATCTCATGTGATTGACATCCAGCTGCTGAAATGAAGCTCATGAAGAGTACCTGGGCCGGGGATTGAACCCGGGACTATCGCTAGAGCTAACTGAACCCGGGACTATGGCTAGAGCTAACTGAACCCGGGACTATCACTAGAGCTAGCTGGTCAATGGGGAATTGGCGGATGCCTTATAACAATTTTGCCACTCAACACTTCTATTCAAACAATTGTTCTATTTTTTAAATAATAGCAAAATTAGGCAAGGAAAAGTTACTGGGCTTCAGATTTGTTTCACCCTTATGCAGAGTCAGACATCAAGCCAGTCAGACTTAAGTCAAAGTCCTTAACTTAGTGATTCTTAAAAGAATTCTAGGCAGACGATTCTTTGTTGACAAACATCGTTTTCATCAATCATGCAAAGAAGTGTTTTTAAGGAAAACTTACGGACATTAAAGTCTTCCAATCGATGCTTGATGCACGAAAGTGAAAATAAAAAAGATAAGACAAGACAAATAAAACATTAAAAAAAACCAAACCAGGAAGGATATTAAAGTAAAAATAAGTCCAATTCTTTTGTGGCCTTATCATAAAATTCAAAACTTCACCTCAAAATGGATTTGCTTAAAACTGAATGCATTAATACTGATTACATTTTATAGTAATTTTTTTGTTTATTTCAAAGTACTGCAAAAAAAAAGCCAGCATTAAATCATCATACACCGCAGGACTTACAGTGCCTAGCAGAAAAGTAACAGTTTTCAGTCTTTTAAAGTGTCTCTGCTACGTCATCTTGGTTGTAATTGTTAGTAGGTTCAAGCAGTGAAAGACCATTGAATATCACCTTCCAACCTTGACTCTTTATAATCCTGTGTTGGTCGAAACTCTTGACTGGTTGAACAAATTGAATAGCTTGTTTCACAAAACAAAGCAATGATCTACGTCACATGAGCACTTTATTTAGTTATTTTCAGCGCTTGCCTAGCTCACAGTGTAACCACTAATATGCTAGGCACTCTATAAGAGGTATCACAGGCTGTCGAAAAATCTTGGTTTGAAGTTCAGGCCATCCTGAAACATTTTTCATCAAGCATGCAAAGAAGCGTTTTTAAGAGAAAATTTAATTAGACATCAAAGTCTTCCAAGTGATACTTGATGCAAGAAAATTAATAAAATAAAAAAAAAATAAGACAAATAAAACATTTAAAAAAACTGAACCAGGAAGGATTTGAAAGTAAAAAAGTGACCAATTCTTTTGTGACCTAGTCATCAAATTCACACCCAGGAAAGGTACCCCAGGCAAATACAGCGATGATTGGGTATTATCATAATTTATTCATGTGGTCACGTGGCTATAGCTGTCAGACTAACGGAAACAAATAGATGGGCTTGTCCTCCATTCACAGTGCAATATTCACTCATATGGAGTGTGAAAACAGTGTACATACTTCATAATCACTTGCAATAGCTTCCATTGATGTATCCACACCATTTCTCTAGTAAACAACACCCTTGTGGTTGACTGTGGTTGTATCCATTGCAATGGAAATTTATCCTTTTTGAGGATTGACCCCATTGGCTAGTGGTCAGGCTATGTCACAGCAGGGTCAACTTATTTAAACATAATGTTTGGGTCTGATTGGCTGATATTATTTGTGGGAGAAATCTTCTATGGGTCATGTTTGGCAGCTGAGGAAGCAAAACCCAATCGCGACTTATTTACTGGAGCCTTTGCTGGAGTGCAAATTCAGAACATCACCTCAAAATGGATTTGCTTAAAACTGATTACATTATATAGTAATTTTGTTAGCATTGAATCATCATACATCGCAGGAATTAGGAGGTTTCACAGGCTGTCGAGAAATCTTGGTTTGAAGTTCAGGCCGTCCTAGAGGATTCTCAAACAATAATCAGTTACAGCATTACTTATAACTAATGATTACACTTCTACCCCATACATAGGATCTTCCACTTGCCACAGCATATACATTAAATACAGTGTAGAAGGTACAGCCAATAAAACGCCTCATGTGAGCAGTATTCAGCAGAAATGTATGGAGTTAAAATAGCAACCACCTGAACTAGCAAGCCAACCAACTACCAGTTACTCTGTACACAGGAATCTGCTTAATACCACCTTACTATTAAGACCACCTCACCATTAAGACTAACATATTGTGCCTGTACATGCCACAACTTGGAAGTAGTGTTATAATAAGTTTTAATAAGTTTATTGATCAAAAATTATCTGAAATAAAATTTGCGTATATGATACATTTATTTAATTTATGGTTTAAGAAATAATCATACAATCATATTGATTTTCAAACTACTTGGAATAGGTGTGTCCGTAGACTGTTTCAACTGCCAAACATGACCCATAGAAGATTTCTCCCACAAATAATAGAAACTCCGTCAGCTGTGCCAAATATTTACAAGATTTAACAAAATGGCAATAAAAATGGAATCAAGTGTGAATGGGAAGGTATCTTTTCTTGCAAGAATGAGTAGGAGTGACCAGAGGAGCATAATAGGCAGCAATATACATGTTATTGCCAGACAGCTTAATGTTGAAGACAAAACTGTTGTAACAAATTGTAAAAGTCCCTCCATTAAGACTCCAGTTTAATGGCATTGCAAGTCCAAGTTGCTTCACTTCAAGCAAGTAGCATAAAGTCAGAGTGACTTGACAATGTAGGCTTTCAACTGAGTCCTTTCTCAGCATGAGATAAGACAAGTTCTTCCAATTCCAATCTGTGTAGAGTTCCAAAGTGCAGTAAGCACAAATAGTAACACAAAAGTAGGTTTTGCTTCCTCAGCTGGCAAAAAGAGACTCCTATTTTTATTGGTGCACAGGTATAAGTATTAAAAGTACAATTCATGAAGTTTCCCCCCAGCAGGGCTGAGAGGGAATTATCAACCAATCACATCACAGTAAATTCAGTTATCATTCACATTGCATGGGGTGATACCTCCCCCAAACAGGGCTGCTACCAGCATCTTTCCCCAAATTCTGCCAGGGATTAGGGCAGCTAAGACAATGGAGAAGAAATGGACCCCCTGCAGTGCACTGCATTGTGCTGAGGCTATTTATAGCTTAAGTCACAATGGGCTTTTGTGCACAGTGTCAACTTTGGCTTGGTCAGCAGTTTTGGAGGGAAAGTTAGCTCCTCCCACAATTCAGGACTCAGTAGTGAGGCATCCTAACAGGGCGATGCAATCACATCATAATTAGTAATATCTAATAAATCAATAATTAGAAATGAACATTCAATCAATTAATAATTAGAAATAAACATTCAATCAATTAATAATTAGAATAAACTTTCAATCAATTAATGATTGGAAATAAACATTCAATCAATTAATAATACAATCAATCAATTAATAATTAGAATGAACTTTCAATAAATTAATGATTAGAAATAAACATTCAATAAATTAATAATTAGAATAAACTTTCAATCAATTAATGATTGGAAATAAACATTCAATCAATTAATAATACAATCAATCAATTAATATTTAGAATGAACTTTCAATCAATTAATGATTGGAAATAAACATTCAATCAATTAATAATTAGAATAAACTTTCAATCAATTAATGATTGGAAATAAACATTCAATCATTTAATAATACAATCAATCAATTCCTTGCAGCAGGCTAATTTAACATAAAGCTAAGCATGAGCAACCAGAAATTACTGACACATGTGAGCAGAGCAGTGACTAGCACAATGAAATGATGAGGACACACAACAAACTGCATTTAAGTCACACATGAGCAGAGGCCTGCATAGTGCATAGACTTATCAACATTGAAGTGCAACAATATTGCACCTGACATGTGCTTGTATGATATAAACATTAAACAACAAGCAAAGTGTATAAGGCTAAGCAATTGCTAGAGCAGACAAAAATGCTCAAGGCAAGTGTAATGAAGAGTGTACATAATAGTTGTATCTGACATGTATATACATCCTTTGCTCAAGGCAAGTGTAATGAAGAGTGCACACAATCAATGTACCTAACATAATTCTACTGAAATGTATGTACATCCTTTGCCTAGGGCAAGTGTAATGAGGAGTGTACCTAACATAATTCTACTGACATGTATGTACATCCTTTGCCTAGGGCAAGTGTAATGAGGAGTGTACCTAATAATTGTGCTTGACCTGTTAGTACATCCTTTGCTTAAGGCAAGTGTAACGAGGAGTACACAATCAATGCACCTGACATATAACTCTAACTGACATGCATGTACATCCTTTGCCTGGGGCAAGTGTTACGAGGAGTGTACAGCATGGTCAATTAATAATATAATAAGTGGCTGCAAGGGGCTGCACTTTACAAAATGATCTCCATGGACTGAAAGTGATTAGCCAAGAGGACTGTGATATTATATCTGTGATTTTAGATGTAATTCATTTTAGAAATGATGATTTTACAATCAATGGTTTTACTGGTGCTGAGATGGATTTTATGTTAAACTTTTTATGTACAACTTAATATAGTTTTTTTATTTAATGTTGTTATTACATGTTTTTTTTAAATGACATATATATATATTCTACTACTTGTTTAATTTATAGTTTTGTACCTGTCTATTCCATGTTTCATGTGAATGAATAAATGATTTATATATATATATTACAATCAGGGCAGTGTTAGAAGTAAACAATAAAAAAATATATATAAAAAGTAAAAAAAAAAATCGAGAGTACAAATACAGGAGGGAAAGCAGAAAAAAAAAGTGAATACTTTAACAACAATCAATAGAAGTTGAGCAAGACTAGTTACATAGTTGTATTATTTAATAGATAATTGTCAAGACTAGTTACATAATTGTATTATTTGATAGAAAATTGCGTAAGCGTTTCTTTAAAGTATAAAAAATACACTAATAGTCAATTTTCCTAGAAATATCATGTCTTATCAACTTCCTGTGTGGGGTAATGTCAAACTGCTACTATTTAAGCAGCTAGTGAGTGCTCACAATTTGCTTACAGCTCATTAAGTCCTATGAAATCGCCTTGCTATTGCCAAAACCACTCAAAATCAGTTATATCACATCACAAGACGGATAAAACAATGCGATAAATATCTCATTTTATTTACATGTATTTAAGTAATTCTGCAAACAATGTAAAAAAGGCTAATTTGAAAATCAAAAAAGTAAAAAGTATATCAGAATCACAGAAATAGTTTCATGAAAATGCAACATGATGGCATCACAGAACGGTAAAAATATTCGAAATTTTATGAGCATGACAAATCACCATGACCAAGGTTACAAAGAAATTGTTTTTTATGATACACATATATGACCGGAGATCCTACAAGGCATCTTTCCGATGCCGCTCATGCAGAACCACCCTGAAAATTACATTTTAATTGTCAAAGTGACATATTGATTATATGAATGAACATTATGAAATTTTAACTTCTTCTAGATTCAGCTCATAAAAATTATGTGTAACATCAGCAATTACTGTGTACAAGAAACAGTATTTTAGAGGTATGTAAGATTAAGAAATGCTTTTACAAACATAGCAATTTGGTATCACACACTGATTGGTGCATAAATTGATCTTGATCCTTTTAAAGGGGAACTAATGGAAGTTTGTATGTTAATTTCAAAAGTTTAATTAGATGTTAAATAATATATTGCAGCGAAAGGAAATGTCTTAAACTCTAGTTTGATATGATTTCAAGCCAATTAAAAGTGTAATTTGCACCAATCGCCGACATGCTGGGGGCCGCCATTATTGCACACAGCACACAAGACAGTGACGTCACTTATGTACACTGCTAGGCCATATATGCATTCAGCCATATGAATCAATTCATAATACTGTTGATTACAAGCCATTACATTGTTCATTGCAATTATAACAAGAACATATAGCACAACGAACGACATAAAGGGTGTTAATTACAATTCTTTTGGGAATACAGCATAATTATTGCATTGATTGCAATGAGCAATTTGTATATAAGAATAGGTATATAGGCATGGGCAAATAAGATTTTGTTTCTAAACTTATTTGCTTTGTAAATAAAATATGTTACATAATACTTAGGGGCAGTGTGCAGTATTATTTATTGTATAAATATATTTCATAGTATCTATATTTACAGTATATATAGTGTTAGTGGGGATGTTTTAAGGGCATCATCTCCTTTACCAAGATTAATATATATTAATTACCAAATTGTGCTTATTTCAATATCAAAAACTAATTTTCAATTTGATAATATATATATATTTTTTTAAATATGAGTTTGAGGGGGGCATCCACGTCAGCGTTTTATAAATAAGAACTTAGTGGATGTCTCCTGATCAAAGGTAATTGGATTATAATATGTATTTTGACTTTTATTATTTATTTTTATTTATTTACTGCTTATCGTTTTTCCTTGCTGCTTTTGTTTGTTTTATTCAATTTGATCTAATAAACTCTCTGTCTCTCTCTAATTGCATTGTCTCAAATAGTTCAATGGCAATTACTGGACACTCAGTAAGAACTGCTCTGAAAGTGCAATTAACTGTATCTAAAACTGTTGTTGACAGTTGTTCTCACTAGAATTGCAATGCTGAGCCTCCAGAATACTTGGCTGAGATTTATAGTACAACAGTGACGTATTTCCGGTCAGTGCCAAACACCGGGAAAATCAAAAATGGCGGCCTCCGTGGTTCGCAAAACGGAGCTAATAAATGCAGGATATAACTTTACCAGGGCACATATGCAAGTTTTGAATAGCGTGGATGTGTTTCTATGGACTTAAGCTAACATCTGAGAGGTAAAGTGCTCAAGGGGTTAGTTCCCCTTTAATGTCTGTTTTGTAACCTTGAAAATTAGGTATGAAAATGTTATCTTTTATACTTTTGGACATTTTGCTTATCAACCACTGCCTTTCTTCTGACCAGCAGTGTATCCTTGCAACCACATCGGAATTTTACTGGCTAACACCTGTGGTCACTGGCTATGAAATACAAAAATAAATAAACATTACATATAACCATGACCCGCCGAAATCTACCTTAAGACTAAGGTCAGTCGGTTGCAAAAACATCATGAAATTTCTCTAAAGTAATTGCTTTCACAATAATGACAACATATTTAAGCCCACTCTCAATCGTGTGATTGAGGATATCTGTTTTTGAGTCCCTATTGATGTTATGGCTGCATTTTCCAAAATATGTCTTTATGTCCACTGAAGATATCTTTCAATTGAGCCATCGACAAAATTGCCACTTTTCATTTCGTTCTACTTTCAGTAAGAAGACTTATCAGAAGACTTATCCCAACATAATAATTTGATGGACCTTTCAAATGATATCAGATGACTACAAAGTAGAACTTTTTCATCTCTCTGGGTTTCATGTGATGAACATTCTCAGTGGTTATAAATTACACGTGTTTTGTGTAGGTACAAAAAGACAAAACAAAGTTTAAAAAAATTTTAAGAACCTTTAGCAATAATTTTAAAAATTGCTGGATGCCAAAGTCAAAATTGGGCCAAAATTTACTGTATCATGTTGTGTTGTGACAAAACTGACTAGAACGTTTATTAAGCAATTGAATTGTCATGTTAATGATTCCATTTCTTTCATGAATTTTTCTTGAGGAATAGTCATAACTGTTGACATTATAAACTCATATTTTTTTCTTTTAAACACAACTTTTGAAAATTCAGAACTATAGTTGCAGGGAAGAGGTAATTAAGTTTTTTCTCTCAACCTTTTCAAACAGCTGTAAACTGATAAAAACTGCCATTTCCTCCAAATGACGGAGCCAAAAGAGACATTTCCAATCTGAGCTGATCCAGATTATTGGTCGAAGTACAGGAAGGTAAATTAGGATACAGAAAAAAGATAGAAACTGCCCCCAAAATAGTTAAGAACGTTGAGTTCAATGTTTAAAGTAGCATTGATCAAGTCATTAACTTTCTGCAGTGATTAGATTCTTAATCTTTTTTGCCAAATGCCTCTCTCCTGTGGCTATTTCTTAACTTAAAATAGGCACTAATGGGAGCTACTGTGCATGGTTTCAGTTTGTAATCAGCACATTCGTTCCACACACAAAACTGTAATATGATAGCTGTTCATGTGTGCATTTCTCAAACTGATGTTCATGATTTGATTGTAAAACACAGCACTTACTATCAGATCAGCATCATACACTGAAGTCTACAACCAAATATTAGTGTTAAATACATCGTAAATTTCTACCCCCACAAAATACTTCCGCATATGACCAGTAACTTAACTTTAAAGCACTGTATTTAAAATGACATTTATAGATTGAACTCACTGTAAACAGGTGCATTATTAGTGCAGTTGCTGTTTTCCCATACAAGTTATCAAGATGATAAAGAGCACCTTTGGCTGCGTACAAAATAAAGTACAAGAATTAGCTGCTTGTCTCATCAAGGGTGCTACAAGTAGAGCAAAGGGTTGCAAGGTTATCTGGTCCGTCCAGAGTTGTGATTACCCTGATGACGGGGCATATCATCCCACGCTGTGATTAGCACAACTTAAGCAGGATCTGCTACTTTGCTTAAAGTTCACTTTGCTCTTTATGTGCTTGGCTCAAAGGAATTTGGGAAGCAGGTGCGAAGATCTAACGTTCCCAACCTGCCATTTTTGTTATGTTTATCATAGGAACAGTGATAGATGTGAGATCTTCGCAAAACAACCCTTGGTTATATTCTGTTAGCGCTAGACAACATAATTTAGGTATAACATGTATGTTGTTTATAGCCACATGATGCACAGGCACTTCAAACTTTACTAAGCTTGATTTGAAAACTTTCATGTGTTAACATTATTAAACACAACTTGGTGGCAATCCTTACTATAAAGAATTATGTTTTCAGACAAAATGATTGTTTTTCTTAGTTTCCATTCAGTAGTTCTCTTAAAATCAGCAATTAAATTGTTTGTCCTTGTGCTATATTACATTGAATAATGGTAATTGTGAAATGTTAGCAGTTCTAAATCTTCACCTCTTTCTTTAGACATTTGCCAAATTACCTATTATACTCAGTGTCTATGCTGAGGCAAATAAAAGATCCCATCCATGGAATAAATGTGTAACATGGGTGGACTCATCCTCTCTCTCACCTCATCAATCAACCCTCGATAGTGGCAAGAGCATGCCTTAGAGGGCTGCACTCCCCATATCTATCCAGCTATCTGTCTGTCTATTTGTCTATCTATCAACCTATCTATCTATCTATCCTTCCATGCATCCATCCATCCATCCATCCGTCTATCTATCTATCTATCTATCTATCTATCTATATATCTATCTATCTACCTATCTAAATATATATCTATTCATATTCATATTCATATTTGTATCTACTCTAGGCATCACACACAAAGATAGGACAATCTATACAACTAGACCTTCAATTACCTTAGAGGGGAAAAAAACTCCATCTTTCCTTATGTCATTGTTATAGCCAACATCTTTTCAGATAGAATCTCTTTGAAGGTTCTTAGTCCACCTGACATTGGAATTTATCTGGCCTAAGGAAATGTATCATAGCTAAATTTTTTCCCATTAGAGTCATATACAATTCATGAATGTAGGGGATGCCATTGTATCACAAATAACCCCATTGTATTGCAAATAGCATATATATATTTTGCTCGTTTTTGCAATCCACGCACGTTCGTGTATATGCAATTTCTCGCTCATGGATATGTTTTTACTCGCACAACATTCGGGTATCTGCACTCCCTAACACTCGTGTATATAACATAACTGGCACCCGTGTACGTATAAGTACGCACATTCGTTAGTGTGAGTGATATACCACATGTAATTTTTTTGCCTGGTGTATGATTTCACTCATACACGAATCTGCGAGTTTTTGCAGGTGCATCAAAGCACACTTACACGCATGCTCGTTTTTACAGCTATGTCATATATGACACATTCACGAGAGTAAATTTATTCATTGAAATAATGTACTGGCAGTTTATGCACACCCAGCATTCGTGTATATGGATAACGATTCACTGCATTGGGCAGAGCAAATACTCTTTCAAGATGCCCTGCATGGGTGCATTATAACTAAATTCATTGCAAAAAGACTCAATCATCATAAGCAAATTATCTAATTTTATTCCTGTATTTTTTTGTTTTAATCAATATAGTTGATAAGAATATTGCAAATGAACTAATCAGAAAAAAACCGCATTGTTCTATCATGTATAGAAGCCAAGTAATTGCCAGTTGAATTTTAGCACTCCTTTAACATCTTCAGGTGAGTTAAAGACGAACGTCTTTAAGTTAAAGAAAGTCAGGTGAGAAGGCTAAGGGAAAAAATTAGCAGTTTCTGAATATAGGCCGAGGCCAAAGGTCTAGGCAAATGCAAAAAGTGTTTCTCACAGACGCGAGAAAAATGTTATAGGCCAAGGCCAAAGGTCTAGGCAAAGGCAAAAAAGTGTTTCTCACAGATGCGAGAAAAATGTAGCCTTGCCTAATATTTAATTGTGATTGTTTTTTGGATGGGGTGCAATATTCTTAAATGTACATTGAAGTAAGATATAAAATAAGTTTATGAAATTTTTATCAACAACACACGTGGGGCAAGATGTGATGACATACTATACTTGAATAGCGCCAGCATGTACGTTATCAGCACTAATCCTTTCAACCCCATTTTTGTTTTAAGTTGGTCATTGCATCATCAGAGAGCTTGTATTGAATCACATGAATAGTCAAATCATGCTGTCTAAACCCGAACCATTTGGCCTAAATTATTTGATGTTTCACCCCTTTTTTTAGAAACAATACAATGTATTGTCCATTTTTCTAACCTATTTGTTTTTTTTATTTGTTCAAACAGTACAGTTGCATAGCTTACTTATGGAACGATAAATCATAAAACTGATATTTCTCAGAGGAAAAAGAGTGGAAATTGTATCAAATAGGTGCAGGAAAGTGCCTACCAAGTACACACCTTCTAAATAGATCTAAATTTGACAGTATTTTTTTGTGTCCTGCTAAAGAAAATTAATTAAGACATATATAATGTTTTAAATTTTATTTTGCACAGATTTTATAAAGTTGTGGGTTATGTCACACTGACGTGCATTAAATATGCTTGTAATTGCCCCTAATCCCTTACACATGTGCTAGTTAATTGTTGCATATACACACATGTGAATAACATGCGAGATATTTCAATGCAAATAGCTCCACTCGTGGCAATTAATCAAACACGCACCATGCAGGAGATCTGCGCATTGGCGCGTCCATCATAATGAACACGGGTGCGTGGTATGACATAAGTTGCATATACACGAATTGCGCGTGCGAGCAATACAACATTCACGCATGCGTGTATATGTCAGAAAGTACATATTACAGATAATAATGTGCGTGTATATGCAAGCTATAGCAGTTGTGTACATGCTAAATATGACAAAGTATATAGCTCGAAATAAATGATTCTTCTTCTAGACCTGATTATGTTTTGCAGCAGCACAAAAACACAAGCAATGAGATATCTTTAGTGACAGACATCCTAAAAAGGATCCCACCGCATAGCCCTTACACATGGAAACAAGTGTGGCTTTTTTACCTGTTCTTTCCGTGTAAATGGAGTATGAAGCAACTATTCTAGTAGTTTGGGATAGATACAGATGTTGTTTTGTTTACTTAGTCACAAAATAGCCCAGGGTAGGCTAATAATTTGTGTTATTTGAAAATGAATTTAGACAAACATTTTTATTGTATGCATATTACACTGTATTTTGAGCCATTTGGTAAATATACAATTTCCATTAATTCTATGAAATTTGTTAATATGATTGGAACTTACTTATTTGAAAATAAAAACCAACGTAAATAAATGTTATACTGCACCATGTGACCTTTTCTATTGTTCACAGGAGGGATATAACCAACAAAAATGCTAGTTAACTCCCTCCTGAGTCCAAACTGTACTTTAATTGCTTAATAACACCAGTTAAACAAATAAAAAAAAATTAGCAAATATGTCTAGTGGAGTATAAGTTAGTTATATCTGTCATAGTCGGGAGTTAACTAACATTTTGTTGGTTATCTTCTACCTTCGGTGTCGGGATATAACAAACAAAAATGTTAGTTAACTCCCTCCTATTCGGGATATAACTATTACTTAAAGGTGTTTGGTAGAAGCAACACATACTTGGTGTAACAGATTTTGCATTCTGCTATCTATATCACAAATGGATCATAATAAACTGCAAATATGTACTCATAATTATACATTTAATTTATTTTACCGAAAGTAACTGAAGGTTTCACAACAGGGGCTTTCAGTATAATTGTAAAAGTTTTGACCAGGAAAATATGATGAAGTCACTACAGAACTGCATGATAGCCTACATTAAGCCTGTAGTCTGTCTTAAGTCACCTTAAATCCCACGGCCACGGAAGTCCAGGCATCAAGACATTTATTTTGATATGATGGCTTTTACAGTAATGAATGCCAACTTTTAAGCCTATGTCAAAAAGTCTGTGATTGGGGTTTCGTGTCCCAGTTTGGATTTGAGTCCCGAAATAAGATGTAATTATTAATTACCATATCATTTTGACAATATTGTAACACAAGCAAATTTGACTGCAGAGTAGTACTTATCATTTCCTTTAAGAATCACTTCCAGAAATTCCTTGATGAAAGTGGTGATTTCATTTGAAAAATGTCTCATTCGAGATGGTTTTGTAAGTCAACTAAATGAAATCATGGAAGTATATGATATCATATTTCAATGTACTTTATAGATTGCATATATTGCTGAACAAGGATGTGAAATAAATATGAAATTTTATATTAATTCAATTCATAATCCTCTTTCATACATCAAAAGCTCTTTCTTATTTAATTCAAGAATAATCCGAGTGCCTGTAATTTTCAACAGATGATATCCTAGTAAGATGGTTAAAACTTTTACAACCAAAACACTTTGGAAATTCAGAACTGTAATTGCTGGCGAAAAGTAATTTCCGCTACTCTCTAGACAGCCGTAAGCTGATCAAAAATTGCCTTTTCCTCCAATGACGGAGCTAAAAAGGACATTTCCAATCTTAAAGTACAGGAAGGTAAATTAGGATACAGAAGAAACTGCCCCAGAAATAGCTAAGAACGTTGAGTTCAATGATAAAGTAGCCTTGATAAATTCATTAACTTGCTGTAATGATTAGATTCTTAATCTTTTTTGCCAAATGTCTCTCTCCTGCGGCTATTTCTTAAAGTTCCTTTATTTAGCATACTAGGTTAATTGTTAGACAAACCAATACTACTTGTGATATTTTTTCCCATTACATTCTCATTTGTGCACAGCAATTTCATTTTAAGGTACAATAAATAATATAAATAGACATGTAAAAAACCTAGTGATGACGTCACAACACCAACAATAGGTGATGATATCATTTTCATTGCGTTTCCAATGTTTTGGTCTGGATTTACTCTCAATGTGTGATTTAATTTTAGTAAAATATTTGATAATAGTTAGTTCACACAAATTTAGTGTGCCTTGATAAATAAAGGGAATTTTCAACTATTTGAAAGATTGTTAGAAAATTGCAAATTTGACAGACAGTGCAGCTTTAACTTAAAAGAGACACTAATGGGAGTTACTGTGTTGGATGGAAGATGGTCGAGATTTGGATGTCGACTAATAATTATGCAAAGCATAAAAAATGACACAGGATCTGAGCACACAAAACATTGCTTGATTTTTCAATAACAGGCCAACATAAGAAAGACAATGTTAGCTCTATTATGAAGTTATGGTACAAGGAAATAGCCACTCGAAGAGTATTGACATACATGCATACATGCAGTATTCATTTAGATTAAACTGCTACACTTTCTTAAATTCAATTTGCTGTACACAGAAGTATCATTAGTGTTGGATCTAATGATAGTTACACTTTTCTCATACAAACTATCAATATGATAAACATCACCCTTGGCTGCGTACAATATAAAGTACAAGAATTAGCTGTTTATCTCATCAAGGGTGCTACAAGTAGAGCAGAGGGTTGCCAAGTTATCTGGTCTGTTCAGAGTTGTAATTACCCTGATGACAGGGCATATTATCCCGCGCTGTGATTAGCACAACTTAAGCAGGATCTGCTACTTGCTTAAAGTTCACTTTGCTCTTTATGCGCTCAGCTCAAGGAATTTGGGAAGCAGGTGGGGATCTCTAAGGTTCTCAGCCTGCCATATTTGTTATGCTATTCATTGTTATGGTGTAGTGAGAGTGTAGAATATTTAATAGAAATGTTTGGGCACATTGTTCGAGCACAGGTTGAGTTAGCTACATAATAAAGTTATTCCCTACATCGATCTAAACACCATAATTCAATCAATATATAACCCAACTAAATTGTTGTTCTTAGATGAACTAAACTGTTGGGTGTCATTCGAATGTCAATTTATATCTAATATCATCGATCTCAATAATTTTGTCAGAAATAGCATGCCAGTTTATGTCAACATCATGCCAACAATGGCTGTTGCCAACTACTGTTGGGCCCTTGTTGAGCCAAAGCGGCATATTATCTAAGAAATACTTTGCCATTGTAAGTCAAATTTTTTAACAAAGCATAAGTTGGGCAAAGGTGTTTAACTTCAATGACAGAGACTGCAAAGTGCATGAGCATTGAGCCTCCTTCCCCACACTGTAATAAAAAATAAGCTTCTAAGAGTAAGTTAAAGCTTTTTTGCCAGACTATGCATGCAAACTGACTTTTGTTTGATGACTGAAGTCCTCATTTTGGGTCATCCAACATGCTTCACAAACAATTTTTGGATGCTTGATATGGAGAATGTTTGTTGATCACCACAACACACATAGCAAGATTTGCATACCATTCTATCTGAATATATTACCTGCAAATATCGCTTATGGCAGAGTTAACGTCAATATAATGTCTCGACGCTAATGAAGCTTATAGTCAGCTTATACGACAATGCAAACGTAATGATAATATTATATGGTTTGGAGCTGGTCATGTAAGCTCATCAGACAATCCACCTTAATTATAGTTACGTGTATTTAATTTTATGTCGTACTCCGTAATGTATAACAAGTAATTTACTTTTATTCATTTTTATTATTTGTATGTATTTTCATCTTTTTCCGTTGTTTCTGTTGTGTCATTTGTCAGCAAAAAGCTTTGCAGCTTGTGTTATTTGTTTTATTGTATCACCCCCGACTTTAAATACAATTTTATCTTATTTTATCTTATCTTATCTTATCTTATGTTATCTTTTCTTTTTTTTTTTATCTTTTCTTATTCTTATGTTATGTTTTGTTATGTTATGTTATGTTATGTTATGTTATGTTATGTTATGTTATGTTATGTTATGTTATGTTATCTTATCTTATCTTATCTTATCTTATCTTATCTTATCTTATCTTATCTCATCAAGCTTCAGACCAGTAGCACTGGGCCACACAATTAATTAATTATGATTTTACTTTTGAGATAAAATTATATTCAATGCGTGACTTATCTCTCTAACTACAGTGCTTAGATGTAAGTAATGCATCATACATACTCTCACTTAGTGATTCAATTCACAACACTGTGTACAAATATAGTCACCAACCATCGCATGACTGGTAAACATAACACTTTATGGACTCTTTATGGTGATTGCTTCCCTTTCTGTATGATATCAGTATCCAAACTTGTTAAACATAGTGACTTATATGTTACTGACATGATATCCAGGGTAATACAATTAAGGTTAGTTGTCCTCTTCAGACAGGTGTTAATGTTTATTGACAGAACCATGTGTCCATGTTTATAATATGCATGGTCAAAAAGGGCAAACTTGAAAACTTTGGAAACTCAAAAAGTTTAGTTGATTATAATTAAAAAGGGATTATTCCAAGAAAACCACAAGGTCGACATATACTTTTAATATACACCTTTCTGTAATTTGCCCTTTTGATACACACATCATTTAGAGGGCATGTAAATAAGTTGATAATACACCCTTTGTATATAAGGATGATATGGTGTTGGTAATCTTGAGTTTAACGGGTATTTTATTACCCCAGGGATATCTGTTTCACGAGAAAAGATTTTTCTTAACCTAATATTACTTATCACAAGAACTTAAAAGGCAACAAACTGGTTGTTTTATCAGAGGCTTATATACTTAACAGCTTAATAGGGCATTACCAAACATACTGAAAACTACATCATTTTTCTGTCATACTTATAACAGAAAATAAATTGGTGGAAAAATGCTTTTGCGAATGCGTACTTGATAAAATTTGTCATTTCTGTATCCTCTTGTCTGTTTGCTTGCTTGTTTGTTGTTTGTTTGAATGGCCATATCGAACATGAGCAGTCTAATATATTATTTATTTTAAATATATTTAAACAGGTACACAATTTCAGCAGTCAATGTCATTACAGCGCAAACCCATTTACAGACCACGTCATTATGAAGACGGCTTCACCATTAAAACCAGTATATATCTGCAATAAGTAAGGACTCAGTAGCAAATTTTACTGTATTTGTGCACTGGAACATCTTTTTATTGCGGTAGCAGGAATCTATACAATCACAAGGTATAATGACACTAGTAATATGGTCACCTTCTTCTGTGTACATAAATTTTATCTTGCAACCACGGGTGACATCAGAATGCACATTTTATTGGTCTTATTTGTGAGGTGGTCTTAATGGTGAAGTGGTATTAATGGTGAGATGTTCTGAGTGGTAAGGTGGTCTTAATTGTGAGGTGTCCTTAATAGTGAGGTGGCCTTAATAGTGAGGTGGTGTTAATGGTGATGTGGTCTTAATAGTGAGGTGGTCTTAATTGTGGGGTGGTCATAATTGTGAGGTGGTCTTAATTGTGAAGTGGTCTAAATTGTGAGGCGGTCTTAATTTAGAGGTGGTCTTAATGGTGAAGTGTTTTTAATGGTGAGGTGGTCTTACTGTGAGGTGACTTAATAGTGATGTGGTCTACAAGTGGGATTCTCCTGTATTATACACAGCCCAAGGTGATTCAATTTCATCAATCAATCACCATCAATCACGGCTGGATCAAATTTTCGATCATGTTGGGTAATTGTCATGGGATGTTGGCATTTCTGGAAAAATTGTTATTTGTTGGTGTACGCACTTTATATCAGAGTATTTGGATAGACATGTGTGGGATTGTAAAAAAGTACAAATATTGGATGTATTCTACCTCAGCTTCGCACAGTATCACTAGCTTCGTCCAGTAAAACTGCATATTGGTCTCCTCACCATCCACTATCATATTGTATGAATATAGATATATATCTAATCGTTTTCATGTTCACAGTGTAACAGATAACTTTATTGTGATCACATGAAATCTTTCTCACATTTGTTTCTCATGGTACAAATGCATTGAAGTACAATTTCTACAAAGTGTATATGTGAATTCATCAATATTTACTCATACCTAAAATGTTAGAGCACCTTACCATTGGGCATTTCCATAGTAGGTGTACAAAAGAGCTAATTGCTTTTTTCTTTTAGTTTACCTACGATTTTAGGGTTAATTTTTAATATAACACAAAATTCCCACAATGCGCAGCCGCAAATACATCAATTCTCTAACTAAAGCCATGTGGCGCCCCCTGTCTTGTATGGGCTTATCTTTGTCATTAGGCAATTAAGGAACTTGCACTGGCTCAATTATTTGGCAGCTAGCCTTCTTCAGTTTCTTTCGGCTTGGAGCTGCATGAGCACCTTTTTCCTGAAATAAGATGTTAAGGTTTTTTTTCATTATGAGGTGCCCTCTAAATAAAATTATACCTATTACATGAGTAATTAGTTGTGATGGAAATTATGTGAAATCCTCAGAGTTTTTATGCAACTGTATTTTGAGCCATTTGGTAAATATACAGTTTCCTTCAATTCTATCAAATTTGTTAATATGGTTGGAACTTATTTATTTGGAAAAAAAACCAACATAAGTAAATGTTATACCATGTGACCTTTTCTATTGTTCTCAGGAGGGATATAACCAACAAAAATGTTAGTTAACTCCCTCCTATTCGGGATATAACTATTACTTAAAGGTGTTTGGTAGCAGCAACACATACTTGGTGTAACAGATTTTGCATTCTGCTATCTATATCACAAATGGATCATAAAGGTGCTAACTGCAAATATGTACTCATAATTATACATTTTATTTATTTTACCGAAAGTACCTGAAGGTTTCACAACAGGGGCTTTCAGTATAATTGTAGGAGCTTTGACCAGGAAAATATGATGAAGTCACTACAGAACTGCATGATAGCCTACATTAAGCCTGTAGTCTGTCTTAAGTCATCTTAAATACCGAGGCCACGGAAGTCCAGGCGTCAAGACATTTATTTGATATGATGGCTTTTACAGTAATGAATGCCAACTTTTAAGCCAATGTCCAAAAGTCTGTGATTGGGGTTTCTTGTCCCAGTTTGGATTTGAGTCCCGAAATAAGATGTAATTATTAATTACCATATCATTTTGACAATATTGTAACTCAAGCAATGACAAATTTGACTGCAGAGTAGTACTTATCATTTCCTTTAAGAATCACTTCCAGAAATTCCTTGATGAAAGTGGTGATTTCATTTGAAAAATGTCTCATTCGAGATGGTTTTGTAGTCACTAAAAACCAACTTAATGAAATCCTGGAAGTATATTATATCATATTTCAATGTACTTTATAGATTGCATATATTGTTGAACAAGGATGTGAAATAAATACGAAATTTTATATTAATTCAATTCATAATCCTCTTTCATACATCAACTCATACTCTTTCTTATTTAATTCAAGAATAATCCGAGTGCCTGTAATTTTCAACAGATGATATCCTAGTAAGATATTTCCAATCTTAAAGTACAGGAAGGTAAATTAGGATACAGAAGAAACTGCCCCAGAAATAGCTAAGAACGTTGAGTTCAATGATAAAGTAGCCTTGATAAATTCATTAACTTGCTGTAATGATTAGATTCTTAATCTTTTTTGCCAAATGTATCTCTCCTGCGGCTATTTCTTAAAGTTCCTTTATTTAGTATACTAAGCTAATTGTTAGACAAACCAATACTACTTGTGATCTTTTTTCCCATTACATGCTCATTTGTGCACAGCGATTTCATTTTAAGGTACAATAAATAATATAAATAGACATGTAAAAAAACCTAGTGATGACGTCACAACACCAACAATAGGTGATGATATCATTTTCATTGCATTTCCAATGTTTTGGTCTGGAATTTCTCTCAATGTGTAATTTAATTTTAGTAAAATATTTGATAAAATCGTTAGTTTACACAAATTTTGTGTGCCTTGATAAATAAAGGGTATTTTCAACTATTTGAAAGATTCTTAGAAAATTGCAAATTTGACAGACAGTGCAGCTTTAACTTAAAAGAGACACTAATGGGAGTTACTGTGTTGGATGGAAGATGGTCAAAATTTGGATGTCGACTATTAATTATGCAAAGCATAAAAAATGACACAGGATCTGAGCACACAAAACCTTGCTTGATTTTTCAATAACAGGCCAACATAAGAAAGACAATGTTAGCTCTATTATGAAGTTATGGTACAAGTAAATAGCCACTCGGAGAGTATTGACATGCACGTATACATACAGTATTCATTTAGATTAAACTGCTACACTTTCTTAAATTCAATTTGCTGTACACAGAAGTATCATTAGTGTTGGATCTAATGATGGTTACACTTTTCTCATACAAACTATCAATATGATAAACATCACCCTTGGTTGCGTACATAATAAAATACAATAATTAGCTGCTTATCTCATCAAGGGTGCTACAAGTAGAGCAGAGGGTTACAAAGTTATCCGGTCCATCCAGAATTGTAATTACCCTGATGATGGGGCATATCATCCCACGCTGTGATTAGCACAACTTAAGCAGGATCTGCTACTTTGCTTGAAGTTCACTTTGCTCTTTATGTGCTTCGCTTGAAGGAATTTGGGAGCAGTTGCGAAGATCTAAGGTTCTCAGCCTGCCATTTTTGTTACGTTTATCATAGGAACAGTGATGGAGCTGAGATCTTCGCAAAACAACTTTCCTTGGTTAATTATATTTTGTTAGTGCTAGACAACATAATTTAGGTATAACATGTATGTTGTTTATAGCCACATGATGCACAGGCACCTCAAACTTTACTAAACTAGATTTGAAAACTTTCATGTTTTAACATTATTAAACACAACTTGGTGGCATTCCTTACTAAAAAGAATTATGTTTTCAGACAAAATGATTGTTTTTCTTAGTGTCCATTCAGCAGTTGGCTTAAAATCAGCAATGTGAGGCTGAACATGAAGTATGTTTCATAAGAAAGTTCTAAACCTACACCTCTTTCTTTACACATTGCCAAATAACCTATAACACTCCGTGTCTATGCTGAGGCAAGTAAAAGATCCAATCTGTGGGATAAATGTGTAACATGGGTGGACTCCTCCTCTCTCTCACCTAATCAATCAACCCTCTATAATGGCAAGAACTGCTTCCCATATCTATCTATCTGTCTATCTATCTATCTATCTTGTAGAACTTGTAGCTTTTTCAAGCCGTAACATGTATCTATCTATCTATGCAAGTTCATATTCATTTCTACCCTAGGCGTTACACAAAAATAGGAAAACTATGCAACTAGAACTTCAATTACCTTAGAGGAAAAAAGCTCCATCCTTCCTTATGTCATTGTTATAGCCAACATCTTTTCAAATAGAATCTCTTTGAAGGTTCTTGGCCCACCTGACATTGGGATTTATCTGGACCAAGGAAATGCATCATAGCTTCATTTTTTCCCGTTAGAGTCATATACAATTCATGAATGTAGGGGATGCCATTGTATCACAAATAACCCCATTGTATTGCAAATAGAGACACATCACTAAAACTATGATGAATGTACTTGTTGTACACAGTATATGGCATTGGAGATATCAGGTATATATTAATAAGAAAAATAAGTCTCATATGGGGCTAGGCCAAGTAAAAGACCTCACCCATGGGGTAAATGTGTAACATGGTGTGGAATCCAAGCCTTGTAATCGCATCATTATGTGTACCGCTGGCAGTGGTAATATTTACTGGCTACCCAGATAGTATTTAACATGCATATTGACATCAGCCCTCTGAGGGCGCTGTCGAACCATCATCAGGCATGTTATCGGGTAGGCTTCATTTCCAATAGCAGTGAGAGCATACAAATAAGATATACAAGGTACAAGTAAACATGATCTTGTACATTAAACATTAGTGAAAAGTTCGATGCAGTATTGGCATTGCACCTGTGGGTACTTGCTTCCACGTGCATTTTGGACCACATGGAATTTTTCCACCATATATAGTACATCATGAACATGGCATGTATTATGCTTAAGCACAGTACAATGCCACTGAACCTGGTAACCTTGTTCAATTAGAAAATGACAAGCTTAAACATCAAAGGAAACTAACATTGTTTGAGCCATTCTCAGAATGTAGTTCCAGTTGCAATCAGCTTTCTTAAATAAGAATAAAGCCCCTACTTTTGTAAATTCACATTGTTAGAGTTGTAAAGGAAAGGACAAATGAGGACAAGATATCAAGTTAGTTATTATTTGATGTAAATGAATATATGCTTGCTAAAGAAAAACAACATCACCAGCATAGAAACAAATAAGATTGGTCAAAGAATATCTTCATGAATTGTGCATCAAAGTAGCTCATCAAGTGATTATGCCATGTATATGACTTGACTGTCATATAAAATTTTCAGGAATTATTTGATACATGTGGTTACTTCATCCTCTACTATTACTTATCTTACTATGTCGTTAATCCATTCTCGTACAGTAGTATAAACCTTATGTTGTTGTGTTTGTTGTTGTTGTGTTGTTGTGTTGTTGTGTTGTTGTTGTCATTGTTGTGTTGTTGATGTTGTTGTTGTTGTTGTTGTATTCTATCTGAGCACTGCGCATGACAAAAGCAAGTGAGATGCAGCAAGTTTACTTGGATAAAAAATATAAGATTTCAATGCAATGGAATTTAACAGAAATCCTTAAAAGGAAGGTGAAAACAATCATCTTAAGGGTTTCAGTTTTCCTAAAAATCATGTGTCAACAATTTCAGAGATGTTTGAAGCCAGCTACAATGGCAACACGTCTATAATTTTAAGGTTTTAAGTTTGATTGGCTGACAGGCATGTTTCCTGGCTTCTGATTGGCTGACAAGGCTGTTTTTAGCACGGTCACCACTCCCAAGCTTAACTGTGTATGATAGTGCAATGTGTTAGTGCAATGTGTTAATGCAATGTGTTAGTGCAATGTGTTAGTGCAATGTGTTATGTGTTAGCGCAATGTGTCAGTACACAGCTTCTGAACTTTAAACACAACTTCTTAAAATTCAGAACTATAGTTGCCAGGAAGAGGTAATTGAGTTTTCTCTCAACCTTTTCAAACAGCTGTAAGCTGATCAAAAATTATCATTTCCTCCAAATGACAGAGCTGAAAAAGACATTTCCAATCTGAGCTGATCCAGATTATTGGTCGAGGTACAGGAAAGTAAATTACGATACAGAAAAAAGATCGAAACTGCCCAGAAATTGTTAAGAGCGTTGAGTTCAATGTATAAAGTAGCCTTGATCAAGTCATTAAGTTTTTGCAGTGATAAGATTCTTAAGGCAATCTTTTTCGCCAAATGTCTCTCTCCTGTGGCTGTTTCTTAACTTAAAAGAGGCACTAATTGGAGTTACTTTGCATGGTTGGTTGGAATATGGTTGAGAATTGAATATCTAGTAGCAGATCACTAAAAGTTCATGTGCTGACTGGTTCATAGATGTTTTTATGCTAATCCGTTTCAGTTTGAAGTCCAAACATTCGTTCCGCACACAACACTGTAGTATGATAGCTGCTCATGTGTGCATTTCTCAAACTGATGTACATGATTTGATTGTAAAACAAAGCACTTACTATCAGATCAGTATTTTACACTAAAGTCTACAAAAAAATATCAGTGTTAGATACATCATAAATTTCTACCCCCACAAAATACTTCCGTATATGACCAGTAACTTAACTTTAAACTATGTTTAGATCAACATGTATAAATTTAACTCACCGTAAACAGGTGCATTATTAGTGCAGTTGCTGTTTTCCCATACAAGTTATCTAGATTATAAAGAGCACCTTTGGCTGCGTACAAAATAAAGTACGAGAATTAGCTGCTTATCTCATCAAGGGTGCTACAAGTAGAGCAGAGGGTTGCCAAGTTATCTAGTCTGTCCAGAATTGTAATTACCCTAATGACGGGGCATATCATCCCACGCTGTGATTACCACAACTTAAGCAGGATCTGCTACTTTGCTTGAAGTTCACTTTGCTCTTTATGTGCTCGGCTTGAATGAATTTAGGAAGCAGGTGGGGATCTCAAAGGTTCTCAGCCTGCCATATTTGTTATGCTATTCATTTTTATGGTGTAGTGAGAGTGTAGAATATTTAATAGAAATGTTTGGGCACATTGTTTGAGCACAGGTTCAGTTAGCTACATAATAAAGTTATTCCCTACATCGATCTAAACACCATAATGCAATCAATATATAACCCAACTAAATTGTTGTTTTTAGATGAACTAAACTGTTGGCTGTCTGTCAATTTATATCTAATATCAATGTGTCAGAAATAGCATGCCAGTTTATGTCAACATCATGCCAACAATGGCTGTTGCCGAGTACTGTTGGGCCCTTGTTGAGCCAAAGCGGCATATTATCTAAGAAATACTTTGCCATTGTAAGTCAAATTTTTTAACAAAGCATAAGTTGGGCATAGGTGTTTAACTTCAATGACAGAGACTGCGAGGTGCATGAGCATTGAATCTCGTTCCCCAAACTGTAATAAAAAAATAAGCTTCTAAGAGCAAGTTAAAGCTTTTTTGCCAGACTATGCATGCAAATTTACTTTTGTTTGATGACTGAATTCCTCATTTTGGGTCATCCAACATGCTTCACAAACAATATTTGGATGCTTGATATGGAGAATGTTTGTTGATCACCACAACACACATAGCAAGATTTGCATACCATTCTATCTGAATATATTACCTGCAAATATCGCTTATGGCAGAGTTAACATCAATATCAATGTCTCGATGCTAATGAAGCTTATAGTCAGCTTATACGACAATGCAAATGTAATGATAATATGATATGGTTTGTAGCTGGTCATGTAAGCTGATCAGACAATCCACCTTAATTATAGTTACGTGTATTTAATTTCACTAATTAAAACCATCTGGACAGCGAGTGATTGGGTGCAACATCATTATGCAACAAGATAATGACCCCAAACATACGTCAAAGCTCTGCACAACATATTTGGAAAAGAAAGAAGCAGCTGGGATACTATCAGTTATGAAATGGCCAGCACAATCGCCAGACCTAAATCCAATAGAGCTTTTATGGGAGCAGCTTGATCGGAAAGTCCGGGAAAAGTGTCCCACAAGCCAATCTGACATGTGGAACCTTTTGCAAGAGGCTTGGAATGAAATCACACCTGAATATCTCACCAAACTCACTGCCAGAATGCCCAAGATTTGTAAAGCGCTCATAGCTGCAAAGGGTGGTTTTTTTTATGAATCAAAAGTTTGAACTGTAACAAGTTTGTTTTTGCTAATTAATGGTTTTGTACATATCACATTCTTTTCTCTTGTGTTTGTTTACCCAGTCAGTGTTACATTTGTTAATAAAACCATGAAATTAAAAAAAAAATAACGAAAAAAAAATGTTTTCCAAACTTTTTCTTGGCAGTGTATATGTTACTGACATGATATCCAGGGTAATACAACTAAGGTTAGTTGTCCTCTTTAGGCAGGTGTTAATGTTTATTGACAGTACCTTGTGTCCATGTTTATAATATGCATGGTCAAAAAGGGCAAACTTGAAAACTTTGGAAACTCAAAAAGGTTAGTTGATTATAATTAAAAAGGGATTATTCCAAGAAAACCACAAGGTCGACACATACTTTTAATATACACCTTTCTGTAATTTGCCCTTTTGATACACACATCATTTAGAGGGCATGTAAATAAGTTGATAATACACCCTTTGTATATAAGGATGATATGGTGTTGGTAATCTTGAGTTTAAAGGGTATTTTATTACCCCAGGGATATCTGTTTCACGAGAAAAGATTTTTCTTAACCTAATATTACTTATCACAAGAACTTAAAAGGCAACAAACTGGTTGTTTTATCAGAGGCTTATATACTTAACAGCTTAATAGGGCATTACCAAACATACTGAAAACTACATCATTTTTCTGTCATACTTATAACAGAAAATAAATTGGTGGAAAAATGCTTTTGCGAATGCGTACTTGATAAAATTTGTCATTTCTGTATCCTCTTGTCTGTTTGCTTGCTTGTTTGTTGTTTGTTTGAATGGCCATATCGAACATGAGCAGTCTAATATATTATTTATTTTAAATATATTTAAACAGGTACACAATTTCAGCAGTCAATGTCATTACAGCGCAAACCCATTTACAGACCACGTCACTATGAAGACGGCTTCACCATTAAAACCAGTATATATCTGCAATAAGTAAGGACTCAGTAACAAATTTTACTGTATTATCTTTTTATTGCGGTAGCAGGAATCTATACAATCACAAGGTATAATGACACTAGTAATATGGTCACCTTCTTCTGTGTACATAAATTTTATCTTGCAACCACGGGTGACATCAGAATGCACATTTTATTGGTCTTATTTGTGAGGTGGTCTTAATGGTGAAATGGTATTAATGGTGAGATGTTCTGAGTGGTAAGGTGGTCTTAATTGTGAGGTGTCCTTAATAGTGAGGTGGCCTTAATAGTGAGGTGGTGTTAATGGTGATGTGGTCTTACCTACGATTTTAGGGTTTATTTTTAATATAACACAAAATTCCCACAATGCGCAGCCGCAAATACATCAATTTCCTAAGTAAAGCCATGCAGCGCCCCCTGTCTTGTATGGGCTTATCTTTGTCATTAGGCAATTAAGGAACTTGCACTGGCTTAGAGTCTTCAATGTAAGGGAAATTAAGGCTCATTTTTCTTTGTCCTCAATTATTTGGCAGCTAGCCTTCTTCAGTTTCTTTCGGCTTGGAGCTGCATGAGCACCTTTTTCCTGAAATAAGAGGTTAAGGTTTTTTTTCATTATGAGGTGCCCTCTAAATAAAATTATACCTATTACATGAGTAATTAGTTGTGATGGAAATTATGTGAAATCCTCAGAGTTTTTATGCAACTGTATTTTGAGCCATTTGGTAAATATACAGTTTCCTTTAATTCTATCAAATTTGTTAATATGGTTGGAACTTATTTATTTGGAAAAAAAACCAACATGAGTAAATGTTATACCATGTGACCTTTTCTATTGTTCTCAGGAGGGATATAACCAACAAAAATGTTAGTTAACTCCCTCCTATTCGGGATATAACTATTACTTAAAGGTGTTTGGTAGCAGCAACACATACTTGGTGTAACAGATTTTGCATTCTGCTATCTATATCACAAATGGATCATAATAAACTGCAAATATGTACTCATAATTATACATTTTATTTATTTTACCGAAAGTACCTGAAGGTTTCACAACAGGGGCTTTCAGTATAATTGTAAAAGCTTTGACCAGGAAAATATGATGAAGTCACTACAGAACTGCATGATAGCCTACATTAAGCCTGTAGTCTGTCTTAAGTCATCTTAAATCCCGAGGCCACGGAAGTCCAGGCATCAAGACATTTATTTGATATGATGGCTTTTACAGTAATGAATGCCAACTTTAAAGCCAATGTCCAAAAGTCTGTGATTGGGGTTTCGTGTCCCAGTTTGGATTTGAGTCCCGAAATAAGATGTAATTATTAATTACCATATCATTTTGACAATATTGTAACTCAAGCAATGACAAATTTGACTGCAGAGTAGTACTTATCATTTCCTTTAAGAATCACTTCCAGAAATTCCTTGATGAAAGTGGTGATTTCATTTGAAAAATGTCTCATTCAAGATGGTTTTGTAAGTCAACTTAATGAAATCCTGGAAGTATATGATATCATATTTCAATGTACTTTATAGCTTGCATATATTGCTGAACAAGGATGTGAAATAAATATGAAATTTTATATTAATTCAATTCATAATCCTCTTTCATACATCAAAAGCTCTTTCTTATTTAATTCAAGAATAATCCGAGTGCCTGTAATTTTCAACAGATGATATCCTGGTAAGATGGTTAAAACTTTTACAACCAAAACACTTTGGAAATTCAGAACTGTAATTGCTGGCGAAAAGTAATTTCCGCTACTCTCTAGACAGCCCTAAGCTGATCAAAAATTGCCTTTTCCTCCAATGACGGAGCTAAAAAGGACATTTCCAATCTTAAAGTACAGGAAGGTAAATTAGGATACAGAAGAAACTGCCCCAGAAATAGTTAAGAACGTTCAATGGATAAAGTAGCCTTGATACATTCATTACTCTTTTTTGCCAAATGTCTCTCTCCTGTTGCTATTTCTTAAAGTTCCTTTATTTAGCATACTAGCTAATTGTTAGACAAGCTAATACTACTTGTGATCTTTTTTCCCATTACATGCTCATTTGTGCACAGCGATTTCATTTTAAGGTACAATAAATAATATAAATAGACATGTAAAAAAACCTAGTGATGATGTCACGACACCAACAATAGGTGATGATATCATTTTCATTGCATTTCCAATGTTTTGGTCTGGATTTTCTCTCAATGTGTGATTTAATTTTAGTAAAATATTTGATAAAATCGTTAGTTTACACAAATTTAGTGTGCCTTGATAAATAAAAGGTATTTTCAACTATTTGAAAGATTCTTAGAAAATTGCAAATTTGACAGACAGTGCAGCTTTACCTTAAAAGAGACACTAATGGGAGTTACTGTGTTGGATGGAAGATGGTCGAGATTTGGATGTCGACTATTAATTGGTTCATGTAGAAAGCATAAAAAATGACACAGGATCTGAGAACACAAAACCTTGCTTGATTTTTCAATAACGGGCCAACATAAGAAAGACAATGTTAGCTCTATTATGAAGTTATGGTACAAGTAAATAGCCACTCAGAGAGTATTGACATGCACGTATACATACAGTATTCATTTAGATTAAACTGCTACACTTTCTTAAATTCAATTTGCTGTACACAGAAGTATCATTAGTGTTGGATCTAATGATGGTTACACTTTTCTCATACAAACTATCAATATGATAAACATCACCCTTGGTTGCGTACATAATAAAATACAAGAATTAGCTGCTTATCTCATCAAGGGTGCTACAAGTAGAGCAGAGGGTTACAAAGTTATCCGGTCCATCCAGAATTGTAATTACCCTGATGATGGGGCATATCATCCCATGCTGTGATTAGCACAACTTAAGCAGGATCTGCTACTTTGCTTGAAGTTCACTTTGCTCTTTATGTGCTTGGCTTGACGGAATTTGGGAGCAGGTGCGAAGATCTAAGGTTCTCAGCCTGCCATTTTTGTTACGTTTGTCATAGGAACAGTGATGGAGCTGAGATCTTCGCAAAACAACTTTCCTTGGTTAATTATATTTTGTTAGTGCTAGACAACATAATTTAGGTATAACATGTATGTTGTTTATAGCCACATGATGCACAGGCACCTCAAACTTTACTAAACTAGATTTGAAAACTTTCATGTTTTAACATTATTAAACACAACTTGGTGGCATTCCTTACTAAAAAGAATTATGTTTTCAGACAAAATGATTGTTTTTCTTAGTGTCCATTCAGCAGTTGGCTTAAAATCAGCAATGTGAGGCTGAACATGAAGTATGTTTCATAAGAAAGTTCTAAACCTACACCTCTTTCTTTACACATTGCCAAATAACCTATAACACTCCGTGTCTATGCTGAGGCAAGTAAAAGATCCAATCCGTGGGATAAATGTGTAACATGGGTGGACTCCTCCTCTCTCTCACCTAATCAATCAACCCTCTATAATGGCAAGAACTGCTTCCCATATCTATCTATCTGTCTATCTATCTATCTATCTTGTAGAACTTGTAGCTTTTTCAAGCCGTAACACATGTATCTATCTATCTATGCAAGTTCATATTCATTTCTACCCTAGGCGTTACACAGAAATAGGAAAACTATGCAACTAGACCTTCAATTACCTTACAAAAAGCTCCATCCTTCCTTATGTCATTGTTATAGCCAACATCTTTTCAAATAGAATCTCTTTGAAGGTTCTTGGCCCACCTGACATTGGGATTTATCTGGACCAAGGAAATGCATCATAGCTTCATTTTTTCCCGTTAGAGTCATATACAATTCATGAATTTAGGGGATGCCATTGTATCACAAATAACCCCATTGTATTGCAAATAGAGACACATCACTGAAACTATGATGAATGTACTTGTTGTACACAGTATATGGCATTGGAGATATCAGGTATATATTAATAAGAAAAATAAGTCTCATATGGGGCTAGGCTAAGTAAAAGACCTCACCCATGGGGTAAATGTGTAACATGGTGTGGAATCCAAGCCTTGTAATCGCATCATTATGTGTACCGCTGGCAGTGGTAATATTTACTGGCTACCCAGATAGTATTTAACATGCATATTGACATCGGCCCTCTGAGGGTGATGTCGAACCACCATCAGGAGATATACAAGGTACAAGTAAACATTAGTGAAAAGTTCGATGCAGTATTGGCATTGCACTTGTAGGTACTTGGTTCCACGTGCATTTTGGACCACATGGCATTTACCCACAGTTGAAGCCAGAAAGCTTCTTTGCACCACATGTAGTGCATCATGAACATGGCATGTATTATGCTTAAACACAGTACAATGCCACTGGACCTGGTAACCGTGTTCAATTAGAAAATGGCAAGCTTAAACATAAAGGAAACTAATGTTGTTTGAGCCATTCTCAGAATGTAGTTCAAGTTGCAATCAGCTTCCCTAAATAAGAATAATGCCCCTACTTTTGAAAATTCACTTTGTTAGAGTTATAAAGGAAAGGGCATATGAGGACAAGATATCAAACTAGTTATTCTTTGATGTAAATGAATATATGCTTGCTAAAGAAAGACAACATCACCAGCATATAAACAAATAAGATCAGCCAAAGAATACTCAATGAAATGTATATCAAAGTAGCTCACTAAGTGTTTATGCCATGTATATGACTTGACTATCATATAATATTTTCAGAAATTATTTGATACATTTGGTTACTTCATCATCTATTATTAATTATCTTACTATGTCGTCGATCCATTCGTACAGTAGTATAAACCTTATGTTGTTGTTGTGTTGTCATTGTTGTGTTGTTGTCATTGTTGTTTTGTTGTTATGTTTTGCTGTGTTGTCATTGTTGTGTTGTTATAGTTGTTGTTGTGTTGTTGTTGTTATTGTTGTTGTGTTGTTGTTGTATTTTATCTGAGCACTGCACATGACAAAAGCAAGTGAAATGCAGCAAGTTTACTTGGATTAAAAATACAAAAACAATCCTTTCTGCTAAGATTTCAATGCAATGGAATTTAACGGAAATCCTCGAAAGGAAGGTGAAAACAATCATCTTAAGTGCTTTCAGTTTTCCTAAAAATCACGTGTCAACAATTTCAGAGATGTTTGAAGCCAGCTACAATGGCAACACGTCTATAATTTTAAGGTTTTAAGTTTGATTGGCTGACAGGCATGTTTCCTGGCTTCTGATTGGCTGACAAGGCTGTTTTTAACACTGTCACCACTCCCAAGCTTAACTGTGTATGTTAGTGCAATGTTTGCGTGAATTTAAGTGCAAAGTTAGAGCAAAAAAGGTGTAAATATGTTTTGGACATTTTTTTCTTCATTTGGCACGGAAGAGTTTTTCCTCTTATCAGCTTGCTGCCTACGTTTTTATGAGCAAAACCAAAAGAGTTTTTGGCTTTGGAAGAATTACACAGCCTCAGCAAACTTCTCAGAAAATTTCATGCAAATTTAGATCGATAGCTTACAGCAGTTTCATAGACTTGGAAACTAAACTCCAGATGATGTCATTTGAATGCAAGACTCCCATTGGTTAAGGCAGTCACCAAGCCATTGCTAGTTCTGGACTGACATGACATGACATCTGGAGTATCTAAATATATTACGGTCAGTGGTAATGGCTTAATATGAACTTGATGATAGTCATCATTGAAGTAAGTAAGTCATGGAATATGTTATACTTTTACATATATGTGTGGACCTGGCAGTTGCAAAGAGATCGACATGGAATTTATACTGCATCATGGTAAAATGAAATTGAGGAGATAACAAAATTAAAACATAACTATACATTCAAAAGTAACTATGAAACTGATTCGTTTTTGTATAGTATTAATAATCGAAGAGAAAGATCTTTACTTAGTCAATTTCGCTTTGGCATACTTCCCTTAAGAATAGAAACTGGTTGCTACAGCCAAGTCCTACCAGAGTATAAATTATGTTTCTTTTGTGGAAGTGACAAAATAGAAAATGAGCAGCACTTTTTCTTTGAATGTTCTTTATATGGTGATTTTAGAAAAGCTTTTTAGGACAAAATAATAGACTATTACCCTAACTTTCCTTAATAATAAAGAAAAATTAGAAATATGTATGAACAGTGTTAATATTAAGTCAACAGCAAATTATATCAATGAATGTTTTACTAAGCTTTGCTTTACAACTACTTTTATTTCTGACTAATTTGTACAACTATGTTGCTTTTTTCCACTGCATTTATTATATTGTATTAATTGTTATTCGTGACTCGTAAGCCTGCAATAGGCTGGATTTTTTAACATGTGTCGTAATAATGGATGTATTAACATGTGTTACATTAATAAAAAATTAACTCAAACTGTATAATTGTAAAAAAAGGTGTCTGAATAATTGTGGTTTGACTGGATGCCATTAGAACACCAACGCATTCAGTGGAAACCTATTATACTGAGTGGTGTGTTTTGAATAGAATCAGTAGTTAGTGATTACCATGGCAGTCAGCAAGTGATGTAAGATAAAATCACCCATTGTGCTCATTGCTGGTATCACACATTAGATGATTTCAGCATAACCTTTTGTCTCTGAGGATATTTTAGGTCTTGGCTGAATTAAGGTGATGGATACTTCATATGACCAGGTGCCAGACTTATGGTAATTGTATAACATGGTGTGGAATTCAATAAAAGCCTGATCATCTCATCATTACTTCTGTCTCTTACAGTTGGCTATGTAAGCTGACTATGACATGTAAGTGGGCTAAGTTCATATCCAAAGAATTGATCATATTGCCTACCATTTGATACGATATGTTACGATACAATACCATATCATACCATATCATACTATATTGTTTTGTGTTCATACTTCAATGTTGTAGATGTTTTGAATCTAATAGACGAAAATACTTGACTAAATAAAAAATTATTAATATTTACAGGTATAATTTTTAATCAATGATGTCTGCACTCTTATTGCATTTACTTAATATATCTTTAAATCGCCTGATTACAACATTAAGATGGGAGATTATGCTGATGAAAACGTCACTCAGCATGTTTGCTTGAGGTCAAATTCCATTCCATCAATCATGATCAGTATGCTAATGAATATCATTCCTTAAGCTGTGGCCTAAATTGCAACAGCGATTTCCAAAACACCCTTTTCACACAGCAGCCATTTTGGCATTTTTGCCTCATTGACCTCTCTTTGCACTCAGATATAATATTGTGACATCATCAGTAGACAATGGCCATGGTGAGGTTACAGAGTGCAAGAACAATGGAGAAGTAATGATGTCATAATATATGACATAATCAAAATGAGTTCAATGAGGGAAAAATGTCAACATGGCTGCTGTGTGAAAGGGTGTATAGGTCTGGTTATATTAAATGTCATAAAGTTTTATTATTTTGTTGTCAAATTGAGAACGTTGGTATGGAAACAGAACCATGCATGGATACTGCTTTAACAAAAGGAAACTGCTTGGTTGACAATTACTATGAAACACCAAGAAGTCTTACCAAGTGATGGAAGGAACTAAAATGTAACTCACTGAGTATATCCTAAATACCACAAGGAGGAGGGTTGGAACCCATGCACCAGGATACACTGCTATAGAAACTAGTAGACATGCTAACCACTAGGCCATCTAGTCTGTTCCCCTTTGGTATGAAATTTGCTTATATATGTACAATAAACATTTATATCAAACAACATTACCAATTTACTAGACTTTTTATTAAGAACTACCTACTGATCATTGTTGTAATATGTGGTTTATAACCAACTCAATTTCCTGTTGTGTTGGAGCTGATGTCCTTTTTTCCTTTTTGTTGATTTCTGTATATATGTTGCTTTTTCTTAGAACTAGTTATTTCAACTTTGTTATACTTTTCTCACTAAGAAACAACCTTGAACTATATTAGGGCAGGGTATCATTAACACTCCCCAATATTGCGACATTTTAGAGGTGAAATCTTGGGGAGTTTCGACATCTCAAAATCTAGATTTTGACACATCTTTACATGCTGAGAGAAGCAAATTAAGCCTAATGAATCAATAGGGAATTAGACATGGAGGTATCTGGTGGAATAGACCAACTTCATGATTTGAAAATAGAGGCCAGATGATTTCTGCAGACAATTTTCTGCAATTCTGCTTTCTTCCTGCATCCTAATGCTGGCTCATGCAATTTAAGCAGAAATTCTCGACACATCTGAGGATGATGACTGAGTTATATTATTGCATATTGTGCATTAATGTAATCTCATGACAACTCCTTGATTCTATAATAATTTCCAATAAACACGACACATTTTTGCACACAAAGATAGTAGAAAATGTCTAGAGTTTTTTTTGCAGATACTTCCAGTCACTAAGCAAGATGTAAATGATACCTACAAACTCTTCTGTGTTACCACAAACACAGTATATTCCATTGCTAGAAAAGCACTGATATTATAAAATTTTAGCATGTTGTTGAGTGCATCAAGTAAAATTATTTTGGGAAATTCTGTTTTTTTTTTATGACAACTCTTTGTGACATTATTAAGGATTTCAACTGTAGCAATTGATGAGAACTTGCCTTAGAGGACTGCACTCTATCTATGTATATCTATTTATCCATCCCTCTATCCATCTATCCATCTATCCATCTATCTAAACATCTATCTATCCATCTATCTATCTATCTATCTAGCTATCTAGCTATCTATCTATATCTATATATATATATATATATATATATATATATATATATATATATATATATCCATCTATCTACCATCTATCTATCTGTCTATCTATCTGTCTATCAGTCTATCTGTCTATCTATCTATCTTTCTATCTATCTGTCTGTCAATCTATCTGTCAATCTGTCTGTCTATCTGTCTATCTATCTATATATCTATCTATCTGTATATCTACCTATCTATCTATCTTTCTGTCTATCTGTCTGTCAATCTATCTGTCAATCTGTCTCTTTATTTGTCGATCTATCTATCTGCCTATCTATCTATCTGTCTATCTATCTAGCTATCTATAGCATGACATCATGCTGTTTTCATAATTATCGATCACCCTGTGATGTTAAGTTTAGTTTTCACACACATCGTTGCCATGTACATCTCTTTATTTCTATGTTTATTCTGATCCCAATTAATTTAGGCCATTGGCAACTTTATTGTATGACGTCACGAGGAATATGCAATATGTCTGAACAGCACGTCTTATGTGATCATTACAGCACTTCCGTCATATTTAGGGGTCAGCCAACGTCTCATATCATTATTTATGCAATGTATTCTATGTATTTTTGACCAAGCTATTGCTGGTAATTAAGATCCAACCAAAAATCAAGTAAAACGCATGGAATAGTGCAAAACAAACTTATGACGACATCTGATGCCCTTTGGGTGACTCAGCTTTTGCAATTGCAATTATAGGCTTTATCCACACTCAGCCAAGTGGGCCACCAAGCAACAGTGTCATCTGGTCACTGGGCATTAACTGCCCCCTATTGACCAGTTATGGTGTATCTTTTACTATATCAGGCACCATCCTGGCACATGTGGTTCTAAGAAATGGTCCACAGATTGATTTTTGTACTGGGTGATCCTCTTGAAGGTGGCACCTTTTAGGATTAGGACATTAATTAACCCTAAAAAGGTAACCAATCCACCTAATAAGGCAGTAAATAATGACATAAAACCAAACGCGTCCCAAGAATTGTGTATTTATTGCTTGGGAAAGTCCAGAATTGGAAAAGGCCATCTTTGGTTGAGTGTCAACCAGTGTCCGTTTATGGTGGATTAAAACTGGTTTACTGAATATTCAAAAGACAAATACCCCCCCCCCCCCACCCTCCCCTATTCCTAATAGTCCACAGTGTGTCTTGTGTATTAACCCGAAGAGAGTTTGATATATGGATAAAAAGGCGAAAGAATATCTGGAGATATTTGAGTCATAAACTGAGCATCACCAGCTTTCCATGTTGAGTACTTGGCCCTTCTGTACACAAAATATGAGAGATGGTACCAACAGAAATAAGGAAATCGGAATTCATCGGCATGTGAAAAAAGGCAAGTGTTCAAGAAAATGTAATAAATTGAGTGGATTTAAATGCAATACGGCATGTTTTGAACTCTCCATCAATGTCACTATGGCATCGTTCACATCTTAGAAGATCTGCTGACAACTTGCTAAGCAGAGCGGCTTCGCAGTGTCAAGCATTTGAGGTACGTGCTTTGGTTTAAAAGCAACCAGAAGTGTCCCTGGCTTAAGTCATTCTTCTTCAAGGAGATTTAGTCGAACTTTTTTTTTGGTGATGTTTTACGTGGAACTTTGATGCAAGCATACAGTGTATCAGCGCTATAAAGGTCATGATAAACTCTGTGTGGCACGATTTGGTTTGTAGATGGGTACGTTTCGATTTCCATTGATGAATCTATGTACACTATACACTGTAGCCAAGTGTATGATAGATACCCCATTGTAAGTGACTGATAGGAAATATAATTCATCTTGTTTGGTCCAGGCAAATGAAACTGGCCTTTAGTAAATGTTAATTACATAATAGGCTGACCTGTGGCTCCCTCTGTTTTTGGATGACCTTGAACTTGACCTTGTCGCTTCTTAGAATGAGGCTGCCATCATTTTGTTTCATCTGCTACGAAGGTATAGCATTTTAGAAACTAAATATTTCAGTCCTATACAAAATCAAGACAGGGTAATCGTGACAAATTTACCTTTTAAACATAAGCAGTGAGGATTAATTTTACACTTTTTGAATGAGAACATGGTTTAATATTAGTCTCTCTTAGCACAAAACTTGCAAAAAGAGAAATACTTTTTTTTTTTTTCAAGATTGTTGTTACAATTATATTTTGGAAACCTTGTCAGATGAATCCTTTATGTATAGGATATCTTCAATTATTTCCTGAATGAATATATTTATCTCAAATCCTCACTTCTATTATTCTACATGATTTATGTCTGGGTTAGAAGCAAACCCTCTTAATTACATTTTAATTATTTATAAGTTAATCCTGATGCAGCCATGTGGCTGTATTGTGTAAACTTTGGAAAGTAATAACTATATAAACACTTAGAAAGACACTGGAGTTTGATACAATGTATTCTTTTGATAAAAAGTAATCTTTTCATACACCAGCCATTCTTCAGCTTCCCACGTCCATTCTGCAAATGAAGCCCTGTGTCATACTATATAGCATAAGAGGAAGTGCAAGCAACACTCTCTGCCATAATAGTAATGGATACCCACAGTAGTATGACAGGCAAGATTTTAGCAGGTACATTTTTGCACCATTGTCGTGTTGTCATACAAGGTTGTTAGTGTAGTGTCGTGTGTTTTCCTGGCTAATATCAATTACGATGCTTTCACTAACTTACTAAAACGCTGTGAAATTGCACACACCCCCTACATTATAAATGTAGCCGTTTTTTATACCAGCAGTTCTGAATAGTATAACATGACACTCTCCTCCCTCAAATGTGCCTGCACTGGAATAACATTGGTTATACTCCACCACGTGACCTTTTCTATTGTTCTTTCGCAGGATATAACCAACAAAAATGTTAGTTAATTCCCTCATGAGTGCAAACTGAACTGTTATGAATAATAAAGGCATTAAAACAAAACACAAAACAAACGATCAAACAAATTAGTTGATATGCCTAATGGAGTTTAGTTATATCCCTCATAGTCAGAAGTTAACTAACATTTTTGTTGCTTATATACCTCCGCCTTCGGCATCAGGATATAACCAACATTTTGTTGGTTAACTCCCTCCTATTCGGGATATAACTAATACTTATCCTGTTTTAATAGGCAATGCCAACGTTGAAATGGTCATCGTCACAGAGGCAGAAGTAAAGCATCCACACCGAGGCTGTTACTGACCATTCCAGGTTTTTGGTGTCTGTGTTCTAACCTGCTAATGACACTCTGCAACTTTTCAAACTCATTCGCAGCTTATGGTTCATACTTTGTGTTTGAAGCCTTACAATGGTTAGGCAACGTTCCTTAAGTATCAAGTGTCGTCTTTGACTCATGATGTCAAAATGGGCATGGAATATTATAAAAGTAAATTAAGATACATGTACTCAATGAACCAGAATATTTAAGGGACTGTTAATAGCATAGACATTTGTGATTTTTACTGCTGAACCCCTTGTTAATGTTCTCTCTGTTATGCAATAAGCACTGTAATGACAAACATTGGGACAGATACACTTAAAAAGTCATAGGAGATCATTTCAAGTTCATCTAAAGGAGTTATCTGATGTTCCACTAGGTGGAGAAAGAAGATTGTCATACTTTATTTTGTGACAACCTTGCCTATTAAGTTTCAGTTACTATGCTGTCTCATTTAATGATCAACTGAATAGCATACTGAAGTCCTTGGTTCAACTTTGAGTGTAATAAAGCAGAAATTGCATGCGGCTATTTTCGCCTACTTAAGTTTTTGAGCGCTGCTTGGCTGTCTGTGATTCCATCTATAGTGTTGTCACACTGTACCACAGTCTTTTTCATGTTTTATATCCATTGCTTTTTAAGCATCATAATTGTCTGGAAAAGGAAATTGACCACTTGGATGTACATTGCAACTATTATAATATGACTGTAATTACGGAAATTTCTTGGGCTATAAGCAATCTCATTAAATTGTGTTTGCCTTCTCAAATTCAGACTGCTGATTCAAATAGTAAAGCCCTTTTTTTCTTTCTAAAATATACCACAATCATACCTCTAATAATGTCAGGTGCCTTGTTGAAAGATTTCTCAACCATTTCCTGAATAAAGGAAAAATTATATTTCAGAAAAAAGTGGCCCAGTTCTCCCTCAGGTAAGGAGAACTGGGCCATAGTTAATAACAAAATGAAACACCGGAACAATTATTAATGTTTTCATAAAGAATTATCAACAAACAAGCCCAAAAACCGATTTTTTAAAGTTACATTCATTTCAGCCTAAAACTTTATAATATACAGTATGAATACAGAATTTCATGGTTGAAATTTATTAATATAACATTTGAACTTTATTTTGGAATAATTCTATAAGTCTAATCTAAGATCCATTGGGAAGTTTACAGGATTTAACGATTTTTATGTTATCATGTAATATATCTTCACTTTAGCTGTAATACAACAGTAAATCACTGTCATATAGACATAATATAGGGAAAATATGCCTGTTGCCTTTATGTTTGAATAATGTATAGGTTTTAGCATGGGTTGAACCAACTTGTATTGTAAGCCATAAGTCAACTATGATGTGACATAGATTATGGTCTTCCTTTCATTTTCTAAGTATAAGCTATTGTTTAAACATAAATTCGAATGCCAGGTGTTTATAATTTCCTGATCAAAATTGATGACTGTATTTTATAACAGAGGGAGGCCTGGGACAGGGATGACAGGGGCCCAGTTCTCCCCACCTTAGGAGGCCCAGTTCTCCCCACCTTAGGTGGCCCAGTTCTCCCCAAAACTGTTGCTTGAAATAAATGGCAAGCATATTTTTCCTCGAACGAAATGTCAGTTACATGATTGTACTCTGATTATGTAATGATTATAACAATATATATTTTTTCCAATCTTCAACAAACAATTGAATAAATAGTAAGAATTTTACTTACAGACACCAAAAACTAAAATTTTAGGTTTCGATTTATTGAATAACAGGCTTTAAACCCAGACATTTACATTGTGCTAATTTGTAAGAATAACAATGGTTTCAATTAAATTAGAACAGAACAGAAAATAAATCATTAATTCACACTTTGTATTCAGTTCTCATGATTCTTGGAAATTAGGAAAAGCAAATTCACATTCTAGAGCACGTTTTTTTCAGAGCAGTGTATTTGTCATTCGTGAGTTCTGAAACTCTGTAGTAATTGAAAATGAGATTGTTCAGAGATATCTCAGAAATTCCATTGTTATGTTTATTTAAGCAATGACCAACATCATGTACAGAGAAATCAAGAAAATATACTATTACATGTTGTCATGGTTTACACTGTGTGCTGTCACCTCAAAGCCAATCGACCTGATTATGAAAATGTGTTTTGCTTATTTACTCACCTAAACTAAATTAATCAATTTCTCTTATAGTCTTTAGGCTGGCTTATGGCATTAAAGGTCTAATAACCATGAAAAGTACAGAATGATTAGATGTTCATGTGCTGAGTTAACGCAATTCTTGTAAAGTGCAAGCAGGTACTTCAGAAACATTGCTTTAACTTATGAAATACAAATCCAATTCTCTTGTAATTTTAAAAGAAGATTTCTTAAGTCAATACCCACCCTATTGGCTACACAGTGTAACTTATTATATTGTTTAACTAGGTAAACTAGTGAAAAATTTCCATAATTAGGTCACTTGGATTTGAGGTGACAGCACACAGTGTTCACCTCAGCAGGTGACAGAATTGATTCTTTTAGTCCATATTGACAGTCAAAATGTTCTAAGATAACTTCACCAGTCACCTTCGAGTCAAGGGAAGCACACTTCTCTTTGCATTGTCTTGTTATCTCTGTATAATCATTTAGCATGCCAGCAAATATACAGTTCTTGACCTAAATGTTCATAAAATTGTGTATGTATTATTTATTCTCAGGAGGTGTACAGTATAAAATCTATGTAATAAGCTTGTCCAAATCCCACTGGGAGACATTGATTTTCTAAGTAAAGCCAAGTGGTGCCCCCGGTCTTGTATTTTGTCATTAGGCAATTAAGGAACTTCTTCAATGTAAGGAAATTAAGGCTACTTTTCTGCACCTCTTAAGTAACATCACTTTCCTGCTTATCTTGAAAAAAACAAGAGAAGCTTTCTTAAGTCCATACTCAGCCTATCGCTAACATAGTTTAAACAAATAATTTTGTTCAACGATGGGAGACTGCACCAAGTGCATTGAGAATTAAAAATGCTTTTACACTTACTGTGAAAAATTATTACCTGGCACAGTTTACATTCAAGACCTGCTAATAAATGTAATTAGGCATGTACCTTACAGGTGGGGTTTTCACTTGCCTCAGCATAGACACACACCAATTTAACAAGCCACAAACATTGAACCACCTATTCACTGTGTGCTGTCACCTAACAGCCCAGCGACCTAATTATGGTTAAGCAACATGATTAGTTAAACTACGTAGCCAATAGGCTGGGTATAGACTTAAGAAATCTTCTCCTGAAAATTTAAGAGAATTGGATTCATATTTTTGGAGTTTAGGCCATTTTTCTGAATTGCCTGCTTGTCAGAACAAGAATTATGTAAACTCAGCACATGAAAATTTATTTATTCTGTAGTTTCATTGTTAAACCTTTAATACCATAGACCAGCCGATAGACTATAAAAATTTATTAGTTTACTTTAGATGAGTAAACGAGCAAAACGTGTACATAATTAGGTTGCTGGGCTGTGAGTTGATGACACAAAGTGAAAATTTTAAACATTTCTTGTTGACAGGATTATATTCCCAGATAGCATTCCAAATCGTATAAATGTTGGCGCGATGTTGGTGATGTTGAACCGACAGCGGCTGATATAACAATGCTGCCCTGATTTGGAATGTTATCTGGGTTGGTTTTTTTAAATTGTCTGAACCTCATTCAGATATTCATAGAATCACTTTCATCATATCACAAACTTTATTTTTTATCGATTGTAAATTTCTCTGGCATCTGGTTATACCTGAAACAATGCAATACAATATAATACATTTTCCAAAATTCCCTTCCTCATAATAAATGTGCAGAATCAAGAAAACGTGCTCCAGAATATGTACATGTTTCCAATTTCTGAGCAAAATAACTGCAATGGGATCAAAGAAATTCTGTTCTAATTAAATTGAAGTCATAATTGCCCCCAGAAATTCACACAATGGAATTACTTCCGGGATTACTCTGACTCACAGCATGAAGAGTTCCTAAGTGCAGATTTAATTAAATGAGATAGATAGATAGATAGATAGATAGATAGATAGTTAGATAGATGGATAGACAGATAAACAGATAGATAGATGGATAGATAGATAGTACATCATGTATATGCTGGATGGCAAACTGTATCCATGGTTATATTTGCAATGCTTCTCAATACCTTAATGCTACTGGCCTGAAGCTTATCAAGCTTATGTGACCAGAGGTAGATGTAATGATGAGATGACAAGGCTTGGATTCCACACAATCTTACACATTTATCAATTTGCATCTCATGTGATTGACATCTCGCTGCTGAAATGAACCTCATGAAGAGTGCCTGGGCCGGGGATCGAACCCGGGACTATCACTAGAGCTAGCTGGTCAATGGGGAATTGACAGATGCCTTATAACAATTTTGCCACTCAACACTTCTATTCAAAAAATTTTTCAAGCATGCAAAGAAGTGTTTTTAAGGAAAACTTACAAAGCATTAAAGTCTTCCAATGGCTGCTTGATGCAAGAAAATGAAAAAAAAAAAGAAAAGACCAAAAAGAAGAATAAAAAGTAAAAATGTGACAAATTTTTTTGTGGCCTAATCATCAAATTCAGAACTTCACCTCAAAATGGATTGGCTTAAAGCTGATTGCATCAATACTGATTAAATTTTTAAAGTAATTTTTGTAAATATTTTGTTAATTTCAAAGTACTGCAAAAACAAAGCCAGCATTGAATCATCATACATCCCAGGAATTAGGAGGTATCACAGGCGGTCGAGAAATCTTGGTTTGAAGTTCAGGCCATCTTTGAGGATTCTCAAACAATAATCAGTTACAGCATTACTTATAACTAATGGCTACACTTTACTTTTACCCCATGCATGGCATCAAATACAGTGTAGAAGGTACAGCCAAAAAAGGCCTCATGTGAGCAGTATTCAGCTGAAATGTAGCCTAGCACATGAAGAGTTAATACCTAGACTTGGATTCTGCAGATCCAAACGCCACCTAACTATTAAGACCACCTCACCATTAAGACCACCTCGCCATTAAGACCAACATTGTTTGAACCCCATATTCTAGTCATGTAACCAAATAAAAATTACAGAGACGCTGCAGCAGAAATAACAATGGGCAATGTAGCAAACTTTAAAGTTAATTGCTACAATAAAGTGTTTTTATCAGCCAAAATGTTTGGAATTTGACTGGGGAATTTGGGGCTATATGCATGTACATACCGGAAGTACTGTCTTATGAACATGATGAACTTCCTGTGTGCAAAACTTAAACCTTATAAACTCTTCAAGACTGATTATAGACTAGAACCTTATCTCTTATTAAACCTAAGCAGAGAAATGTATAATAAAATCGCCAGATTTAGAGGGGAACTCACATAATTTGCGTATTGAAACAGGTAGACATGAAAATCCCATATTGTCAGCAATTGAGAGGCTATGCCTAAAATGCAGTATGCATGAAATTGAAGATGAAAACATTGTCTCATAGTATGTCCACATAATAAACTTAGTCATGAGGAACTCCTTAAATTAGCTAATGATTTCATAGATAATTTTGAGCAACTTAACAATGAAGATAGATTTAACACCATCCTGAAATCAAAAGAGCCTGAGTTGTTAAAAACCCTTGGAAAATTTCAAGTAAATATTGATGTCTAATAAACGTTTCAGTCATCATCCATCGTCTGGCATTAAACATGTTGACCATCATTCTGAGAGTCTCTGTGATAAAAAAATGTGATAAATATCTCATTTTATTATATTTTACTTGCACTGTTTGAGTAATTCTGCAAACAAAGTAAATATAAATAAAAACAAATGGCAATATAATGAAGGCAAATTTTCAAATCTAAAAATTATATCATAAAAAAAACATCATAATTACAGAAACAGTTTCATAAATTTCAAAATGTTGCTCAATATTCCATGCAACATGATGGCATCACAGAATGGTAACCATGATCCACCCAGTGTCTGCTCTAAAGCGACTATTACCTATCAACCTGCCTTTCTTCAGAGAAGCAGCAGTGTAGCCACTACTGGCTAACCTGTGGTCACTGGCTATGAAATACAAAAATAAATAAACATAACATATAACCATGACCTACCGAAATCTACCTTAAGCCCAAGGTCAGTTGGTTGCAAAAACATCATGAAATTTCTCTAAAGTAATTGCTTTTACAATAATGACTATCACATTTAAGCCCACTCTCCATTTTGTGATTGAGGATCTCTGTTTTTGAGTCACTTGTGATGTTATGGCTGCATTTTCTTAAATATGTGCTTATGTCCACTGAAGATATCTTTGAATTGAGCCATTGACAAAATTGCCACTTTTCATTTAGTCTACTTACAGTAAGAAGACTTATCCCAACATAATATTTTGATGGACCTTTTAAATGATATCAGATGACTACAAAGTAGAACATTTTCATCTCTGTGGGTATGTGCATGTTTCATGAAATGAATTATATCCATGTTATGAACATTCTCAGTGGTTATAAATTACACATTTTTTGTGTAGGTAAAAGTGATAAAACAAAGTTTAAAAAAATTGTAATTCCCCATTAGCAATAATTTTCAAAATTGCTGGATGCCAAAGTCAACGTTGGGCAGAAATTTAATGTATCATGTAGTGCTGTGACAAAACTGACTTTTTAAATGATTTACTTGTAGTCTGTGTTTTGCTGGAATGATTCTTAAACAATTGCCCTGTAATGTTAATGATGCCATTTCTTTCATAAATGTTTCTTTAAGATAGTCATTAACATTTTTTTCTCCTTGCTGAAAATAAAACTGAAAAAATGCTGGACAGCCAACCCAGCTTTTGAACTTTAAACACAACTTTTGAAAATTCAGAACTATAGTTGCAGGGAAGAGGTAATTAAGTTTTTCTCTCAACCTTTTCAAACAGCTGTAAGCTGATCGAAAACTGCCATTTCCTCCAAATGACGGAGATAAAAAAGACATTTCCAATCTGAGCTGATCCAGATTATTGGTCGAAGTACAGGAAAGTAAATTAGGATACAGAAAAAAGATAGAAACTGCCCCAGAAATTGTTAAGAACGTTGAGTTCAATGTATAAAGTAGCCTTGATCAAGTCATTAAGTTTTTGCAGTGATTAGATTCTTCAGTCAATCTTTTTTGCCCAATGTCTCTCTCCTGTGGCTATTTCTTAACTTAAAATAGGAGTTACTGTGCATGCTTGGTTGGGATATGGTTGAGAATTGAATATCTAGTAGCAGATCACTAAAAGTCCATGTGCTGACTGGTTCATAGATGTTTTTATGCTAATCAGTTTCAGATTGAAGTCCGAACATTCGTTCCGCAAACAACACTGTAATATGTTAGCTGTACATGTGCGCATTTCTCAAACTGATGTTCATGATTTGATTGTAAAACAAAGCACTTACTATCAGATCAGTATTTTACACTAAAGTCTACAACCAAATATCAGTGTTAAATACATCGTAAATTTCTACCCCCACAAAATACTTCCGCATATGACCAGTAACTTAACTTTAAACCACTATGTTTAAAACGACATTTATAGATTGAACTCACTGTAAACAGGTGCATTATTAGTGCAGTTGCTGTTTTCCCATACAAGTTATAAAGATGATAAAGAGCACCTTTGGCTGTGTACAAAATAAAGTACAAGAATTAGCTGCTTATCTCATCAAGGGTGCTACAAGTAGAGCAAAGGGTTGCAAGGTTATCTGGTCCGTCCAGAGTTGTGATTACCCTGATGACGGGGCATATCATCCCACGCTGTGATTAGCACAACTTAAGCAGGATCTGCTACTTTGCTTAAAGTTCACTTTGCTCTTTATGTGCTCGGCGCAAAGGAATTTGGATTCCCAACCTGCCATTTTTGTTACGTTTATCATAGGATGTGAGATCTTTGCAAAACAACTTTCCTGTGTGATATTTCTTTGGTGCTAGACAACATAATTTAGGCATAACATGTATGTTTATAGCCACATGATGCACAGGCACTTCAAACTTGATTTGAAAATGTTCATGTTTTAACATTTAATTTATTAAACACAACCTGATGGCATTCCTTACTAAAAAAAGATTATGTTTTTAGTTCAACAGTTTGTTCAAAATCAGCCACTACATTGTTTGTTCTTGTGCTATGTTACATTGAATGATTATAATTGTGAAATGTTACCAGGCTGAACATGAAGTATGATGAATACTTTCAGAAATAGGCAGAATATTTGTGGAATACATATTATATCATAAGGCTGTAAACAAGTGCTGTTGAAGATCTGGACTTTCGTGATTATTAGTGACAAATACCAATCATTATCAGTTAAGCCCTTACTCAATCTTCTTTTTAAATTACTGACTAAATCAGTTACACTATTATGAGCAAATTGCTAATAGGTAATAACTTTATGGTGAGGTGGTTTTAATTGTTAAAGTTAAATATTGACATTTAATCGAGTACCACATTCTGTGGTTTTTTATTTGAGAAAGTTAGAACTAAACTTACAGCCTTTTTGCAACACTACAAGCAGCATAATTCATATCTTAAAACATTTGCCAAATAACCTATTACGCACAGTGTCTATGCTGAGGCAAGTAAATGTGTAACATGGGTGGACTCCTCCTCTCTCCCCTTAACAATCAACCCTCGATATCTATCTATCCACCCATCCATCCACACATCCTTCCATCCATCCATCCATCCATCCATCCATCTAACTATCTATCTATCTATCTAAATATCTATCTATCTAAATATATATCTATTCATATTCATATTCATATTTGTATCTACTCTAGGCATCACACACAAAGATAGGACAATCTATACAACTACACCTTCAATTACCTAAGAGGGGAAAAAAACTCCATCTTTCCTTATATGTCATTGTTATAGCCAAAATCTTTTCAAATAGAATCTCTTTGAAGGTTGTTAGCCCACCTGACATTGGGATTTATCTGGACTAAGGAAATGTATCACAACTTAACAAGTTTTTCCCTTTAGATTCATATACAATTCATGAATGTAGGGGATGCCATTGTATCACAAATAACCCCATTGTGTTGCAAATAGAGACACATCACTAAAACTATGATGAATGTACTCGTTGTACACAGTATATGGCATTGGAGATATCAGGTATATATTAATAAGAAAAATAAGTCTCATATGGGGCTAGGCCATGCAAAAGACCTCACCCATCAGGTAACTGGGTAACATGGTGTGGAATCCAAGCCTTGTAAACGCATCATTATGTGTACCGCTGGCAGTGGCAATATTTACTGGCTACCCAGATAGCATTTAACATGCATATTGACATCGGCCCTAAGAGGGTGACGTCGAACCATCATCGGACCAACGTAGCATGTTATCAGGGAGGTTTCATTTCCAATAGCAGTGAGACCATACAAATAAGATATACAAGGTACAAGTAAACATTAGTGAAAAGTTCGATGCAGTATTGGCATTGCACCTGTGGGTACTTGCTTCCACGTGCATTTTGGACCACATGGCATTTTCCCACAGTTGAAGCCAAAAAGCTTCTTCGCGCCACATGTTGTACATCATGAACATGGCATGTATTATGCTTAAACACAGTACAATGCCACTGGACCTGGTAACCTTGTTCAATTAAAAAATGACAAGCTTAAACATCAAAGGAAACTAATATTGTTTGAGCCATATTCTCCTAATTATCAACAAGGGCACTTTTTCCCTCTGTATATTTAGTTGAGCTGCCAAGTAAACTGACAGTTGGCAGAGAATCATATAGTACAAAGAAGTCAATATAAGGTCAGTAATTGTGTATTATACTCTACAATGTTATGTATTTGTATAGTCTGTTGATAGTCTGTTGATAGTCTGTTGATAGTCTGTTGATAGTCTGTTGATAGTCTGTTGATAGTCTGTTGATAGTCTGTTGATGGTCTGTTGATGGTCTGTTGATGGTCTGTTGATGGTCTGTTGATGGTCTGTTGATAGTCTGTTGATAGTCTGTTGATAGTCTGTTGATAGTCTGTTGATAGTCTGTTGATAGTCTGTTGATAGTCTGTTGATAGTCTGTTGATAGTCTGTTGATAGTCTGTTGATAGTCTGTTGATAGTCTGTTAATATGTACTTGCAGTGTCACAGACAGATTGAATCAGAGATATGTATATGGATGGATCATAAAGAGAAATAAACGATCAACTTCTGTCTTGTAACACTTGAGACTTCGTTTTACATATTCATGCTACAGGAAGTAGCTTCTAACAGTCATTGGCATTGGGGCTGTTATATCATTCAACCCTCGATAGTGGCAAGAGCTTGCCTTAGAGGGCTGCACTCCCCATATCTATCCAGCTATCTGTCTGTCTATCTGTCTATCTATCTATCTATCTATCTGTCTATCTGTCCTTCCATCCTTCCATCCATCCATCCATCCATCCATCCATCCATCTATCTATCTATCTAAATATTTATATATTCATATTCATATTCATATTTGTATCTACTCTAGGCATCACACACAAAGATAGGACAATCTATACAACTAGACCTTCAATTACCTTAGAGGGGAAAAAAACTCCATTTTTCCTTATGTCATTGTTATAGCCAACATCTTTTCAGACAGAATCTCATTGAAGGTTCTTAGCCCACCTGACATTGGGATTTATCTGGACTAGGGAAATGTATCATAACTAATTTTTTTCCGTTAGAGTCATATACAATTCATGAATGTAGGGGATGCCATTGTATCACAAATAACCCCATTGTATTGCAAATAGAGACACATCACTAAAACTATGATGAATGTACTCGTTGTGCACAGTATATGGCATTGGAGATATCAGGTATATATTAATAAGAAAAATAAGTCTCATATGGGGCTAGGCCATGAAAAAGACCTCACCCATCAGGTAACTGGGTAACATGGTGTGGAATCCAAGCCTTGTAACCGCATCATTATGTGTACCGCTGGCAGTGGCAATATTTACTGGCTACCCAGATAGCATTTAACATGCATATTGACATCGGCCCTAAGAGGGTGACGTCGAACCATCATCGGACCAACGTAGCATGTTATCAGGGAGGTTTCATTTCCAATAGCAGTGAGACCATGCAAATAAGATATACAAGGTACAAGTAAGCATGATCTTGTACATTAAACATTAATGAAAAGTTCGATGCAGTATTGGCATTGCACTTGTAGGTACTTGCTTCCATGTGCATTTTGGACCACATGGCATTTACCCACAGTTGAAGCCAGAAAGCTTCTTTGTACCACATGTAGTGCATCATGAACATGGCATGTATTATGCTTAAACACAGTACAATGCCACTGGACCTGGTAACCGTGTTCAATTAGAAAATGGCAAGATTAAACATTAAAGGAAACTAATGTTGTTTGAGCCATTCTCAGAATGTAGTTCAAGTTGCAATCAGCTTCCCTAAATAAGAATAGAGCCCCTACTTTTGTAAATTCACATTGTTAGAGTTATAAAGGAAAGGGTATATGAGGACAAGATATCAAGTTAATTTTTTTCCTTGATGTGAATGAATGTATGCTTGCTAATGAAAACAAATATCACCAGCATAGAAACAAATAAGATCAGCCAAAGAATATCTCAATGAAATGTATATCAAAGTAGCACATTTAGTGATTATGCCATGTTTGTGATGTTGTTGTGATGTTGTTGTGATGTGTTGTGTTGTTGTTGTGTTGTTGTCGTGTTGTTGTTGTGTTGTTGTCATGTTGTTGTCGTTGTTGTATTCTATCTGAGCACTGTACATGAAAAAACCAAGTGAAATGCAGCAAGTTTATGTGGATTAAAAATACGAAAACAATCATATTCTGCTAAGATTTCAATGCAATGGAAATTAACAAAAATCATTAAAAGGTGAAAACAATCATCTTAAGGGGTTTCAGGTTTCCTTAAAATCCTGTGTCAACAATTTCAGAGATGTTTGAAGCCAGCTACAATGGCAACACATTCATAATTTTTAAGGTTTTAGTTTGATTGGCTGACAGGCATGTTTCCTGGCTTCTGATTGGCTGACAAGGCTGTTTTTAGCACGGTCACCACTCCCCACCTTACCTGTGTATGTTAGTGCAATTTGTGTGTGAATTTAAGTGCAAAGGTGTGCTAAGGTTCCTTCGGATAGAGTACAAAAGGATGTTAATATGTTTTGGAAATTTTTTTCTTTATTTGGCACAGAAGAGGTTTCCCTCTTATCAGCTTGCTGTCTACGTTTTTATGAGCAAAAACCAAAAGAGTTTTTGGCTTTGGAAGAATCACACAGCCTCGGCAAACTTCTCAGAGAATTTGATGGCACATTTAGATCAATAGGTTACAGCAATTCTCATAGACTTGGGAACAAAAACTCCAAAAGATGTCATATAAATGCAAGACCCCCATTGGTTAAGGCATTCACCCATCCATTGGGAGTTCTGGACTGACATGACGTCATCTGGATATATATATATATATATATATTACTGTCAATGGTAATGGCAGTTGCGAAGAGATCTTCATGGAATTTATACTGCATCATGGTAAAATGAAATTAAGGATATATCAAAATTAAAACACAACTGTACATTCAAAAGAAATTATGAAACTGATTCTCTTTTTTATCGAATCCATATCAGAAGAGAAAGATCTCTACTTAGTCAATTTCGCTTTGGCATACTTCCCTTCAAAATGAAGACTGGTTGCTACAGCCAAGTCCTACCAGAGCATAAATTAGAAGCTTTTTTGGACAAAATAATGGACCATTACCCAAACTTTCCCTTTCCTAAATAATGAAGAAAAATTAGATATATGTATGAACACTGTTATTATTAAGTCAAAAGCAAATCATATCAGAGAATGTTTTACTAAGCATCAGTCTTTGCTTTTACAAGAAATTTTATTTCTAATTTGTACAACTCTGCTGCTTTTTTCAACTGCATATTTAATGTATTAATTGTTATTCGTGATTCGTAAGCCTGTAATAGGCTGGATGCATTAACATGTGTAACATTAATTAAACATAAAACTGAAACTGTATAATTGTAAAAAAAAGTGTCTGAATAATTGTGGTTTGACGGCATGCCATTAAAACACCAACACATTCAGTGCAAACCTATTGTACTGAGTGGTGTGTTTTGAATGGAATCAGTAGTTAGTAATTATCACAGCAGTCAGCAAGTGCTGTGAGATAAAATCACCCATTGTACTCATTGCTGGTATCACACATTAGATGATGTCATCATAACCTTTTGTCTCTGAGGATCTTTTAGGTCTAGGCTGAATTACGGTGATGGATACTTTAGAAGATCAGGTGCCAGACTTATGGTAATTTTATAACATGGTGTGGAATTCAATAAAAGCCTGATCATCTCATCATTACTTCTGTATCTTACAGTTGGCTATGTAAGCTATTACCTGTTAGTGAGAATTTAAGTGCAAAGTGGTGTTAAGGTTCCTTCAGTTAGAGCAAAAAAGGTGTAAATTATTTGTTTTGGACATTTTTTTCTTCATTTGGCACGGAAGAGTTTTCCCTCTTATCAACTTGCTGTCTACGTTTTTATGAGCAAAACCAAAAGACTTTTTGGCTTTGGAAGAATTACACAGCCTCGGCAAACTTCTCAGAGAATTTCATGCAAATTTAGATCAATAGCTTACAGCAATTTCATAGACTTGGAAACTAAACTCCAGATGATGTCATTTGAATGCAAGACTCCCATTGGTTAAGGCAGTCACCAAGCCATTGCGAGTTCTGGACTGATATGATGTAATCTGGAGTATATATATATATTACTGTCAGTGGTAATGGCTTAATATGAACTTGATGATAGTCATCATTGAAGTAAGTAAGTCATGGAATATGTTATACTTTTACATATATGTGTGGACCTGGCAGTTGTGAAGAGATCTTCATGGAATTTATACTGCATCATGGTAAAATGAAATTAAGTAGATATCAAAATTAAAACACAACTGTACATTCAAAAGAAATTATGAAGCTGATTCTCTTTTTTTAGAATTCATAACAGAAGAGAAAGATCTCTACTTAGTCAATTTCGCTTTGGCATACTTCCCTTCAAAATAGAGACTGGTCGGTACAGCCAAATCCCACTAGAGTACAGATTATGTTTATTTTGTGGAAGTGACAAAATAGAAAATGAGCAGCATTTTTTTTTGAATATTCTTTATATGATGATTTTAGAACCATTACTCAAACTTTCCTTTCCTAAATAATGAAAAAAAAGAAGAAATATGTATGAACAGTGTTAATATTAAGTCAACAGCAAATTATATCAATAATTGTTTTCCTAGGCCTCAGTCTTTGCTTTACAATTAGTTTTATTTCTAACTAATTTGTACAGCTTTGTTGCTTTTTTCCACTGCTTTTATTGTATTGTATTAATTGTTATTTGTGCCTCTTAAGCCTGCAATAGGCTGGATGTAAACATACGTCATAATAATAAAAATAAACTGAAACTGTATAACTGTAAAAAAAAGAAGTGTCTGAATAATTGTGGTTTGACTGTATGCCATTAGAACACAATGCATTCAGTGCAAACCTATTACACTGAGTGGTGTGTTTTGAATGGAATCAGTAGTTAGTGATTACCATTGCAGTCAGCAAGTGCTGTAAGATAAAATCATCCATTGTGCTCATTGCTGGTATCACACATTAGATGATGACATCATAACCTTTTATCTCTGAGGATATTTTAGGTCTTGGCTGAATTACGGTGATGGATACTTCATATGACCAGGTGCCAGACTTATGGTAATTGTATAACATGGTGTGGAATTCAATAAAAGCCTGATCATCTCATCATTACTTCTGTCTCTTACAGTTGGCTATGTAAGCTGACTATTACATGTAAGTGGGCTAAGTTCATATCCAAAAAATTGAAACAAGACAGCTCATATTGCTTACCATACGATATGATATTTTACGATACGATTCCAAACCATACCATATCATACCATTTCACCCCATATCATACCATATCATACTATACCATACCATAACATAACATACCATAACATACCATAACATACCAGATCATACCATATCTTACCATATCTTACCATACCATACCATAGCATATCATGTCATACCATTTCACCCAATATCATACCATATCATATCATACCATATTGTTTTGTGTACATACTTCAATGGTGTAGATTTTTTAAATCAAATACTTGACTAAATAAAAAATTATTAATATTTACAGGTATAATTTGTAATCAATTATGTCTGCACAATTACTGCATTTACTTAATCGCCTGATTACAACATTACGATGGGAGATTATGCTGATGAAAACGTCACTCAGCATGACTGCTTAAGGTCAAATTCCGTTGCATCAATCATGATCAGCATGCTAATGAATATCATTCCTTAAGCTGTGGCCTAAATTGCAACAGCGATTTCCAAAACACCCTTTTCACACAGCAGCCATCTTGGCATTTTTGCCTCATTGACCTCTCTTTGCACTCAGATATAATATTGTGACATCATCAGTAGACAATGGCCATGGTAAGGTTACAGCGTGCAAGAACAACGGAGAAGTAATGATGTCATAATATATGACATAATCAAAATGAGGTCAATGAGGGAAAAATGTCAACATGGCTGCTGTGTGAAAGGGTGTATAGGTCTGGTTGTATTAAATGCCGTAAAGTTTTATTATTTTGTTGTCAAATTGGGAACGTTGGTATGGAAACAGAACCATGCATGGATACTGCTTTAACAAAAGGAAACTGCTCGGTTGACAATTACTATGAAACACCAAGAAGTCTTACCAAGTGATGGAAGGAACTAAAATGTAACTCACTGAGTATATCCTAAATACCACAAGGAGGAGGGTTGGAACCCATGCACCAGGATACACTGCTATAGAAACTAGTAGACATGCTAACCACTAGGCCATCTAGTCTGTTCCCCTATGGTATGAAATTTGCTTATGTATGTTACAATTAACATTTATATCAAACAACATTCCCAATTTACTAGACTTTTTATTAAAAACTACCTACTGATCATTGTTGTAATATGTGGTTGATAACCAACTCAATTTCCTGTTGTGTTGGAGCTGACGTCCTTTTTTTCCTTTTTGTTGATTTCTGTATATATGTTGCTTTTTCTTAGAACTAGTTATTTCAACTTTGTTATATTTTTCTCACTAAGAAACAACCTTGAACTATATTAGGGCAGGGTATCATTAACACTCCCCAATATTGCGACTTTTTAGGGGTGAAATCTTGGGGAGTTTCGACATCTCAAAATCTAGATTTTGACACATCTTTACATGCTGAGAGAAGCAAATTAAGCCTAATGAATCAATAGGGAATTAGACATGGAGGTATCTGGTGGAATAGACCAACTTCATGATTTGAAAATAGAGGCCAGATGATTTCTGGAGACAATTTTCTGCAATTCTGCTTTCTTCCTGCATCCTAATGCTGGCTTATGCATTTTAAGCAGAAATTATCCACACATCTGGGGCTGATGACTGAGTTATATTAATGCATATTGTGCATTAATGCAATCTCATGACAACTCACTTCTTGATTCTATAATCATTTCCAAAAAACACGACACATTTTTGCACGCAAAGATAGTAAAAAATGTCACAAGTTTTTTGTAGATACTTCCAGTCACTACTATTCTGTGTAACCACAAACGTAGTATATTCCGTTGCTAGAAAAGCACTGATATTATACAATTTTAGCATGTTGTTGAGTGCATCATGTAAAATTATTTTGGGAAATTCCAATTTTTTTATGACAACTCTTTGTGACATCATAAGGGTTTCAACTGTAGCAATTGACGAGAACTTGCCTTAGAGGACTGCACTCTATCTATGTATATCTATTTATCCATCCCTCTATCCATCTATCCATCTAATCATCTATCTAAACATCTATCTATCCATCTATCTATCTATCTATCTATCTATCTATCTCACTATCTATATATATATATATATATATATATATATATATATATCCATCTATCTACCATCTATCTATCTGTCTATCTATCTGTCTATCAGTCTATCTGTCTATCTATCTATCTTTCTATCTATCTGTCTGTCAATCTGTCTGTCTATCTGTCTATCAATCTATATATCTATCTATCTGTATATCTACCTATCTATCTATCTTTCTGTCTATCTGTCTGTCAATCTATCTGTCAATCTGTCTCTTTATTTGTCGATCTATCTATCTGCCTATCTATCTATATAGCTATCTATAGCATGACATCATGCTGTTTTCATAATTATCGATCACCCTGTGGTGTTAAGTTTAGTTTTCACACGCATCGTTGCCATGTACATCTCTTTGTTTCTATGTTTATTCTTATCCCAATTAATTTAGGCCATTGGCAACTTTATTGTATGACATCACGAGGAATATGCAATATGTCTGAACAGCACGTCTTATGTGATCATTACAGCACTTCCGTCATATTAAGGGGTCAGCCAACGTCTCATATCATTATTTATGCAATGTATTCTATGTATTTTTGACCAAGCTATTGCTGGTAATTAAGATCCAACCAAAAATCAAGTAAAACGCATGGAATAGTGCAAAACAAACTTATGACGACATCTGATGCCCTTTGGGTGACTCAGCTTTACCCCCCCCCCCCCCCCCACCCCTTTACTGGAATATAAAAAAAAGCTTTCTACAGAGGAATATCGGGGGCATGCAAAGTTTATAAAACATATTTCACATGTCAGTAGGTGTTTTGGCAGTCACAGCTTGGCTCTCTCTAAAGTCTTACCCAGCAGAAATTTCTGACAACAATTTTTTTTTCCCCCACAATAAAATTTTCCAGTACCCATTAAACCAAAACTGGCTCAAAACTGGCTCAATTTACCCAACTCTCTCCTATTGGGAAGTCATTAAAAAGGTATGCAATGATATCAAGGTACTACCTGCAGTGCAGAGTGGGAATATACAGTAAAGAGATAAATTCTCGCCATCATTGCAATTGCAATTATAGGCTTTATCCACACTCAGCCAAGTGGGCCACCAAGCAACAGTGTCATCTGGTCACTGGGCATTAACTGCCCCCTATTGACCAGTTATGGTTATTGATGGGGTATCTTTTACTATATCAGGCACCATCCTGGCACATGTGGTTCTAAGAAATGGTCCACAGATTGATTTTTGTACTGGGTGATCCTCTTGAAGGTGGCACCTTTTAGGATTAGGACATTAATTAACCCTAAAAAGGTAACCAATCCACCTAATAAGGCAGTAAATAATGACATAAAACCAAACGCGTCCCAAGAATTGTGTATTTATTGCTTGGGAAAGTCCAGAATTGGAAAAGGCCATCTTTGGTTGAGTGTCAACCAGTGTCCGTGTATGGTGGATTAAAACTGGTTTACTGAATATTCAAAAGACAAATACCCCCCCCCCCCCCCACCCTCCCCTATTCCTAATAGTCCACAGTGTGTCTTGTGTATTAACCCGAAGAGAGTTTGATATATGGATAAAAAGGCGAAAGAATATCTGGAGATATTTGAGTCATAAACTGAGCATCACCAGCTTTCCATGTTGAGTACTTGGCCCTTCTGTACACAAAATATGAGAGATGGTACCAACAGAAATAAGGAAATCGGAATTCATTGAAGCCTTACAATGGTTAGGCAATGTTGCTTAATTGTCAAGTGTCGTCTTTGACTCATGATGTCAAAATGGGCATGGAATATTATAAAAGTAAATTAAGATACATGTACTCAATGAACCAGAATATTTAAGGGACTGTTAATAGCATAGACATTTGTGATTTTTACTGCTGAACCCCTTGTTAATTTTCTCTCTGTTATGCAATAAGCACTGTAATGACAAACATTGGAACAGATGCACTTAAAAAGTCATAGGAGATCATTTCAAGTTCATCTAAAGGAGTTATCTGATGTTCCACTAGGTGGAGAAAGAAGATTGTCATACTTTATTTTGTGACAACCTTGCCTATTAAGTTTCAGTTACTATGCTGTCTCATTTAATGATCAACTGAATAGCATACTGAAGTCCTTGGTTCAACTTTGAGTGTAATAAAGCAGAAATTGCATGAGGCTATTTTTGCCTACTTAGTTTTTCAACGCTGCATGATTCCGTCACATCCATTACTTTTTAAGCATCATAATAGTCTGGAAAAGGAAATTGACAACTTTGGATGTACATTGCAACTATTATAATATGACTGTAATTACAGCAATTTCTTGGGCTATAAGCTAAATCATTAAAACGCATTTGCCTTCTCAAATTCAGACTGCTGATTCAAATAGTAAAGCACTTTTTTCTTTCTAAGATATACCACAAGTATACCTCTAATAATGTCAGGTGCCTTTTTGAAAGATTTCTCAACCATTTCCTGTATAAAGGAAAAAATATATTTCAGAAAAAAGTGGCCCAGGTAAGGAGAGGAGAACTGGGCCATGGGGGCAGGAGAACTTGGCCCTCCTGTCAGGTAATAACAAAATGAAACACCGGAAAAATTATTAATGTTTTCATAAAGAATTATCAACAAACATTATTGCATTAAAATAACAAACCATTGAATGGAAATTTGGCTTACAAAAAAGCCCAACATTTTTTTTAAAGTTTCTTTCATTTCAGCCTAAAACTTCATATACAGTATGAATACAAAATTTCATGGTTGAAATTTATTAATATAACATTTGAACTTCATTTTGGAATAATTCTGTAAGTCTAATCTAAGATCCATTGGGAAGTTTACAGGATTTAACGATTTTTATGTATTTTTTATTTATTTTTTTTTATTTATTATTATATTTTCACTGGGTTACATAATCTCCTAGGAGTTTTTCATATGGCTCAATATAAAAACATGTAAAAACAAGTAAAAAGAAAATGCATGTTAAACATTGGCAGTGTTGGCCCTTTAAAAAGACCTAAGGTCACATTTGAAACATTCAGTGGTGGTGGCATTGTGAACTAATTCAGATAAATATATCTTCACTTCAGCTGTAATACAACAGTAAATCACTGTCATATAGACATTTATGCTTGAATAATGTACAGTGTCAGCATGGGTTTAACCAATATTAACTTGTATTGTAAGCCATAAGTCAACTATGATGTGACATAGATTATGGTCTTCCTTTCATTTTCTAAGTATAAGCTATTGTTTAAACATAAATTTGAATGCCAGGTGTTTATAATTTCCTAATCAAAATTGATGACTGTATTTTATAACAGGGAGGCCTGGGACAGGGATGACAGGGGCCCAGTTCTCCCCACCTTAGGTGGCCCAGTTCTCCCCAAAACTGTTGCTTGAAATAAATGGCAAGCATATTTTTCCTTGAACAAAATGTCAGTTACATGATTGTACTCTGATTATGTAATGATTATAACAATATATATTTTTTCCAATCTTCAACGAACAATTGAATAATAGCGATAATTTTACTTACAGACACCAAAAACCAAAAATTTGAGGTTTCGATTTATTGAATAACGGGCTCAAAACCCAGACATTTACATTTTGCTAATTTGTTAGGGTAACAATGGTTTCAATTAAATTAGAACAGAACAGAAAACAAATCATATTGACTCACACTTTGTATTCAGTTGTCATGATTCTTTGAAATAAGGAAAAACAAATTCATATTCTAGAGCACGTTTTTTTCAGAGCAGTGTATTTGTCATTCGTGAGTTCTGAAACTCTATGGTAATTGAAAATGAGTTTGTTCAGAGATATGAAGCTCTAAACCCCCCAACAAGGTAACACAAAACATCCTTGAGAATTGTGGACTTTGTGTACATAGGCCTACATGAATTTTTGTCGTTTTGTTTTAAATTTCACTTATGCTTTTCTACATTACATGCAATCTACAGACAGCTACATGTGAATTGTGTTAAATTGTCATTATTAATAACTCAAACTGCTAAACCATTGTTAGTTGTATGATGTTGGGTAACTTTAAAAAATCTTGTTAATATCTGAAGAGGAAATTTTAAAATCCCCCACAGGCGTTTGCCGTCATGACAGCACAATACAATAAGACCAAGGCTACTGACTTTTTCAAGAACAGCTTTTACTCCCCCTGTGCAACTGACTTCAAGGATGGGGCCAGTTTCAGTCAAAAACGTCATATTAACACTTCAAAAATGGCAATATTATACAAAAAAAAAAATTTTCCTTCTTATTCTAAGTGATAAATTTATTTATTTATGGGTATTTACCACATATTTTTGAGGAATTCTTTGCCTGTATGCTAGGATTGTTCAATTCTCATCTCTAATGGCAGCTAATTTGCATATATCACCATCTACACACATGATGGTGCTTCCTGATTGGCCAATATCTCCCAAGCACTGTGGGCTGTCAGCCTTAAGTTGATTGAGTGACCTTACTGAGCAATCTCATAAACCAGCCTTTTGGCTATTAGGCAAATTTGTTTGTATTGAAATCTAACTGGTAAACTAGCAAAATAATTGCCATCAAGCTCAAGGCATTTCCTAATGTATTCAGCTACATTCTGATTGCCTGTTGCAAATGACATTGCTGCCTCTTCAGATGAGAAGCCAATAAAGGCAGTCAGTAGCCTTGGTATTAGTTAAAGTAGAAGTGCTGTCATCACTGAGCAATGACATATTTTTGGGCAAATGCCTGTGATCCCCATTGGAATAAAATTGTTAATAGTTTCTGTCATCAAAGCCGCATTTCTTGTTGCTTCACAACAGCATTTGACGGATCATTCTGGTATTTATTATATTTATTATCACAACATCACCAGACCAGTCAAAGAATCAGAATTGTGCACAGCCAGCAAGAGAGTATCTTTTAACACTGAATTAGTGGTTAAAAGCGAGCAATAAACATTCTGTTTATTGTTTGTTTGTAGTTAAGCCATCAAATTATGGTCATAGGTTAGTAGACCTTTAAGGTGTAAGTTACAGGAAAGAATAACAGGCACACAAGACAATTAGAAACTACTTCCATCATAATGTTCTCTCTCTGAACTCTCAAATATTGCAAATGTCCTCTTAAATTAAAGATGTTAAACATCTCACAGTCCTTTGGAAGACCAGTACAATGTCAACACTTCTGCAATTTCAAGATTTTAAGTCGGATGGGCTGACATGCATGCTCCTGGGCCTCTGATTGGCTTATGAAGCCTTTCTTAGAACTGGAATCCCTCTCACTCTTTGTGTTTTCCAGAACACTAGTTAAGCACTTACATTTCAAACTATAGTATTGCAACAAATGTATCTTGTAGTGGTCATTGTTAATTTAAGGTTCCAGAAATACCCCATTCATAGTGACTGATAAGAAATAGAACTCATCTTGTTTGGTCCAGGCAAATGAAACTGGCCTTCAGTAAATGTTAGTTACATAATACTCTGACCTGTAGCTTCCTCTGTCTTTGGATAACCTTGAACTTGACCTTGTCGCTTTTTAGAATGAGGTGAAGCCAATTTAGGAATAACCCAACTATACTTTTTGGCAGTAGTAATGAAGATTTGTTATTCCTACTTAACAATTCAATTTATTCATGAAATGCTGTGGCAATGAAAAAAGGTGACAAAGGTTAGAAGTACATGTGTACATAATTTCCATCACAACTAATTACTCATGTAACAGGTATAATTTTATTTAGAGGGCAACTCATAATGAAAAAAAACCTTAACCTCTTATTTCAGGAAAAAAGTGCTCATGAAGCTCCAAGCCGAAAGAAACTTCAGCAGGACTAGCTGCCAAATAATTGAGGACAAAAACAGAGCCCTAATTTCCCTTACATTGAAGACTCTAAGCCAGTGCAAGTTCCTTAATTGCCTAATGACAAAGATAAGCCCATACAAGACAGGGGTCGCCACTTGGCTTTACTTAGAAAGTTGATATATTTGCAGCTGTGCATTGTGGGAATTTTGTGTTATATTAAAACCCAAAAATCGCAGGTAAACTAAAAGAAAAATGCAATTAGCTCTTTTGTACACCTACTATGGAAATGCCCAATGGTAAGGTGCTCTAACATTTTAGGTATGAGTAAATATTGATGAATTCACTTATACATTTGGTAGGAATTGTACTTCAATGAATTTGTACCATGAGAAACAAATGTAAGAAAGATTTCATGTGATCACAATAAAGTTATCTGTTACACTGTGAACATGAAAACGATTAGATACAGTATACTGTATATGTGAGTACACACCTCTTGCAAGGTTGGTTTTTCAGCTTCAGCTCAGAAAATATAAGAGATACAAGGAATTTGCTGCAACAAAATCTTTATCTAACAACAAAAAACCATTTCAAAAATTATAATCACAATTGGTTAGATCAACAGTTCATATTATATAAATGGTTTAAAATAAAGACAAAGCAAAAATGAGTACACAGTAACATAAAGTAAAGGTAAGTATAGTGTCTTAGTATTTAGTGTGTCCACCCTTGTTTCTCAGCACTGCATCAATCCTCCTAGGCATTGAATGGACAAGTTCAAGGCATACTGAAGCATCAATTTTCCTCCATTCCCCAAGGATGACCTCTTTTAAGGCATTGATACTTTTGGGCCTGTGTTGCTCCACTTTCCTTTTCAAAACACCCCACAGGTGCTCTATTGGGTTCAGATCTGGAGACATGCTAGGCCAATCCAGTTTCTTCACCTTGTGTTTTGTCAGGAACTCAGTGGTGAACTTTGAAGTATGTTTTGGGTCATTGTCTTGTTGAAATATGGCCCCACGACCAAGGGCATGGAGGGAAGATAGCATATTTTCCTTGAGAATATGGCAATACATATTAGAATCCATAATGCCATCAATGAAATGGAGTTCTCCAACACCTGCAGAGCTCATACAACCCCATAAGAGGACACTGCCACCACCGTGCTTCACTGTGGGTACCATGCACTTTTCATTGTACTCATCACCTGGACATCTCCAAACCCACTAGATGCCATCAGACCCAAACCGGTTGATTTTGGTCTCATCAGACCACAGGACTTTATTCCAAAAGTTTACATCCTTGCTCTGGTTTGTTGTAGCGAAAGCCATGCGATCCTGCTTGTGTCTTGGCTGGAGCAAGGGCTTCCTTCGAGGTCGGTACCATACAGTCCCATTCTATGCACTGAGCGCCTTATCGTATCAGTGGATACAGTCACCCCAACTTGACTTTCAAGAGCTTTTGCAAGCTCCACAGTACTTGCTTTTCTGTTTTTTTTCCAAGGATCTCCCCAGATGTCGCTCATCCCTTGGAGTCAACTTCCTGGGACGACCTGACCGCTTCATGTTTAGCACCTCTCCATTTTTCTTGAATCTCTGAATCACTTTAGCCACTGTGTTTCGGCTTATTTCCAAAGCATTGCTTATTTTCTGGTAACTGTGCCCCTTCTTATGCAGTGTGACTATTATTTTCCTTATTTGACAAGAAATCTCAGTCCCATGTGGTGCCATTGTTGTCATATCTCTTTGAAGATGACTGTTTAAGGTAATTTGACCTATTATACAACTTAAGGGTCTCTTAATTCAGATTAATTGGGTGGAACGCTTCATCAAACATCTCTTATTAAGTATTTGATAAACTGTAAACTTTAATCTGGTTAAATAGCAACATGATAAATTGTTATTTTTGGTGTGTACTCAGTTTTGCACTGACTGTATTATAAACTATTACATAATATGAACTGATGATATAAGCAATTGTGATCATTCTTTGCGAAACAGTTATATGTTGCCAGACAAAGATTTTGTTGCAGCAAATTCCCTGTATTTCTAATATTTTGTGAGCTGAGGCTGAATAACCCACCTTGCAAGGGGTGTGTACTCACTTATGCAGTATACTGTATATATCTATATTCATACAATATGATAGTGGATGGTGAGGAGACCAATATGCAGTTTTACTGGACGAAGCTAGTGATACTGTGCGAAGCTGAGGTAGAATACATCCAATATTTGTACTTTTTTACAATCCCACACATGTCTATCCAAATACTCTGATATGAAGTGCGTACACCAACAAATAACAATTTTTCCAGAAATGCCAACATCCCATGACAATTACCCAACATGATCGAAAATTTGATCCAGCCGTGATTGATGGTGATTGAGTGATGAAATTGAATCACCTTGGGCTGTGTATAATACAGTATAATCCCACTTGTAGACCACATCACTATTAAGTCACCTCGCAGTAAGACCACCTCACCATTAAGAACACTTCACCATTAAGACCACCTCTAAATTAAAACCGCCTCACAATTTAGACCACTTCACAATTAAGACCACCTCACAATTATGACCACCCCATTAAGACCACCTCACTATTAAGACCACATCACCATTAACACCACCTCACTATTAAGGCCACCTCACTATTAAGGACACCTCACAATTAAGACCACCTTACCACTCAGAACATCTCACCATTAATACCACTTCACCATTAAGACCACCTCACAAATAAGACCAATAAAATGTGCATTCTGATGTCACCCGTGGTTGCAAGATAAAATTTATGTACACAGAAGAAGGTGACCATATTACTAGTGTCATTATACCTTGTGATTGTATAGATTCCTGCTACCGCAATAAAAAGATAATACAGTAAAATTTGTTACTGAGTCCTTACTTATTGCAGATATATACTGGTTTTAATGGTGAAGCCGTCTTCATAGTGACGTGGTCTGTAAATGGGTTTGCGCTGTAATGACATTGACTGCTGAAATTGTGTACCTGTTTAAATATATTTAAAATAAATAATATATTAGACTGCTCATGTTCGATATGGCCATTCAAACAAACAACAAACAAGCAAGCAAACAGACAAGAGGATACAGAAATGACAAATTTTATCAAGTACGCATTCGCAAAAGCATTTTTCCACCAATTTATTTTCTGTTATAAGTATGACAGAAAAATGATGTAGTTTTCAGTATGTTTGGTAATGCCCTATTAAGCTGTTAAGTATATAAGCCTCTGATAAAACAACCAGTTTGTTGCCTTTTAAGTTCTTGTGATAAGTAATATTAGGTTAAGAAAAATCTTTTCTCGTGAAACAGATATCCCTGGGGTAATAAAATACCCTTTAAACTCAAGATTACCAACACCATATCATCCTTATATACAAAGGGTGTATTATCAACTTATTTACATGCCCTCTAAATGATGTGTGTATCAAAAGGGCAAATTACAGAAAGGTGTATATTAAAAGTATGTGTCGACCTTGTGGTTTTCTTGGAATAATCCCTTTTTAATTATAATCAACTAACCTTTTTGAGTTTCCAAAGTTTTCAAGTTTGCCCTTTTTGACCATGCATATTATAAACATGGACACAAGGTACTGTCAATAAACATTAACACCTGCCTAAAGAGGACAACTAACCTTAGTTGTATTACCCTGGATATCATGTCAGTAACATATACACTGCCAAGAAAAAGTTTGGAAAACATTTTTTTTTCGTTATTTTTTTTTTAATTTCATGGTTTTATTAACAAATGTAACACTGACTGGGTAAACAAACACAAGAGAAAAGAATGTGATATGTACAAAACCATTAATTAGCAAAAACAAACTTGTTACAGTTCAAACTTTTGATTCATAAAAAAAACCACCCTTTGCAGCTATGAGCGCTTTACAAATCTTGGGCATTCTGGCAGTGAGTTTGGTGAGATATTCAGGTGTGATTTCATTCCAAGCCTCTTGCAAAAGGTTCCACATGTCAGATTGGCTTGTGGGACACTTTTCCCGGACTTTCCGATCAAGCTGCTCCCATAAAAGCTCTATTGGATTTAGGTCTGGCGATTGTGCTGGCCATTTCATAACTGATAGTATCCCAGCTGCTTCTTTCTTTTCCAAATATGTTGTGCAGAGCTTTGACGTATGTTTGGGGTCATTATCTTGTTGCATAATGATGTTGCACCCAATCACTCGCTGTCCAGATGGTTTTAATTAGTGAAATTAAATACACGTAACTATAATTAAGGTGGATTGTCTGATCAGCTTACATGACCAGCTACAAACCATATCATATTATCATTACATTTGCATTGTCGTATAAGCTGACTATAAGCTTCATTAGCATCGAGACATTGATATTGATGTTAACTCTGCCATAAGCGATATTTGCAGGTAATATATTCAGATAGAATGGTATGCAAATCTTGCTATGTGTGTTGTGGTGATCAACAAACATTCTCCATATCAAGCATCCAAATATTGTTTGTGAAGCATGTTGGATGACCCAAAATGAGGAATTCAGTCATCAAACAAAAGTAAATTTGCATGCATAGTCTGGCAAAAAAGCTTTAACTTGCTCTTAGAAGCTTATTTTTTTATTACAGTTTGGGGAACGAGATTCAATGCTCATGCACCTCGCAGTCTCTGTCATTGAAGTTAAACACCTATGCCCAACTTATGCTTTGTTAAAAAATTTGACTTACAATGGCAAAGTATTTCTTAGATAATATGCCGCTTTGGCTCAACAAGGGCCCAACAGTACTCGGCAACAGCCATTGTTGGCATGATGTTGACATAAACTGGCATGCTATTTCTGACACATTGATATTAGATATAAATTGACAGACAGCCAACAGTTTAGTTCATCTAAAAACAACAATTTAGTTGGGTTATATATTGATTGCATTATGGTGTTTAGATCGATGTAGGGAATAACTTTATTATGTAGCTAACTGAACCTGTGCTCAAACAATGTGCCCAAACATTTCTATTAAATATTCTACACTCTCACTACACCATAAAAATGAATAGCATAACAAATATGGCAGGCTGAGAACCTTTGAGATCCCCACCTGCTTCCTAAATTCATTCAAGCCGAGCACATAAAGAGCAAAGTGAACTTCAAGCAAAGTAGCAGATCCTGCTTAAGTTGTGGTAATCACAGCGTGGGATGATATGCCCCGTCATTAGGGTAATTACAATTCTGGACAGACTAGATAACTTGGCAACCCTCTGCTCTACTTGTAGCACCCTTGATGAGATAAGCAGCTAATTCTCGTACTTTATTTTGTACGCAGCCAAAGGTGCTCTTTATAATCTAGATAACTTGTATGGGAAAACAGCAACTGCACTAATAATGCACCTGTTTACGGTGAGTTAAATTTATACATGTTGATCTAAACATAGTTTAAAGTTAAGTTACTGGTCATATACGGAAGTATTTTGTGGGGGTAGAAATTTATGATGTATCTAACACTGATATTTTTTTGTAGACTTTAGTGTAAAATACTGATCTGATAGTAAGTGCTTTGTTTTACAATCAAATCATGTACATCAGTTTGAGAAATGCACACATGAGCAGCTATCATACTACAGTGTTGTGTGCGGAACGAATGTTTGGACTTCAAACTGAAACGGATTAGCATAAAAACATCTATGAACCAGTCAGCACATGAACTTTTAGTGATCTGCTACTAGATATTCAATTCTCAACCATATTCCAACCAACCATGCAAAGTAACTCCAATTAGTGCCTCTTTTAAGTTAAGAAACAGCCACAGGAGAGAGACATTTGGCGAAAAAGATTGCCTTAAGAATCTTATCACTGCAAAAACTTAATGACTTGATCAAGGCTACTTTATACATTGAACTCAACGCTCTTAACAATTTCTGGGCAGTTTCGATCTTTTTTCTGTATCGTAATTTACTTTCCTGTACCTCGACCAATAATCTGGATCAGCTCAGATTGGAAATGTCTTTTTCAGCTCTGTCATTTGGAGGAAATGATAATTTTTGATCAGCTTACAGCTGTTTGAAAAGGTTGAGAGAAAACTCAATTACCTCTTCCTGGCAACTATAGTTCTGAATTTTAAGAAGTTGTGTTTAAAGTTCAGAAGCTGTGTACTGACACATTGCGCTAACACATAACACATTGCACTAACACATTGCACTAACACATTGCATTAACACATTGCACTAACACATTGCACTATCATACACAGTTAAGCTTGGGAGTGGTGACCGTGCTAAAAACAGCCTTGTCAGCCAATCAGAAGCCAGGAAACATGCCTGTCAGCCAATCAAACTTAAAACCTTAAAATTATAGACGTGTTGCCATTGTAGCTGGCTTCAAACATCTCTGAAATTGTTGACACATGATTTTTAGGAAAACTGAAACCCTTAAGATGATTGTTTTCACCTTCCTTTTAAGGATTTCTGTTAAATTCCATTGCATTGAAATCTTATATTTTTTATCCAAGTAAACTTGCTGCATCTCACTTGCTTTTGTCATGCGCAGTGCTCAGATAGAATACAACAACAACAACAACAACATCAACAACACAACAATGACAACAACAACACAACAACACAACAACACAACAACAACAAACACAACAACATAAGGTTTATACTACTGTACGAGAATGGATTAACGACATAGTAAGATAAGTAATAGTAGAGGATGAAGTAACCACATGTATCAAATAATTCCTGAAAATTTTATATGACAGTCAAGTCATATACATGGCATAATCACTTGATGAGCTACTTTGATGCACAATTCATGAAGATATTCTTTGACCAATCTTATTTGTTTCTATGCTGGTGATGTTGTTTTTCTTTAGCAAGCATATATTCATTTACATCAAATAATAACTAACTTGATATCTTGTCCTCATTTGTCCTTTCCTTTACAACTCTAACAATGTGAATTTACAAAAGTAGGGGCTTTATTCTTATTTAAGAAAGCTGATTGCAACTGGAACTACATTCTGAGAATGGCTCAAACAATGTTAGTTTCCTTTGATGTTTAAGCTTGTCATTTTCTAATTGAACAAGGTTACCAGGTTCAGTGGCATTGTACTGTGCTTAAGCATAATACATGCCATGTTCATGATGTACTATATATGGTGGAAAAATTCCATGTGGTCCAAAATGCACGTGGAAGCAAGTACCCACAGGTGCAATGCCAATACTGCATCGAACTTTTCACTAATGTTTAATGTACAAGATCATGTTTACTTGTACCTTGTATATCTTATTTGTATGCTCTCACTGCTATTGGAAATGAAGCCTACCCGATAACATGCCTGATGATGGTTCGACAGCGCCCTCAGAGGGCTGATGTCAATATGCATGTTAAATACTATCTGGGTAGCCAGTAAATATTACCACTGCCAGCGGTACACATAATGATGCGATTACAAGGCTTGGATTCCACACCATGTTACACATTTACCCCATGGGTGAGGTCTTTTACTTGGCCTAGCCCCATATGAGACTTATTTTTCTTATTAATATATACCTGATATCTCCAATGCCATATACTGTGTACAACAAGTACATTCATCATAGTTTTAGTGATGTGTCTCTATTTGCAATACAATGGGGTTATTTGTGATACAATGGCATCCCCTACATTCATGAATTGTATATGACTCTAACGGGAAAAAATGAAGCTATGATGCATTTCCTTGGTCCAGATAAATCCCAATGTCAGGTGGGCCAAGAACCTTCAAAGAGATTCTATTTGAAAAGATGTTGGCTATAACAATGACATAAGGAAGGATGGAGCTTTTTTCCTCTAAGGTAATTGAAGTTCTAGTTGCATAGTTTTCCTATTTTTGTGTAACGCCTAGGGTAGAAATGAATATGAACTTGCATAGATAGATAGATACATGTTACGGCTTGAAAAAGCTACAAGTTCTACAAGATAGATAGATAGATAGACAGATAGATAGATATGGGAAGCAGTTCTTGCCATTATAGAGGGTTGATTGATTAGGTGAGAGAGAGGAGGAGTCCACCCATGTTACACATTTATCCCACGGATTGGATCTTTTACTTGCCTCAGCATAGACACAGAGTGTAATAGGTTATTTGGCAATGTGTAAAGAAAGAGGTGTAGGTTTAGAACTTTCTTATGAAACATACTTCATGTTCAGCTTCACATTTCACAATTACCATCATTCAATGTAACATAGCACAAGGACAAACAATGTAATTGCTGATTTTAAGCCAACTGCTGAATGGACACTAAGAAAAACAATCATTTTGTCTGAAAACATAATTCTTTTTAGTAAGGAATGCCACCAGGTTGTGTTCAATAATGTTAAAACATGAAAGTTTTCAAATCTAGTTTAGTAAAGTTTGAGTTGCCTGTGCATCATGTGGCTATAAACAACATACATGTTATACCTAAATTATGTTGTCTAGCACTAACAAAATATAATTAACCAAGGAAAGTTGTTTTGCGAAGATCTCAGCTCCATCACTGTTCCTATGATAAACATAACAAAAATGGCAGGTTGAGAACCTTAGAGATCCCCACCTGCTTCCCAAATTCCTTCAAGCCAAGCACATAAAGAGCAAAGTGAACTTCAAGCAAAGTAGCAGATCCTGCTTAAGTTGTGCTAATCACAGCGTGGGATGATATGCCCTGTAATCAGGGTAATTACAATTCTGGATGGACCGGATAACTTTGTAACCCTCTGCTCTACTTGTAGCACCCTTGATGAGATAAGCAGCTAATTCTTGTATTTTATTATGTACGCAACCAAGGGTGATGTTTATCATATTGATAGTTTGTATGAGAAAGGTGTAACCATCATTAGATCCAACACTAATGATACTTCTGTGTACAGCAAATTGAATTTAAGAAAGTGTAGCAGTTCAATCTAAATGAATACTGTATGTATACGTGCATGTCAATACTCTCCGAGTAGCTATTTACTTGTACCATAACTTCATAATAGAGCTAACATTGTCTTTCTTATGTTGGCCCGTTATTGAAAAATCAAGCAAGGTTTTGTGTGCTCAGATCCTGTGTCATTTTTTATGCTTTCTACATGACCCAATTAATAGTCGACATCCAAATCTCGACCATCTTCCATCCAACACATTACTCCCATTAGTGTCTCTTTTAAGGTAAAGCTGCACTGTCTGTCAAATTTGCAATTTTCTAAGAATCTTTCAAATAGTTGAAAATACCCTTTATTTATCAAGGCACACTTAATTTGTGTAAACTAACGATTTTATCAAATATTTTACTAAAATTAAATCACACATTGAGAGAAAATCCAGACCAAAACATTGGAAACGCAATGAAAATGATATCATCACCTATTGTTGGTGTTGTGACATCATCACTAGGTTTTTTTACATGTCTATTTATATTATTTATTGTACCTTAAAATGAAATCGCTGTGCACAAATGAGCATGTAACGGGAAAAAAGATCACAAGTAGTATTAGTTTGTCTAACAATTAGCTAGTATGCTAAATAAAGGAACTTTAAGAAATAGCAACAGGAGAGAGACATTTGGCAAAAAAGAGTAATGAATGTATCAAGGCTACTTTATCCATTGAACTCAACGTTCTTAACTATTTCTGGGGCAGTTTCTTCTGTATCCTAATTTACCTTCCTGTACTTTAAGATTGGAAATGTCCTTTTTAGCTCCGTCATTGGAGGAAAAGGCAATTTTTGATCAGGTTACGGCTGTCTAGAGAGTAGCGGAAATTACTTTTCGCCAGCAATTACAGTTCTGAATTTCCAAAGTGTTTTGGTTGTAAAAGTTTTAACCATCTTACTAGGATATCATCTGTTGAAAATTACAGGCACTTGGATTATTCTTGAATTAAATAAGAAAGAGCTTTTGATGTGTGAAAGAGGATTATGAATTGAATTAATATAAAATTTCATATTTATTTCACATCCTTGTTCAGCAATATATGCAATCTATAAAGTACATTGAAATATGATATCATATACTTCCAGGATTTCATTAAGTTGACTTACAAAACCATCTCGAATGAGACATTTTTCAAATGAAATCACCACTTTCATCAAGGAATTTCTGGAAGTGATTCTTAAAGGAAATGATAAGTACTACTCTGCAGTCAAATTTGTCATTGCTTGAGTTACAATATTGTTAAAATGATATGGTAATTAATAATTACATCTTATTTCGGGACTCAAATCCAAACTGGGACACGAAACCCCAATCACAGACTTTTGGACATTGGCTTAAAAGTTGGCATTCATTACTGTAAAAGCCATCATATCAAATAAATGTCTTGATGCCTGGACTTCCGTGGCCTCGGGATTTAAGATGACTTAAGACAGACTACAGGCTTAATGTAGGCTATCATGCAGTTCTGTAGTGACTCCATCATACTTTCCTGGTCAAAGCTTTTACAATTATACTGAAAGCCCCTGTTGTGAAACCTTCAGGTACTTTCGGTAAAATAAATTAAATGTATAATTATGAGTACATATTTGCAGTTTATTATGATCCATTTGTGATATAGATAGCAGAATGCAAAATCTGTTACACCAAGTATGTGTTGCTTCTACCAAACACCTTTAAGTAATAGTTATATCCCGAATAGGAGGGAGTTAACTAACATTTTTGTTGGTTATATCCCTCCTGAGAACAATAGAAAAGGTCACATGGTGCAGTATAACATTTACTTATGTTGGTTTTTTTTCCAAATAAATAAGTTCCAACCATATTAACAAATTTGATAGAATTAAAGGAAACAGTATATTTACCAAATGGCTCAAAATACAGTTGCATAAAAACTCTGAGGATTTCACATAATTTCCATCACAACTAATTACTCATGTAATAGGTATAATTTTATTTAGAGGGCACCTCATAATGAAAAAAAACCTTAACATCTTATTTCAGGAAAAAGGTGCTCATGCAGCTCCAAGCCGAAAGAAACTGAAGAAGGCTAGCTGCCAAATAATTGAGGACAAAGAAAAATGAGCCTTAATTTCCCTTACATTGAAGACTCTAAGCCAGTGCAAGTTCCTTAATTGCCTAATGACAAAGATAAGCCCATACAAGACAGGGGGCGCCACATGGCTTTACTTAGAAAATTGATGTATTTGCGGCTGCGCATTGTGGGAATTTTGTGTTATATTAAAAATTAACCCTAAAATCGTAGGTAAACTAAAAGAAAAAAGCAATTAGCTCTTTTGTACACCTACTATGGAAATGCCCAATGGTAAGGTGCTCCAAAATTTTAGGTATGAGTAAATATTGATGAATTCACTTATACACTTTGTAGAAATTGTACTTCAATGCATTTGTACCATGAGAAACAAATGTGAGAAAGATTTCATGTGATCACAATAAAGTTATCTGTTACACTGTGAACATGAAAACGATTAGATATATATCTATATTCATACAATATGATAGTGGATGGTGAGGAGACCAATATGCAGTTTTACTGGACGAAGCTAGTGATACTGTGTGAAGCTGAGGTAGAATACATCCAATATTTGTACTTTTTTACAATCCCACACATGTCTATCCAAATACTCTGATATGAAGTACGTACACCAACAAATAACAATTTTTCCAGAAATGCCAACATCCCATGACAATTACCCAACATGATCGAAAATTTGATCCAGCCATGATTGATGGTGATTGAGTGATGAAATTGAATCACCTTGGGCTGTGTATAATACAGTAGAATCCCACTTGTAGACCACATCACTATTAAGTCACCTCACAGTAAGACCACCTCACCATTAAGAACACTTCACCATTAAGACCACCTCTAAATTAAGACCGCCTCACAATTTAGACCACTTCACAATTAAGACCACCTCACAATTATGACCACCCCACAATTAAGACCACCTCACTATTAAGACCACATCACCATTAACACCACCTCACTATTAAGGCCACCTCACTATTAAGGACACCTCACAATTAAGACCACCTTACCACTCAGAACATCTCACCATTAATACCACTTCACCATTAAGACCACCTCACAAATAAGACCAATAAAATGTGCATTCTGATGTCACCCGTGGTTGCAAGATAAAATTTATGTACACAGAAGAAGGTGACCATATTACTAGTGTCATTATACCTTGTGATTGTATAGATTCCTGCTACCGCAATAAAAAGATGTTCCAGTGCACAAATACAGTAAAATTTGCTACTGAGTCCTTACTTATTGCAGATATATACTGGTTTTAATGGTGAAGCCGTCTTCATAATGACGTGGTCTGTAAATGGGTTTGCGCTGTAATGACATTGACTGCTGAAATTGTGTACCTGTTTAAATATATTTAAAATAAATAATATATTAGACTGCTCATGTTCGATATGGCCATTCAAACAAACAACAAACAAGCAAGCAAACAGACAAGAGGATACAGAAATGACAAATTTTATCAAGTACGCATTCGCAAAAGCATTTTTCCACCAATTTATTTTCTGTTATAAGTATGACAGAAAAATGATGTAGTTTTCAGTATGTTTGGTAATGCCCTATTAAGCTGTTAAGTATATAAGCCTCTGATAAAACAACCAGTTTGTTGCCTTTTAAGTTCTTGTGATAAGTAATATTAGGTTAAGAAAAATCTTTTCTCGTGAAACAGATATCCCTGGGGTAATAAAATACCCGTTAAACTCAAGATTACCAACACCATATCATCCTTATATACAAAGGGTGTATTATCAACTTATTTACATGCCCTCTAAATGATGTGTGTATCAAAAGGGCAAATTACAGAAAGGTGTATATTAAAAGTATGTGTCGACCTTGTGGTTTTCTTGGAATAATCCCTTTTTAATTATAATCAACTAACCTTTTTGAGTTTCCAAAGTTTTCAAGTTTGCCCTTTTTGACCATGCATATTATAAACATGGACACATGGTACTGTCAATAAACATTAACACCTGTCTGAAGAGGACAACTAACCTTAATTGTATTACCCTGGATATCATGTCAGTAACATATACATAAGTCACTATGTTTAACAAGTTTGGATACTGATATCATACAGAAAGGGAAGCAATCACCATAAAGAGTCCATAAAGTGTTATGTTTACCAGTCATGCGATGGTTGGTGACTATATTTGTACACAGTGTTGTGAATTGAATCACTAAGTGAGAGTATGTATGATGCATTACTTACATCTAAGCACTGTAGTTAGAGAGATAAGTCACGCATTGAATATAATTTTATCTCCAAAGTAAAATCATAATTAATTTATTGTGTGGCCCAGTGCTACTGGTCTGAAGCTTGATGAGATAAGATAAGATAAGATAAGATAAGATAAGATAAGATAAGATAAAATAAGATAAAATTGTATTTAAAGTCGGGGGTGATACAATAAAACAAATAACACAAGCTGCAAAGCTTTTTGCTGACAAATGACACAACAGAAACAACGGAAAAAGATGAAAATACATACAAATAAAAAAAATGAATAAAAGTAAATTACTTGTTATACATTACGGAGTACGACATAAAATTAAATACACATAACTATAATTAAAGTGGATTGTCTGATCAGCTTACATGACCAGCTCCAAACCATATAATATTATCATTACGTTTGCATTGTCGTATAAGCTGACTATAAGCTTCATTAGCGTCGAGACATTATATTGACGTTAACTCTGCCATAAGCGATATTTGCAGGTAATATATTCAGATAGAATGGTATGCAAATCTTGCTATGTGTGTTGTGGTGATCAACAAACATTCTCCATATCAAGCATCCAAAAATTGTTTGTGAAGCATGTTGGATGACCCAAAATGAGGACTTCAGTCATCAAACAAAAGTCAGTTTGCATGCATAGTCTGGCAAAAAAGCTTTAACTTACTCTTAGAAGCTTATTTTTTATTACAGTGTGGGGAAGGAGGCTCAATGCTCATGCACTTTGCAGTCTCTGTCATTGAAGTTAAACACCTTTGCCCAACTTATGCTTTGTTAAAAAATTTGACTTACAATGGCAAAGTATTTCTTAGATAATATGCCGCTTTGGCTCAACAAGGGCCCAACAGTAGTTGGCAACAGCCATTGTTGGCATGATGTTGACATAAACTGGCATGCTATTTCTGACAAAATTATTGAGATCGATGATATTAGATATAACTTGACATTCGAATGACAGCCAACAGTTTAGTTCATCTAAAAACAACAATTTAGTTGGGTTATATATTGATTGCATTATGGTATTTAGATCGATGTAGGGAATAACTTTATTATGTAGCTAACTGAACCTGTGCTCGAACAATGTGACCAAACATTTCTATTAAATATTCTACACTCTCACTACACCATAACAATGAATAGGATAACAAATATGGCAGGCTGAGAACCTTAGAGATCCCCACCTGCTTCCCAAATTCCTTGAGCTGAGCGCATAAAGAGCAAAGTGAACTTTAAGCAAGTAGCAGATCCTGCTTAAGTTGTGCTAATCACAGCACGGGATTATATGCCCTGTCATCAGGGTAATTACAACTCTGAACAGACCAGATAACTTGGCAACCCTCTGCTCTACTTGTAGCACCCTTGATGAGATAAACAGCTAATTCTTGTACTTTATATTGTACGCAGCCAAGGGTGATGTTTATCATATTGATAGTTTGTATGAGAAAAGTGTAACTATCATTAGATCCAACACTAATGATACTTCTGTGTACAGCAAATTGAATTTAAGAAAGTGTAGCAGTTTAATCTAAATGAATACTGTATGTATGCATGCATGTCAATACTCTTCGAGTGGCTATTTCCTTGTACCATAACTTCATAATAGAGCTAACATTGTCTTTCTTATGTTGGCCTGTTATTGAAAAATCAAGCAATGTTTTGTGTGCTCAGATCCTGTGTCATTTTTTATGCTTTGCATAATTATTAGTCGACATCCAAATCTCGACCATCTTCCATCCAACACAGTAACTCCCATTAGTGTCTCTTTTAAGTTAAAGCTGCACTGTCTGTCAAATTTGCAATTTTCTAACAATCTTTCAAATAGTTGAAAATTCCCTTTATTTATCAAGGCACACTAAATTTGTGTGAACTAACTATTATCAAATATTTTACTAAAATTAAATCACACATTGAGAGTAAATCCAGACCAAAACATTGGAAACGCAATGAAAATGATATCATCACCTATTGTTGGTGTTGTGACGTCATCACTAGGTTTTTTACATGTCTATTTATATTATTTATTGTACCTTAAAATGAAATCGCTGTGCACAAATGAGAATGTAATGGGCAAAAATATCACAAGTAGTATTGGTTTGTCTAACAATTAGCCTAGTATGCTAAATAAAGGAACTTTAAGAAATAGCCGCAGGAGAGAGACATTTGGCAAAAAAGATTAAGAATCTAATCATTACAGCAAGTTAATGAATTTATCAAGGCTACTTTATCATTGAACTCAACGTTCTTAGCTATTTCTGGGGCAGTTTCTTCTGTATCCTAATTTACCTTCCTGTACTTTAAGATTGGAAATGTCCTTTTTAGCTCCTTCATTGGAGGAAAAGGCAATTTTTGATCAGCTTACGGCTGTCTAGAGAGTAGCGGAAATTACTTTTCGCCAGCAATTACAGTTCTGAATTTCCAAAGTGTTTTGGTTGTAAAAGTTTTAACCATCTTACTAGGATATCATCTGTTGAAAATTACAGGCACTTGGATTATTCTTGAATTAAATAAGAAAGAGCTTTTGATGTATGAAAGAGGATTATGAATTGAATTAATATAAAATTTCATATTTATTTCACATCCTTGTTCAGCAATATATGCAATCTATAAAGTACATTGAAATATGATATCATATACTTCCATGATTTCATTAAGTTGACTTACAAAACCATCTCGAATGAGACATTTTTCAAATGAAATCACCACTTTCATCAAGGAATTTCTGGAAGTGATTCTTTAAGGAAATGATAAGTACTACTCTGCAGTCAAATTTGCTTGTGTTACAATATTGTCAAAATGATATGGTAATTAATAATTACATCTTATTTCGGGACTCAAATCCAAACTGGGACACGAAACCCCAATCACAGACTTTTTGACATAGGCTTAAAAGTTGGCATTCATTACTGTAAAAGCCATCATATCAAAATAAATGTCTTGATGCCTGGACTTCAGTGGCCGTGGGATTTAAGGTGACTTAAGACAGACTACAGGCTTAATGTAGGCTATCATGCAGTTCTGTAGTGACTTCATCATATTTTCCTGGTCAAAGCTTTTACAATTATACTGAAAGCCCCTGTTGTGAAACCTTCAGTTACTTTCGGTAAAATAAATTAAATGTATAATTATGAGTACATATTTGCAGTTTATTATGATCCATTTGTGATATAGATAGCAGAATGCAAAATCTGTTACACCAAGTATGTGTTGCTTCTACCAAACACCTTTAAGTAATAGTTATATCCCGAATAGGAGGGAGTTAACTAACATTTTTGTTTGTTATATCCCGACACCGAAGGTAGAAGATAACCAACAAAATGTTAGTTAACTCCTGACTATGACGGATATAACTAACTTATACTCCACTAGACATATTTGCTAATTTTTTTTTATTTGTTTAACTGGTGTTATTAAGCAATTAAAGTACAGTTTGGACTCAGGAGGGAGTTAACTAGCATTTTTGTTGGTTATATCCCTCCTGTGAACAATAGAAAAGGTCACATGGTGCAGTATAACATTTATTTACGTTGGTTTTTATTTTCAAATAAGTAAGTTCCAACCATATTAACAAATTTCATAGAATTAATGGAAATTGTATATTTACCAAATGGCTCAAAATACAGTGTAATATGCATACAATAAAAATGTTTGTCTAAATTCATTTTCAAATAACACAAATTATTAGCCTACCCTGGGCTATTTTGTGACTAAGTAAACAAAACAACATCTGTATCTATCCCAAACTACTAGAATAGTTGCTTCATACTCCATTTACACGGAAAGAACAGGTAAAAAAGCCACACTTGTTTCCATGTGTAAGGGCTATGCGGTGGGATCCTTTTTAGGATGTCTGTCACTAAAGATATCTCATTGCTTGTGTTTTTGTGCTGCTGCAAAACATAATCAGGTCTAGAAGAAGAATCATTTATTTCGAGCTATATATTTTGTCATATTTAGCATGTACACAACTGCCATAGCTTGCATATACACGCACATTATTATCTGTAATATGTACTTTCTGACATATACACGCATGCGTGAATGTTGTATTGCTCGCACGCGCAATTCGTGTATATGCAACTTATGTCATACCACGCACCCGTGTTCATTATGATGGACGCGCCAATGCGCAGATCTCCTGCATGGTGCGTGTTTAATTAATTGCCACGAGTGGAGCTATTTGCATTGAAATATCTCGCATGTTATTCACATGTGTGTATATGCAACAATTAACTAGCACATGTGTAAGGGATTAGGGGCAATTACAAGCATATTTAATGCACGTCAGTGTGACATAACCCACAACTTTATAAAATCTGTGCAAAATAAAATTTAAAACATTATATATGTCTTAATTAATTTTCTTTAGCAGGACACAAAAAAATACTGTCAAATTTAGATCTATTTAGAAGGTGTGTACTTGGTAGGCACTTTCCTGCACCTATTTGATACAATTTCCACTCTTTTTCCCCTGAGAAATATCAGTTTTATGATTTATCATTCCATAAGTAAGCTATCCAACTGTACTGTTTGAACAAATAAAAAAAACAAATAGGTTAGAAAAATGGACAATACATTGTATTGTTTCTAAAAAAAGGGGTGAAACATCAAATAATTTAGGCCAAATGGTTCGGGTTTAGACAGCATGATTTGACTATTCATGTGATTCAATACAAGCTCTCTGATGATGCAATGACCAACTTAAAACAAAAATGGGGTTGAAAGGATTAGTGCTGATAACGTACATGCTGGCGCTATTCAAGTATAGTATGTCATCACATCTTGCCCCACGTGTGTTGTTGATAAAAATTTCATAAACTTATTTTATATCTTACTTCAATGTACATTTAAGAATATTGCACCCCATCCAAAAAACAATCACAATTAAATATTAGGCAAGGCTACATTTTTCTCGCGTCTGTGAGAAACACTTTTTGCATTTGCCTAGACCTTTGGCCTCGGCCTATATTCAGAAACTGCTAATTTTTTCCCTTAGCCTTCTCACCTGACTTTCTTTAACTTAAAGACGTTCGTCTTTAACTCACCTGAAGATGTTAAAGGAGTGCTAAAATTCAACTGGCAATTACTTGGCTTCTATACATGATAGAACAATGCGGTTTTTTTCTGATTAGTTCATTTGCAATATTCTTATCAACTATATTGATTAAAACAAAAAAATACAGGAATAAAATTAGATAATTTGCTTATGATGATTGAGTCTTTTTGCAATGAATTTAGTTATAATGCACCCATGCAGGGCATCTTGAAAGAGTATTTGCTCTGCCCAATGCAGTGAATCGTTATCCATATACACGAATGGGTGGGTGTGCATAAACTGCCAGTACATTATTTCAATGAATAAATTTACTCTCGTGAATGTGTCATATATGACATAGCTGTAAAAACGAGCATGCGTGTAAGTGTGCTTTGATGCACCTGCAAAAACTCGCAGATTCGTGTATGAGTGAAATCATACACCAGGCAAAAAAATTACATGTGGTATATCACTCACACTAACGAATGTGCGTACTTATACGTACACGGGTGCCAGTTATGTTATATACACGAGTGTTAGGGAGTGCACATACCCGAATGTTGTGCGAGTTAAAACATATCCACGAGCGAGAAATTGCATATACACGAACGTGCGTGGATTGCAAAAACGAGAAAAATATATATGTTTATTTCATATTACATACATCAAATACATTTTGTCATAACATATATATACAAAAAATAATTATATTCATTGTATATGTAATATGAGGGGATACCTCCAAGATATGGTGTGTCGCTGCTGAGAAGCCCTCCAGACTTCAAAGAGACTCCAACAAAAACCTTTCCAAGACCACAGTAAAAATGAGGTGAACCAGATAAATATATAGGGTGTAAAAACAGGGCACAGAGCAATAACCGCATGATAAAAGCCCCCCGCCCCCTGACAAAGGAAAAAAAAGAAAACATTCACATGTATTAAGATGGCACTATTACACTGTAGGTGGGTAGTTCAGAAGAAAATGAGCAGGTCACTTTGATAAATTCACATGCACTGTATAGCGTAGAATTTTCTAACCATTCTGGTATAGGACCTGGGCATATCCATGAAATACCCAGCTATCCCACCAAAGAATTTTGAGGTATTAAATATCAACAACATAATAACTGTTTTGTTTGATAAAATTATCATGCAGACTTAATTTTGACGAAGTGCATTCCAGACTCAAAAACTCAAAATTTCACTAAGTGCATGCTATGAGCCAAACTGTCCGAAATACTAATTTAGCCAAATTCGAAATTCCTTGCTGCAGGTAAAACATACAGTTCTTAACTAAACTAAAGTTACCGTTCTCATTCAGAATTTTGACAAATGTAACAGTGAATGTTTTGACATGTAATTGAATATATGCTGCGAATCCCTTAATACTGTGAGTGTATATTTTTTTCTTTCACGAAATCAGGACAGTTGTTTAAAATAAGCCGACCGTAGATTAAAGGACGTATCTAAAACAAAGGACGAACCTCAAATGAAGGACGCCTGTACTTCGTTTTAAAGACTCTTGACATTGTCCCACAAATTGTAATTAATCTGGCAGTGGGGATTTCTTGGGGTATCCCCTGGTTACCAGATGTTTAGTGACGTTTTTGCTCTTTTTGAGATACTAATGACATCATAGGGAATCTCCAGGCTTCCCACAGATATGAAAAATCCAAGCATTTCTGACCATGATCACCAAAATGGGGGTGTTTTACATAGATTTTGGGGTGTGGCAGTCATGAATTCGCATTGGATGTTCAGAAAAACAGCTCTAGAAACTATAGAAAAAATATGGTAAAAATATCATGTGGGGATATTTTGTAACTGCTTAAAAGTAGACTACCTCAAAACGTCCTTCCTTTTAAGGACTCCTGTAATACAAAACAAGGACACTATGCTATAAATTAAAAATCCACCAACCTGTACTATAATCAAAGGACGTTCCTCATTCTAAGGACATACATACTACAGAAGTCTATGGTGCTCCGAAGAAAGCGACATTTTTGGGCGATGCCCTCATAGAAATATACATCCATAACATCCATTTTGAAAAGGACAATTTGTACTTAAGCCTGGTTTTGTGTTCAGTCCTGCCACTGGTCAACTATGGCTGCTAGACAGGAGTTAATCCACGATTGCACAGGTTTCTTTGACTCACATGGAGTTTTCAAAAATAATCCAATTTAAATGAGGTATTCCCCGAACCAAAATTAGGCTATGACACCATTCTTCAATATCAGCCAATGAAAGGTGAGAATATCCGAATATTTTAGCAAAACAGCCAAGAATTCTAGAGTTCTTTCCACATTTTTGAGCATCCTTTGATTTAAGTACACCCTTCCTTTGATCTAAGGACATACTCGTTTTAAGTATGTACTTTAAGCATTCTAGTGTGTCTTATGACATTGTGGTTAAGTATGTTGTTTGTTTTTGGCCTTCATTTACAGTCGGACTTTAAAGTTTTCTAGAAATTGTGAATAAGATCATCCACAGTGAAAGACGGTTCCTAAAACCTTAGAAAGCATTATGGTAAAATGGTTAGGGTTGTGACTGAGTAAATACCCAACCTTCAGATACAGATGCAACTGTTCCTTAGTCATTATAGCTATCATCACAATCTTCAGTTAATCATTAGAAAGAGCTTTATCATAGATAAATAACTCTTATCATTTCCATTATCATATAATCATTTCCTGAGGTCTCTCTGGCACCCAGGTAGGCACTCGCTAGCATTACCCTCTGGTTTGTTAGAGTGCCTTCCTGATCTGCCCATACATAATATATACATATCTGAATATTTGTACCTAATTAATAAAAACATTCTGTTTGTTCTATATGCATTGTTTACGAAGTATGTATTGTGCAATGAGCAGTAAATAAAAGTGTCTTGAGTCTTAAATAATGGTTGTTATTTATTTCGGGGAAAAGATACTCTCTATCATGTTTATCCATGCGAAAGGCATATATAGTTATGTATTTACAATATATACAATATTTACAAGAGTAATTTAAAAGCAGGACATTTCCTTACATAGATAGCATAAAATCACGTGGTTACCAACAGCTAGTTACAACAATAAGCTTAAAGAGCTTTGCCACATAAAATTAGGGAATGCGTATTAAAAAAAATAAGGAATCAAAGAAAAAGTAACTTATTTATAAGAAGTTAGTTTAATATTACAATTGACTAGTAATTATTATTACAACTATAGTACTTGAAATTGTTATCTTTATAAGCCTTATAAATTATGTCTAAAATTATTGTAATAATTGACTGCAAGTCCAGTATTCATGAAAAGAATAAGTGTTAAAGACCCCACATTGATTGCATACACCATAGCATTATTTTAAACCAACAAAAATATATGGATTGCCAAAATTTAGCTGCAGTAAATGTGTTAAGCAGCAACATTTTAGTCCACGAAACTGCAAAACTAAACTTAAACCCATGAGGCAGAAAACAATTGATTTTGCCCTTAAAAACTAATGCGCTAATGTTGTTAAATATGAAAATATTACGACCGAGGGAGTTTGTTATAATTAATCCGCTAAATCCCAGCAGTTATGCCCTGGAGACTGCTTAGCGCGAATTAGGAGAAAAGTAACAAAAGGCAAGCGGCTGACATGTTGGGATTTTGCACTTGGATGAAGAAATCATGCTTAATTAGACAGATTCCTTAATGAACTTATGGCAGTCGATCATGAAGCATTTTTTCACATTTTTATCACACCATTTTTGTCATAACCTGAGTTCTTGTAGTGTCACACCCATACAGAGGACTCCCTAAATTAAGGACATACTGTTAGTAAGTAGTAAGTAGTAAGTAGTAAGTACACTGGTCTTAATGGTGAGGTGGTCTTTGTAATGAGGGTGAATATGTAATTAAGGTAAATTCCAGATGGCATTCACAATCGGGACAATATTATTTCAATAATGGCAGCCATCAAGACAACATCGTATCAAATTACCTGGGATAGATATAGGGAAAAAAATGATATCTTATAGGGAAAAAAAATGATATCTTATAGGGAAAAAAATGATATCTTATAGGGGAAAAAAATATATATCTTATAGGGAAAAAATTCATCAATTTACTAGGAGCAGCAACTCCTACTTATACTACATGATATACAGTTGATCTCATAGACTCGGAAACTGAATTCCATAGAACGTCATCTGAAGGACTACATTCTCATGATGTCATCAGATTCTGGACTTTAGTTTCTAAGTCTACCAAATCTGCTGTTAAGCACTTGCGAATCCAGACTTTAGGAACTTTCCTGACTGAATCAGCAAATACCGGAAGTAACTTAATTTTGAAAATTTCTCGAGGCAAAGATGGCTTCAATTAAAGTTTAACAGAGAAGACAAACATTTCTTAGATTCGTAGATTTTATTCATTTATTCAGCTGTCATTATGATTAGAAACACTGATCCTGCAAATGTGTGATGTTGAGATGGACTTCGCGAAAGAAACTTGTGACGATAGTTTAAGAGTTGCATGCGTCATTCAAGATCCTAAAGGCATACAGTTGTATGCAAAAGTTTGACATAGCAGGATTATTAATTGTGTCACTTTAAGGAGAAATCACAGCAGCATGCAAGTCTTCATTTAGTGAAAGGTAGATTTTCAGGCAATAATTCTTGAGAAAGCTGTATTTGCTTGAATGAAAAAAATTAAATGGTAACAAATGGGCTGTGCGAAAGCTTTGGCACCTTTATTACTGGCATAACTTCAATTTATTATTTTTTGATTGATATCAAAGCAAAAATTATGTTGTTTAGTTTAGTGAACCTTAAACTGCATACACGTGTGAAAACAACCATAACAAATGTAATTCAACTGAATTAATTAATGTATTTTGGTCTGAACTGGTTGATTTTGTGACAAAATAGGAACCTTAAAATACCCACCTAATGACTGAAAATGACAATGGTTACCTGGCATGAATTACAAGAAGTTTTCATGAAGGTTTAAATGGTCCACTTGGACATTTAGGGTAGCAAATTTCCAAAACGATGAATGAGAAAGGTGAAAAAAGCTACAGATGAGCCCCAGACCACCTCAAAAGGAATTGAGAATGATTTAGTAGCTAATGGTTTACCTGTACACAATGGTTCACAGCTGTGCACATGTGTTGAATAATGTGTACTGTTTCATGCATAATGCTTGTGGTCATTACCAAATAGCTCAACTTGATTCTAATTTGTCCACAGTTTATCATTAGACAACGATTCTTGCTTGTTCAGATCGGTGTTTAAAGCTGGATTGTCAGACGATTTGAATGTTGCATCAATTCATTTTCTTCTAATACTGATTACCTGCCATCCACAGCCCTGCTAGGTTCATTATTTCTCTATTATACAAATAAACTTCACCTAGCATAAAAAATTACCCATTTGTTTACATTGCATTGTCCATTGATATGAAAACGAGGCATAAATGAACGTCATGAGCGTCATTTGCGTCTACGCTTCTTACAGTTGCAAAAATGCTTGTGAACGTATACATACATATACCGCTTATAAATCATATAATTTGAAACAATTCTGATCTTTTTTTTTTTTTTAACCTTGAAATCAAATCGGCGACGCTCTTCATTACGTTCTTATGCATAATTTGCTAAAACGTAAACAAAGTCGAATTTCAGAGATATTTGCAAACTTAGAATTAATTAATAAGCATTTTTTTTTTTTTGGATGGCTTTTTTTGGGGTACAAAAACCGTTTGACAATCCAGCTTATTTTAAGCGGCTCTATATGTATTCCATATACATGATATAGGAAAAAGCTTTTTCCTGAATGCAGAGCTCTTCTGGTCATGTGAACTGTCAAGAACTGAGTGGCAATGCATCATAACTCTATCAGCAGCCATACCTTCAGAATTTCTTTTGATGTGGTCTGGGAATAATTTGCTTTTTGGAAATTCTCCCTGGTCTGCTGCATTTTTCTTTCACCACCAACCAGGGTGCCAATGGCCATCTATCTCTGCATGACATTCCTCAAAGGACCGATGGACAGGTCAATTCTCTGTGACAACATTATGAAACCCTCTCCAAATCGATGCTACAAAATTATATTTTTAATTTCAAGTTATTGGATAGCTTTTTTGAGGTTCTCAAAAAGTCACAATTGAGTTAAATGTAATTTTACATGGTTGGCTGCACCTGTGTTTTCAGTTTAGGATTAAATTAACTAAACTGAACAATTTTTGCGGTGAAATCAACAAAAAATCCATACTTACAACATTCAAATTTGGTAAATTAAAGGGTTACCCAAACTGTCGCACAACACGTTTTGTACCATTTGATTTCTTTCATAGAAACAAATACAGCTTTCTCCAGAATTATTGCCTTAAAAGCATCCTACCATCCGCCTTTCGCAAAAATTGACTGGCATGTTGCTGTAATTCATCCTTAAATTGATATATTAAATAATCCTGTGATGCCCAAACTTTTCCATATAACTGTATTTGGTAAATCATGATAAAATTAATTACCAATTCGTTCATATAGAGTGGAACTCATTTTTAAGGCACAGAATGATTAACGTAAGCTTAATGCTAAGATAAAATAAACAGAAGAAAGTCACTTTTTGTACTAGAAATGTAGTTCCACTTCCTGTGCCAAACTAACTTTTTTCTTAATTCTATTAAACAAGGAACTGTCTCGAACGCAATCAGATCATCGTGAATTGCGAGTTTTGCTGACCTAGGACCATCCTGGCTTTTTATGGCTCAGGTGTGAAAATAACTTTTTATTCTTTATTTTCATTTGTTTTCCTCCTGTTGGTAACTTTACGCCACATAAGCCTGCATCTTGCATTGCATTAAAAGCTACTATCGAGTAACACTGTTAGTTTTGCATGTTGTCTTATTTTCAACAAGGAAAATTAAAAAAAAAAAAAAGGTAATTTCGTGTTTGCGAAACCACAAACAGAGCAGCAAACCATTAGCTTGGTTTATTTTAAATTTAATGGGTGTTCACACTATCACGTATAAGACCTGGGTATGGCCATGTATGAAAAATGTTGTTTGCGCGTGGTCATCCTAACCCATACGTGATTCACCCGCGGAGCGTTTTACGTATAGATATATCTACTCGGTATACATTACGGAGTACGACATGAAATTAAATACCCGTAACTATAATTAAGGTGGATTGTCTGATCTGCTTACATGACCAGCTCCAAACCATATAATATTATCATTACATTTGCATTGTCGTATAAGCTGACTATAAGCTTCATTAGCATCGAGACATTGATATTGACGTTAACTCTGCCATAAGCGATATTTGCAGGTAATATATTCAGATAGAATGGTATGCAAATCTTGCTATGTGTGTTGTGGTGATCAACAAACATTCTCCATATCAAGCATCCAAAAATTGTTTGTGAAGCATGTTGGATGACCCAAAATGAGGACTTCAGTCATCAAACAAAAGTAAATTTGTATGCATACTATTGCATAGTCTGGCAAAAAAGCTTTAACTTGCTCTTAGAAGCTTATTTTTTATCACAGTGTGGGAAAGGAGGCTCAATGCTCATGCACTTCGCAAAGCCTCTGTCATTGAAGTTAAACACCTATGCCCAACTTATGCTTTGTTAAAAAATTTGACTTACAATGGCAAAGTATTTCTTAGATAATATGCCGCTTTGGCTCAAAAAGGGCCCAACAATAGTCGGCAACAGCCATTGTTAGCATGATGTTGACATAAACTGGCATGCTATTTCTGACACATTGATATTAGATATAAATTGAGAGACAGCCAACAGTTTAGTTCATCTAAAAACCACAATTTAGTTGGGTTATATATTGATTGCATTATGGTGTTTAGATCGATGTAGGGAATAACTTTATTATGTAGCTAACTGAACCTGTGCTCGAACAATGTGCCCAAACATTTCTATTAAATATTCTACACTCTCACTACACCATAACAATGAATAGCATAACAAATATGGCAGGCTGAGAACCTTAGAGATCCCCACCTTCTTCCTAAATTCATTCAAGCCATGCACATAAAGAGCAAAGTGAACTTCAAGCAAAGTAGCAGATCCTGCTTAAGTTGTGGTAATCACAGTGTGGGATGATATGCCCCGTCATTAGGGTAATTACAATTCTGGACAGACCAGATAACTTGGCAACCCTCTGCTCTACTTGTAGCACCCTTGATGAGATAAGCAACTAATTCTTGTATTTTATTATGTACGCAACCAAGGGTGATGTTTATCATATTGATAGTTTGTATGAGAGAAGTGTAACCATCATTAGAACCTACACTAATGATACTTCTGTGTATGGCAAATTTGATTTAAGAAAGTGTAGCAGTTTAATCTAAATAAATATTATATGTATGCGTGCAGGTCAACCTTCTTTGAGTGGAAATTTAGTTGTACCATAACTTCATTACAGAGCTAACATGTCTTCATTATGTTTGCCTGTTATTGAAAAACCAAGCACTGTTTTATGTACTCAGATCCTGAGAACATAAGTGCCATTTTTTATGTTTTGCACATGAACCAATTAATACATGTATGAAATTTTAGTGACCTACAATTCGACATCCAAATCTCAACCATATCCCATCTAATGCAGTAATTCCCATTAGTGCCTCTTTTAAGTTAAAGCTTCACTGTTTGTAAAATTTACGATTTTCTAAGACTCCATCAAAAAGTTGAAAATAACCTTTATTTAATCAAGGCACACTAAAATGGTGTAAATAAAAATTTTATCAGACATTTTACAAAAAAAATATCATACATCCAGACCAAAACATTGGAAACGCAATGGAAATGATATCATCACCTATTGTTGGTGTTGTGATGTCATCACTAGGTTTGTTTACATGTTGAATTTTTGATGGCATGCAAAACTCTATCTATGTTACTTATTGTACCTTAAAGTTAAATTGCTGTGCACAATTTAGCATGTGTGTAATGGTAAAAATATCATAAGACAAGAAGGTAGTATTGGTTTATATAATTATTTGCCTATGCAAAATCTACAGACATAGGAACTTTAAGAAATAGTCACATGTGAGAGACATTTGGCGAAAAAGATTAAGAATCTAATCACTGCAGCAAGTTAATGACTTGATCAAGGCTACTTCATACATTGAACTCGACATTCTTAACTATTTCTGGGGCAGAAATAAATTCAATCCCATTGAATGTGGGAATCTCTTGGGTTAATAATGGTTTCAATTAAATTATAATAGGACAGACAAACAATTAATTAATTCACATTTTGTATGTTAAGTCATCTGATTCTTGAAATTTTGGAAACTTCATATTCTGGAGCACGTTTTTCCCCAGCAGTGTATTTGTTATTCGTGAGTTCTGAAATTCTACGATAATTTAAAATGTGTTTGCTCAGATATATCTCAGAAATAGGAAGTTTTGAAAGAAAACCAAGCGGTAATACAAAACATCTTTGTTGCATGTCATTCGAGGTTGGGTAACTCAAAAGGTATTGCTCGTAATATCTGGATTTCCAACAAAACATGCAGATAGTCATTTGCTAAATTTTCACCGAAACTACTTTAAACAGAATCAAAATCAGCTTGACATAAAATCAAGTCATAAGGTTACTCTTAACTGTACAGCACATGTGAGAGGGAAATTTTTTAAATCCCCATTAGAATTACTTAGTTGAATATTTAGCGTTTAATTTCATCCGAGCCACTCTTCTGGTTGCTGCACAACCGCATTCGACAGGTCATTCCTGTATTTATCATTGCAACATTACCAGACCAGTGTAAGAATCAGAGCACTTAATTAACATAGTTAAAAGTCAGAAAATAACTACTACTTCTTTTTGTTTTTGGTAGGTAAGCCATCAAATCATAGTCAATAGGTGGCTGCAAAGATTATGATGCACAATACCCATAAAATACAACTAGAAATAAAATTCTATCTCTTCTATATCACTCAAATATCAGGGGCGGATTTTTAGAGGGGGGTCAGGACCCCCTTGACCCATCTCTAAAAATCCGCCCCTTTCTCTGACAAAAATGCCCCGCACCCTTTTCCAAAAATCCTAGATCTGCACCTGAATATATTCAAGATTCTCTTAAGTTATATATGTTAAAAAATCTCACTCTCTGTGTGAAGTCCAGTACAATGCCAACACGTCTGCAATTTCAAGATTTTAAGTCTGATAGACTGACAGGCATGCTCTTTGGTCTTTGATTGGCTGAAAAGGTTCTTGGAACTGGCATCTCCACCTCCCCTGTTTTTGTTTTAAAGCACTACCCTCACGGCCATGTGACAGCCGCCTGCTATAAACGGCCACTACAGTGCAACTTCCCCGGACTTAATTGTTCTACCCCTTTATTAAGCGACCACCTGGCGTAACGGCCATTTAAATTGCCTTGGGTAGCCACTAAGCACAGATTTGACTGTAGTGCTGAAGATAACAAATTTGTCATGTGGTAATCATTGTTAACGAGAAATAAAGCAAATTCAGGCATAAGCCAAATACATGATGGTGCTGTACATGAAGATGTTTTATTTATTTAAAAAACATACTTTATCTGGATTAAACAATCTGTAAAAAAAATTTTCATGGTCCAGTTAAGGTAAAATTTACAATAAAAGCAATTGTTAAAAACAACAATTAACAGAAAACATTTTTGACATGAATTTGACATTTAGTCCTACTAAATCCAATTAATTCCTGAAATGCTGTGGCAATAGAAAAAGGAACATATGATAGAAGTATGCATGCAAATTATGTTGAATACATTGTCTGATGAAAAGACCATAATTAACCATGAGTTATGAGAGATTAGCATGATTCATTTGTTTCTTGTAGGAAATGACTTTGATTCACAATTTAGGGCCAAGTACGTATGTTAATCAATAAGTGTACATTCAAATATTAAGTTGTTGCATTTTCAAGATATCATATGGTGCAACACTGTGTTAATGAAAACATGGATCGCATCTAATTTGATCAAGATCACATATTTGCTAAAACTTGAGTCAGAATATGTCCTGGTGTGTTCAAGTTGTAGTGAAAACTAATCCATACAGTTACATTGAAACTCATTTCATATAATTTCCAAAACAACCAGGTGCTCTCGTAATAGGTATCATTTTATTTAGAGGGCACCTCATAATGAAAAAAAAACCATAAACATCTTATTTCAAGACAAAGGTGCTCATGCTGCTCCAAGCTGAAAGAAACTGGAGAAGGACTAACTGCCAAATAATTGAGGACAAAAACAGAGCCCTAATTTCCCTTACATTGAAGACTCTAAGCCAGTGCAAGTTCCTTAATTGCCTAATGACAAAGATAAGCCCATACAAGACCGGGGGCGCCACATGGCTTTACTTAGAAAATTAATGTATTTGCGGCTGCGCATTGTGGGAATTTTGTGTTATATTAAAAATTAACCCTAAAATCGTAGGTAAACTAAAAGATAAAAGCAATTAGCTCTTTTGTACACCTACTATGGAAATGCCCAATGGTAAGGTGCTCTAACATTTTAGGTATGAGTAAATATTGACTTATACATTTTGTAGGAATTGTACTTCAATGCATTTGTACCATGAGAAACAAATGTGAGAAAGATTTCATGTGATCACAATAAAGTTATCCGTTACACTGTGAACATGAAAATGATTAGATATATATCTATATTCATTACAAATTTACAATATGATAGTGGATGGTGAGGAGACCAATATGCAGTTTTACTGGATGAAGCTAGTGATACTGGGCGAAGCGTATATCACTAGTTGAGGTAGAATACACCCGATATTTGTACCTTTTTTATTTTTATTTTATTAAAACTAACCCACCATTACAATCCCAGGCATGTCTATCCAAATACTCTGATATGAAGAGCGTACACCAACAAATATCAATTTTTGCAGAAATACCGACATCCCATGACAATTACCCTACATGATCGAAAATTTGATCCAGCTGTGATTGATGGTGATTGAGTGATGAAGTTGAATCACCTTGGGCTGTGTATAATACAGTATAATCCCACTTGTAGACCACCTCACTATTAAGTCACCTCGCAGTAAGACCATCCTTTTCGGACCCAAGTGTCTTACTTTTGTATAACGTGTAATTACTCTCTGTTAAGACCACCTCACCATTAAGACCACCTCATCATTAAGACCACCTCACAATTAAGACACCTCACAATTAAGACCACATCACAATTAAGACCACCTCACCACTAAGACCACCTCACAAATTAATACCTTATTACAATTAAGACCACCTCACCAATAAGACCACCTCACAATTAAGGATCACCTCACTATTAAGACCACATCACTATTAAGAACACCTCACAATTTAGACCACCTCACAATTAAGACCACATCACTATTTAGACCACCTCACTATTAAGGCCACCTCACAATTAAGACCACCTTACCATTAATACCACATCACCATTAAGACCACCTCACAAATAAGACCAATAAAATTAGCACCACAAGTGGTCTCAATAACGAAGTTTCACTGTACTGTCTGATATATTTCATTTAAACCATTCTGATGTCACCCGTGCTTGCAAGATAAAATGTATGTGCACAGAAGAAGGTGATCATATTACTAGGGTCATTATACCTGGTGATTGTATAGATTCCTGCTACCACAATAAGAAGATGTTCCAGTGCACAAATACAGTAAAACTTTGCTACTGAGTCCTGACTTATTGCAGATATTTACTGGTTTTAATGGTGAAGCCGTCTTCATAGTGACATGGTCTGTAAATGGATTTGCGCTGTAATGACATTCACTGGTCGAAAAATATTTTGCGTCGGTGCACTTGATAACTTCAGGGACAATTTTGCTAAAATTGTGTACCTGTTTAAATATATTTTAAATAAATAATATATTAGACTGCTCATTTTCAACATGGCCATTCAAACTAACAACAAACAAGCAAGCAAACAGACAAGAGGATACAGAAATGACAAATTTTTTCAAGTACGCATGCGCAAAAGCATTTTTTCACCAATGTATTTTCTGTTATAAGTATGACAGAAAAATTATGTAGTTTTCAGTACGTTTGGTAATGCCCTATTAAGCTGTTAAGTATATAAGCCTCTGATAAAACAACCATTTGCTGCCTTTTAAGTTCTTGTGATAAGTAATATTAGGTTAAGAAAAATCTTTTCTCATGAAACAGATATCCCTGGGGTAATAAAATACCGTTAAACTCAAGATTACCAACACCATATCATCCTTATATACAAAGGGTGTATTATCAACTTATTTACATGCCCTCTAAATGACGTGTGTATCAAAAGGGCAAATTACAGAAAGGTGTATATTAAAAGTATGTGTCGACCTTATGGTTTTGTTGGAATATAATCCCTTTTTAATGATAATCAACCTATTGTAAACATGGACACCTGGTAGTGTCAATAAACATCAACACCTGTCTGAAGAGGACAACTAACCTTAATTGTATTACCCTGGATATCATGTCAGTAACATATAAATCAGTATGTTTAACAAGTTTGGATACTGATATCATACAGAAAGGGAAGCAATCACCATAAAGAGTCCATAAAGTGCTATGTTTACCAGTCATGCGATGGTTGGTGACTATATTTGTACACAGTGTTGTGAATTGAATCACTAAGTGAGAGTATGTGTGATGCATTACTTACATCAAAGCGCTGTAGTTAGTGAGATAAGTCACGCATTGAATATAATTTTATCTCAAAAGTAAAATCATAATTAATTAATAGGTGGCCCAGTGCTACTGGTCTGAAGCTTGATGAGAGAAGATAAGATAAGATAAGATAAGATAAGATAAGATAAGATAAGATAAGATAACATAACATAACATAACATAACATAACATAACATAACATAACATAACATAACATAAGAATAAGAATAAGAAAAGATAAAAAAAGAAAAGAAAAGATAACATAAGATAAGATAAGATAAGATAAAATAAGATAAAATTGTATTTAAAGTCGGGGGTGGTACAATAAAACAAATAACACAAGCTGCAAAGCTTTTTGCTGACAAATGACACAACAGAAACAATGGAAAAAGATGAAAATACATACAAATAAAAAAAATGAATAAAAGTAAATTACTTGTTATACATTACGGAGTACGACATAAAATTAAATACACGTAACTATAATTAAGGTGGATTGTCTGATCAGCTTACATGACCAGCTCCAAACCATATAATATTATCATTACGTTTGCATTGTCGTATAAGCTGACTGTAAGCTTCATTAGCGTCGAGACATTATATTGACGTTAACTCTGCCATAAGCGATATTTGCAGGTAATATATTCAGATAGAATGGTATGCAAATCTTGCTATGTGTGTTGTGGTGATCAACAAACATTCTCCATATCAAGCATCCAAAAATTGTTTGTGAAGCATGTTGGATGACCCAAAATGAGGACTTCAGTCATCAAACAAAAGTCAGTTTGCATGCATAGTCTGGCAAAAAAGCTTTAACTTACTCTTAGAAGCTTATTTTTTATTACAGTGTGGGGAAGTTAAACACCTATGCCCAACTTATGCTTTGTTAAAAAATTTGACTTACAATGGCAAAGTATTTCTTAGATAATATGCCGCTTTGGCTCAACAAGGGCCCAACAGTAGTCGGCAACAGCCATTGTTGGTATGATGTTGACATAAACTGGCATGCTATTTCTGACACATTGATATTAGATATAAATTGACAGACAGCCAACAGTTTAGTTCATCTAAAAACAACAATTTAGTTGGGTTATATATTGATTGCATTATGGTGTTTAGATCGATGTAGGGAAAAATAACTTTATTATGTAGCTAACTGAACCTGTGCTCGACAATGTGCCCAAACATTTCTATTAAATATTCTACACTCTCACTACACCATAACAATGAATAGCATAACAAATATGGCAGGCTGAGAACCTTAGAGATCCCCACCTGCTTCCCAAATTCCTTCGAGCTAAGCGCATTAAGAGCAAAGTGAACTTTAAGCAAACTAGCAGATCCTGCTTAAGTTTTGCTAATCACTGTGGGATGATATGCCCCATCATCAGGGTAATTACAATTCTGAACGGACCGGATAACTTTGCAACCCTTTGCTCTACTTGTAGCACCCTTGATTAGATAAGCAGCTAATTCTCGTACTTTATTTTGTACGCAGCCAAAGGTGCTCTTTATAATCTTGATAACTTGTATGGGAAAACAGCAACTGCACTAATAATGCACCTGTTCACGGTGAGTTAAATTTATACATGTCGTTCTAAACATAGTTTAAAGTTAAGTTACTGGTCATATACGGAAGTATTTTGTGGGGATAGAAATTTATGATGTATCTAACACTGATATTTTGTTGTAGAATTTAGTGTAAAATACTGATCTGATAGTAAGTGCTTTGTTTTACAATCAAATCATGTACATCAGTTTGAGAAATGCACACATGAGCAGCTATCATACTACAGTGTTGTGTGCGGAACAAATGTTTGGACTTCAAACTGAAACGAATTAGCATAAAAACATCTATGAACCAGTCAGCACATGAACTTTTAGTGATCTGCTACTAGATATTCAATTCTCAACCATATTCCAACCAACCATGCAAAGTAACTCCAATTAGTGCCTCTTTTGAGTTAAGAAACAGCCACAGGAGAGAGACATTTGGCGAAAAAGATTGCCTTAAGAATCTTATCACTGCAAAAACTTAATGACTTGATCAAGGCTACTTTATACATTGAACTCAACGCTCTTAACAATTTCTGGGCAGTTTCGATCTTTTTTCTGTATCGTAATTTACTTTCCTGTACCTCGACCAATAATCTGGATCAGCTCAGATTGGAAATGTCTTTTTTAGCTCTGTCATTTGGAGGAAATGGCAGATTTTGATCAGCTTACAGCTGTTTGAAAAGGTTGAGAGAAAACTTAATTACCTCTTCCTGGCAACTATAGTTCTGAATTTTCAGAAGTTGTGTTTAAAGTTCAAAAGCTGTGCACTGACACATTGCGCTAACACATAACACATTGCACTAACACATTGCATCTCACTTGCTTTTGTCATGCGCAGTGCTCAGACAGAATACAACAACAACAATAACAATGACAACAACAACACAACAACACAACAACAACAAACATAACAACATAAGGTTTATACTACTGTACGAGAATGGATCGACGACATAGTGAGATAATTAATAGTAGAGGATGAAGTAACCACATGTATCAAATAATTCCTGAAAATGTTATATGACAGTCAAGTCATATACATGGCATAATCACTTGATGAGCAACTTTGATGTACAATTCATGGATATATTCTTTGACGGATCTTATTTGTTTCTATGCTGGTGATGTTGTTTTTCTTTAGCAAGCATATATTCATTTACATCAAATAATAACTAACTTGATATCTTGTCCTCATTTGTTCTTTCCTTTACAACTCTAACAATGTGAATTTACAAAAGTAGGGGCTTTATTCTTATTTAAGAAAGCTGATTGCCACTGGAACTACATTCTGAGAATGGCTCAAACAACATTAGTTTCCTTTAATGTTTAATCTTGCCATTTTCTAATTGAACAAGGTTACCAGGTCAGTGGCATTGTACTGTGTTTAAGCATAATACATGTCATGTTCATGATGTACTACATGTGGTACAAAGAAGCTTTCTGGCTTCAACTGTGGGAAAATGCCATGTGGTCCAAAATGCACGTGGAAGCAAGTACCTACAAGTGCAATGCCAATACTGCATCGAACTTTTCACTAATGTTTACTGGTACCTTGTATATCTCCCGATGGTGATTCGACATCGCTCTCAGAGGGCCGATGTCAATATGCATGTTAAATACTATCTGGGTAGCCAGTAAATATTACCACTGCCAGCGGTACACCTAATGATGATTACAAGGCTTGGATTCCACACCATGTTACACATTTACCCCATGGGTGAGGTCTTTTACTTGGCCTAGCCGCATATGAGACTTATTTTTCTTATTAATATATACCTGATATCTCCAATGCACTATACTGTGTACAACAAGTACATTCATCATAGTTTTAGTGATGTGTCTCTATTTGCAATACAATGGGGTTATTTGTGATACAATGGCATCCCCTACATTCAAGAATTGTATATGACTCTAACGGGAAAAAATTAAGCTATGATGCATTTCCTTAGTCCAGATAAATCCCAATGTCAGGTGGGCCAAGAACCTTCAAAGAGATTCTATTTGAAAAGATGTTGGCTATAACAATGACATAAGGAAGGATGGAGCTTTTTTCGTCTAAGGTAATTGAAGTTCTAGTTGCATAGTTTTCCTATTTTTGTGTAACGCCTAGGGTAGAAATGAATATGAACTTGCATAGATAGATAGATACATGTGTTACGGCTTGAAAAAGCTACAAGTTCTACAAGATAGATAGATAGATAGACAGATAGATAGATATGGGAAGCAGTTCTTGCCATTATAGAGGGTTGATTGATTAGGTGAGAGAGAGGAGGAGTCCACCCATGTTACACATTTATCCCACGGATTGGATCTTTTACTTGCCTCAGCATAGACACGGAGTGTTATAGGTTATTTGGCAATGTGTAAAGAAAGAGGTGTAGGTTTAGAACTTTCTTATGAAACATACTTCATGTTCAGCCTCACATTTCACAATTACCATCATTCAATGTAACATAGCACAAGGACAAGCAATGTAATTGCTGATTTTAAGCCAACTGCTGAATAGACACTAAGAAAAACAATCATTTTGTCTGAAAACATAATTCTTTTTAGTAAGGAATGCCACCAAGTTGTGTTTAATAATGTTAAAACATGAAAGGTTTCAAATCTAGTTTAGTAAAGTTTGAGGTGCCTGTGCATCATGTGGCTATAAACAACATACATGTTATACCTAAATTATGTTGTCTAGCACTAACAAAATATAATTAACCAAGGAAAGTTGTTTTGCGAAGATCTCAGCTCCATCACTGTTCCTATGATAAACGTAACAAAAATGGCAGGCTGAGAACCTTAGATCTTCGCAACTGCTCCCAAATTCCGTCAAGCGAAGCACATAAAGAGCAAAGTGAACTTCAAGCAAAGTAGCAGATCCTGCTTAAGTTGTGCTAATCACAGCGTGGGATGATATGCCCCATCATCAGGGTAATTACAATTCAGGATGGACCGGATAACTTTGTAACCCTCTGCTCTACTTGTAGCACACTTGATGAGATAAGCAGCTAATTCTTGTATTTTATTATGTACGCAACCAAGGGTGATGTTTATCATATTGATAGTTTGTATGAGAAAAGTGTAACCATCATTAGATCCAACACTAATGATACTTCTGTGTACAGCAAATTGAATTTAAGAAAGTGTAGCAGTTTAATCTAAATGAATACTGTATGTATACGTGCATGTCAATACTCTCTGAGTGGCTATTTACTTGTACCATAACTTCATAATAGAGCTAACATTGTCTTTCTTATGTTGGCCCGTTATTGAAAAATCAAGCAAGGTTTTGTGTTCTCAGATCCTGTGTCATTTTTTATGCTTTCTACATGACCCAATTAATAGTCGACATCCAAATCTCGACCAACTTCCATCCAACACAGTAACTCCCATTAGTGTCTCTTTTAAGGTAAAGCTGCACTGTCTGTCAAATTTTCAATTTTCTAAGAATCTTTCAAATAGTTGAAAATACCCTTTATTTATCAAGGCACACTAAATTTGTGTAAACTAACGATTTTATCAAATATTTTACTAAAATTAAATCACACATTGAGAGAAAATCCAGACCAAAACATTGGAAACGCAATGAAAATGATATCATCACCTATTGTTGGTGTCGTGACATCATCACTAGGTTTTTTTACATGTCTATTTATATTATTTATTGTACCTTAAAATGAAATCGCTGTGCACAAATGAGCATGTAATGGGAAAAAAGATCACAAGTAGTATTAGTTTGTCTAACAATTAGCTAGTATGCTAAATAAAGGAACTTTAAGAAATAGCAACAGGAGAGAGACATTTGGCAAAAAAGAGTAATGAATGTATCAAGGCTACTTTATCCATTGAACTCAACGTTCTTAACTATTTCTGGGGCAGTTTCTTCTGTATCCTAATTTACCTTCCTGTACTTTAAGATTGGAAATGTCCTTTTTAGCTCCGTCATTGGAGGAAAAGGCAATTTTTGATCAGCTTACGGCTGTCTAGAGAGTAGCGGAAATTACTTTTCGCCAGCAATTACAGTTCTGAATTTCCAAAGTGTTTTGGTTGTAAAAGTTTTAACCATCTTACCAGGATATCATCTGTTGAAAATTACAGGCACTCGGATTATTCTTGAATTAAATAAGAAAGAGCTTTTGATGTATGAAAGAGGATTATGAATTGAATTAATATAAAATTTCATATTTATTTCACATCCTTGTTCAGCAATATATGCAATCTATAAAGTACATTGAAATATGATATCATATACTTCCAGGATTTCATTAAGTTGACTTACAAAACCATCTCGAATGAGACATTTTTCAAATGAAATCACCACTTTCATCAAGGAATTTCTGGAAGTGATTCTTAAAGGAAATGATAAGTACTACTCTGCAGTCAAATTTGTCATTGCTTGAGTTACAATATTGTCAAAATGATATGGTAATTAATAATTACATCTTATTTCGGGACTCAAATCCAAACTGGGACACGAAACCCCAATCACAGACTTTTGGACATTGGCTTTAAAGTTGGCATTCATTACTGTAAAAGCCATCATATCAAATAAATGTCTTGATGCCTGGACTTCCGTGGCCTCGGGATTTAAGATGACTTAAGACAGACTACAGGCTTAATGTAGGCTATCATGCAGTTCTGTAGTGACTTCATCATATTTTCCTGGTCAAAGCTTTTACAATTATACTGAAAGCCCCTGTTGTGAAACCTTCAGGTACTTTCGGTAAAATAAATAAAATGTATAATTATGAGTACATATTTGCAGTTTATTATGATCCATTTGTGATATAGATAGCAGAATGCAAAATCTGTTACACCAAGTATGTGTTGCTTCTACCAAACACCTTTAAGTTATAGTTATATCCCGAATAGGAGGGAGTTAACTAACATTTTTGTTGGTTATATCCCTCCTGAGAACAATAGAAAAGGTCACATGGTATAACATTTACTTATGTTGGTTTTTTTTCCAAATAAATAAGTTCCAACCATATTAACAAATTTGATAGAATTAAAGGAAACTGTATATTTACCAAATGGCTCAAAATACAGTTGCATAAAAACTCTGAGGATTTCACATAATTTCCATCACAACTAATTACTCATGTAATAGGTATAATTTTATTTAGAGGGCACCTCATAATGAAAAAAAACCTTAACATCTTATTTCAGGAAAAAGGTGCTCATGCAGCTCCAAGCCGAAAGAAACTGCAGAAGGACTAGCTGCCAAATAATTGAGGACAAAAACAGAGCCCTAATTTCCCTTACATTGAAGACTCTAAGCCAGTGCAAGTTCCTTAATTGCCTAATGACAAAGATAAGCCCATACAAGACAGGGGGCGCCACATGGCTTTACTTAGAAAATTGATGTATTAGCGGCTGCGCATTGTAGGAATTTTGTGTTATATTAAAAATTAACCCTAAAATCGTAGGTAAACTAAAAGAAAAAAGCAATTAGCTCTTTTGTACACCTACTATGGAAATGCCCAATGGTAAGGTGCTCTAACATTTTAGGTATGAGTAAATATTGATGAATTCACATATACACTTTGTAGAAATTGTACTTCAATGCATTTGTACCATGAGAAACAAATGTGAGAAAGATTTCATGTGATCACAATAAAGTTTATCTGTTACACTGTGAACATGAAAACGATTAGATATATATCTATATTCATACAATATGATAGTGGATGGTGAGGAGACCAATATGCAGTTTTACTGGACGAAGCTAGTGATACTGTGCGAAGCTGAGGTAGAATACATCCAATATTTGTACTTTTTTACAATCCCACACATGTCTATCCAAATACTCTGATATGAAGTGCGTACACCAACAAATAACAATTTTTCCAGAAATGCCAACATCCCATGACAATTACCCAACATGATCGAAAATTTGATCCAGCCGTGATTGATGGTGATTGAGTGATGAAATTGAATCACCTTGGGCTGTGTATAATACAGTAGAATCCCACTTGTAGACCACATCACTATTAAGTCACCTCACAGTAAGACCACCTCACCATTAAGAACACTTCACCATTAAGACCACCTCTAAATTAAGACCGCCTCACAATTTAGACCACTTCACAATTAAGACCACCTCACAATTATGACCACCCCACAATTAAGACCACCTCACTATTAAGACCACATCACCATTAACACCACCTCACTATTAAGGCCACCTCACTATTAAGGACACCTCACAATTAAGACCACCTTACCACTCAGAACATCTCACCATTAATACCACTTCACCATTAAGACCACCTCACAAATAAGACCAATAAAATGTGCATTCTGATGTCACCCGTGGTTGCAAGATAAAATTTATGTACACAGAAGAAGTTGACCATATTACTAGTGTCATTATACCTTGTGATTGTATAGATTCCTGCTACCATAATAAAAAGATGTTCCAGTGCACAAATACAGTAAAATTTGCTACTGAGTCCTTACTTATTGCAGATATATACTGGTTTTAATGGTGAAGCCGTCTTCATAATGACGTGGTCTGTAGATGGGTTTGCGCTGTAATGACATTGACTGCTGAAATTGTGTACATGTTTAAATATATTTAAAATAAATAATATATTAGACTGCTCATGTTCGATATGGCCATTCAAACAAACAACAAACAAGCAAGCAAACAGACAAGAGGATACAGAAATGACAAATTTTATCAAGTACGCATTCGCAAAAGCATTTTTCCACCAATTTATTTTCTGTTATAAGTATGACAGAAAAATTATGTAGTTTTCAGTATGTTTGGTAATGCCCTATTAAGCTGTTAAGTATATAAGCCTCTGATAAAACAACCATTTGCTGCCTTTTAAGTTCTTGTGATAAGTAATATTAGGTTAAGAAAAATCTTTTCTCATGAAACAGATATCCCTGGGGTAATAAAATACCGTTAAACTCAAGATTACCATCACCATATCATCCTTATATACAAAGGGTGTATTATCAACTTATTTACATGCCCTCTAAATGACGTGTGTATCAAAAGAGCAAATTAAAGAAAGGTGTAAATTAAAAGTATGTGTCGACCTTATGGTTTTGTTGGAATATAATCCCTTTTTAATGATAATCAACCTATTGTAAACATGGACACCTGGTAGTGTCAATAAACATCAACACCTGTCTGAAGAGGACAACTAACCTTAATTGTATTACACTGGATATCATGTCAGTAACATATAAATCAGTATGTTTAACAAGTTTGGATACTGATATCATACAGAAAGGGAAGCAATCACCATAAAGAGTCCATAAAGTGCTATGTTTACCAGTCATGCGATGGTTGGTGACTATATTTGTACACAGTGTTGTAAATTGAATCACTAAGTGAGAGTATGTGTGATGCATTACTTACATCAAAGCGCTGTAGTTAGTGAGATAAGTCACGCATTGAATATAATTTTATCTCAAAAGTAAAATCATAATTAATTAATAGGTGGCCCAGTGCTACTGGTCTGAAGCTTGATGAGAGAAGATAAGATAAGATAAGATAAGATAAGATAAGATAACATTAACACCACCTCACTATTAAGGCCACCTCACTATTAAGGACACCTCACAATTAAGACCACCTTACCACTCAGAACATCTCACCATTAATACCACTTCACCATTAAGACCACCTCACAAATAAGACCAATAAAATGTGCATTCTGATGTCACCCGTGGTTGCAAGATAAAATTTATGTACACAGAAGAAGTTGACCATATTACTAGTGTCATTATACCTTGTGATTGTATAGATTCCTGCTACCATAATAAAAAGATGTTCCAGTGCACAAATACAGTAAAATTTGCTACTGAGTCCTTACTTATTGCAGATATATACTGGTTTTAATGGTGAAGCCGTCTTCATAATGACGTGGTCTGTAGATGGGTTTGCGCTGTAATGACATTGACTGCTGAAATTGTGTACATGTTTAAATATATTTAAAATAAATAATATATTAGACTGCTCATGTTCGATATGGCCATTCACACAAACAACAAACAAGCAAGCAAACAGACAAGAGGATACAGAAATGACAAATTTTATCAAGTACGCATTCGCAAAAGCATTTTTCCACCAATTTATTTTCTGTTATAAGTATGACAGAAAAATTATGTAGTTTTCAGTATGTTTGGTAATGCCCTATTAAGCTGTTAAGTATATAAGCCTCTGATAAAACAACCATTTGCTGCCTTTTAAGTTCTTGTGATAAGTAATATTAGGTTAAGAAAAATCTTTTCTCATGAAACAGATATCCCTGGGGTAATAAAATACCCGTTAAACTCAAGATTACCAACACCATATCATCCTTATATACAAAGGGTGTATTATCAACTTATTTACATGCCCTCTAAATGACGTGTGTATCAAAAGAGCAAATTACAGAACGGTGTAAATTAAAAGTATGTGTCGACCTTATGGTTTTGTTGGAATATAATCCCTTTTTAATGATAATCAACCTATTGTAAACATGGACACCTGGTAGTGTCAATAAACATCAACACCTGTCTGAAGAGGACAACTAACCTTAATTGTATTACCCTGGATATCATGTCAGTAACATATAAATCAGTATGTTTAACAAGTTTGGATACTGATATCATACAGAAAGGGAAGCAATCACCATAAAGAGTCCATAAAGTGCTATGTTTACCAGTCATGCGATGGTTGGTGACTATATTTGTACACAGTGTTGTAAATTGAATCACTAAGTGAGAGTATGTGTGATGCATTACTTACATCAAAGCGCTGTAGTTAGTGAGATAAGTCACGCATTGAATATAATTTTATCTCAAAAGTAAAATCATAATTAATTAATAGGTGGCCCAGTGCTACTGGTCTGAAGCTTGATGAGAGAAGATAAGATAAGATAAGATAAGATAAGATAAGATAAGATAAGATAACATAACATAACATAACATAACATAACATAACATAACATAACATAAGAATAAGAATAAGAAAAGATAAAAAAAGAAAAGAAAAGATAACATAAGATAAGATAAGATAAGATAAAATAAGATAAAATTGTATTTAAAGTCGTGGGTGGTACAATAAAACAAATAACACAAGCTGCAAAGCTTTTTGCTGACAAATGACACAACAGAAACAACGGAAAAAGATGAAAATACATACAAATAAAAAAAATGAATAAAAGTAAATTACTTGTTATACATTACGGAGTACGACATAAAATTAAATACACGTAACTATAATTAAGGTGGATTGTCTGATCAGCTTACATGACCAGCTCCAAACCATATAATATTATCATTACGTTTGCATTGTCGTATAAGCTGACTATAAGCTTCATTAGCGTCGAGACATTATATTGACGTTAACTCTGCCATAAGCGATATTTGCAGGTAATATATTCAGATAGAATGGTATGCAAATCTTGCTATGTGTGTTGTGGTGATCAACAAACATTCTCCATATCAAGCATCCAAAAATTGTTTGTGAAGCATGTTGGATGACCCAAAATGAGGACTTCAGTCATCAAACAAAAGTCAGCTTGCATGCATAGTCTGGCAAAAAAGCTTTAACTTACGCTTAGAAGCTTATTTTTTATTACAGTGTGGGGAAGGAGGCTCTATGCTCATGCACTTTGCAGTCTCTGTCATTGAAGTTAAACACCTTTGCCCAACTTATGCTTTGTTAAAAAATTTGACTTACAATGGCAAAGTATTTCTTAGATAATATGCCTCTTTGGCTCAACAAGGGCCCAACAGTAGTTGGCAACAGCCATTGTTGGCATGATGTTGACATAAACTGGCATGCTATTTCTGACAAAATTATTGAGATCGATGATATTAGATATAAATTGACATTCGAATGACAGCCAACAGTTTAGTTCATCTAAAAACAACAATTTAGTTGGGTTATATATTGATTGCATTATGGTGTTTAGATTGATGTAGGGAATAACTTTATTATGTAGCTAACTGAACCTGTGCTCGAACAATGTGCCCAAACATTTCTATTAAATATTCTACACTCTCACTACACCATAACAATGAATAGCATAACAAATATGGTAGGCTGAGAACCTTAGAGATCCCCACCTGCTTCCCAAATTCCTTCGAGCTGAGCGCATAAAGAGCAAAGTGAACTTTAAGCAAGTAGCAGATCCTGCTTAAGTTGTGCTAATCACAGCGCGGGATTATATGCCCTGTCATCAGGGTAATTACAACTCTGAACAGACCAGATAACTTGGCAACCCTCTGCTCTACTTGTAGCACCCTTGATGAGATAAACAGCTAATTCTTGTACTTTATATTGTACGCAGCCAAGGGTGATGTTTATCATATTGATAGTTTGTATGAGAAAAGTGTAACTATCATTAGATCCAACACTAATGATACTTTTGTGTACAGCAAATTGAATTTAAGAAAGTGTAGCAGTTTAATCTAAATGAATACTGTATGTATGCATGCATGTCAATACTCTTCGAGTGGCTATTTCCTTGTACCATAACTTCATAATAGAGCTAACATTGTCTTTCTTATGTTGGCCTGTTATTGAAAAATCAAGCAATGTTTTGTGTGCTCAGATCCTGTGTCATTTTTTATGCTTTGCATAATTATTAGTCGACATCCAAATCTCAACCATCTTCCATCCAACACAGTAACTCCCATTAGTGTCTCTTTTAAGTTAAAGCTGCACTGTCTGTCAAATTTGCAATTTTCTAACAATCTTTCAAATAGTTGAAAATTCCCTTTATTTATCAAGGCACTCTAAATTTGTGTGAACTAACTATTATCAAATATTTTACTAAAATTAAATCACACATTGAGAGTAAATCCAGACCAAAACATTGGAAACGCAATGAAAATGATATCATCACCTATTGTTGGTGTTGTGACGTCATCACTAGGTTTTTTACATGTCTATTTATATTATTTATTGTACCTTAAAATGAAATCGCTGTGCACAAATGAGAATGTAATGGGCAAAAATATCACAAGTAGTATTGGTTTGTCTAACAATTAGCCTAGTATGCTAAATAAAGGAACTTTAAGAAATAGCCGCAGGAGAGAGACATTTGGCAAAAAAGATTAAGAATCTAATCATTACAGCAAGTTAATGAATTTATCAAGGCTACTTTATCATTGAACTCAACGTTCTTAGCTATTTCTGGGGCAGTTTCTTCTGTATCCTAATTTACCTTCCTGTACTTTAAGATTGGAAATGTCCTTTTTAGCTCCGTCATTGGAGGAAAAGGCAATTTTTGATCAGCTTACGGCTGTCTAGAGAGTAGCGGAAATTACTTTTCGCCAGCAATTACAGTTCTGAATTTCCAAAGTGTTTTGGTTGTAAAAGTTTTAACCATCTTACTAGGATATCATCTGTTGAAAATTACAGGCACTCGGATTATTCTTGAATTAAATAAGAAAGAGCTTTTGATGTATGAAAGAGGATTATGAATTGAATTAATATAAAATTTCATATTTATTTCACATCCTTGTTCAGCAATATATGCAATCTATAAAGTACATTGAAATATGATATCATATACTTCCATGATTTCATTAAGTTGACTTACAAAACCATCTCGAATGAGACATTTTTCAAATGAAATCACCACTTTCATCGAGGAATTTCTGGAAGTGATTCTTAAAGGAAATGATAAGTACTACTCTGCAGTCAAATTTGCTTGTGTTACAATATTGTCAAAATGATATGGTAATTAATAATTACATCTTATTTCGGGACTCAAATCCAAACTGGGACACGAAACCCCAATCACAGACTTTTGGACATAGGCTTAAAAGTTGGCATTCATTACTGTAAAAGCCATCATATCAAAATAAATGTCTTGATGCCTGGACTTCCGTGGCCGTGGGATTTAAGGTGACTTAAGACAGACTACAGGCTTAATGTAGGCTATCATGCAGTTCTGTAGTGACTTCATCATATTTTCCTGGTCAAAGCTTTTACAATTATACTGAAAGCCCCTGTTGTGAAACCTTCAGTTACTTTCGGTAAAATAAATTAAATGTATAATTATGAGTACATATTTGCAGTTTATTATGATCCATTTGTGATATAGATAGCAGAATGCAAAATCTGTTACACCAAGTATGTGTTGCTTCTACCAAACACCTTTAAGTAATAGTTATATCCCGAATAGGAGGGAGTTAACTAACATTTTTGTTTGTTATATCCCGACACCGAAGGTAGAAGATAACCAACAAAATGTTAGTTAACTCCCGACTATGACGGATATAACTAACTTATACTCCACTAGACATATTTGCTAATTTTTTTTTTATTTGTTTAACTGGTGTTATTAAGCAATTAAAGTACAGTTTGGACTCAGGAGGGAGTTAACTAGCATTTTTGTTGGTTATATCCCTCCTGAGAACAATAGAAAAGGTCACATGGTGCAGTATAACATTTATTTACGTTGGTTTTTATTTTCAAATAAGTAAGTTCCAACCATATTAACAAATTTCATAGAATTAATGGAAATTGTATATTTACCAAATGGCTCAAAATACAGTGTAATATGCATACAATAAAAATGTTTGTCTAAATTCATTTTCAAATAACACAAATTATTAGCCTACCCTGGGCTATTTTGTGACTAAGTAAACAAAACAACATCTGTATCTATCCCAAACTACTAGAATAGTTGCTTCATACTCCATTTACACGGAAAGAACAGGTAAAAAAGCCACACTTGTTTCCATGTGTAAGGGCTATGCGGTGGGATCCTTTTTAGGATGTCTGTCACTAAAGATATCTCATTGCTTGTGTTTTTGTGCTGCTGCAAAACATAATCAGGTCTAGAAGAAGAATCATTTATTTCGAGCTATATATTTTGTCATATTTAGCATGTACACAACTGCCATAGCTTGCATATACACGCACATTATTATCTGTAATATGTACTTTCTGACATATACACGCATGCGTGAATGTTGTATTGCTCGCACGCGCAATTCGTGTATATGCAACTTATGTCATACCACGCACCCGTGTTCATTATGATGGACGCGCCAATGCGCAGATCTCCTGCATGGTGCGTGTTTAATTAATTGCCACGAGTGGAGCTATTTGCATTGAAATATCTCGCATGTTATTCACATGTGTGTATATGCAACAATTAACTAGCACATGTGTAAGGGATTAGGGGCAATTACAAGCATATTTAATGCACGTCAGTGTGACATAACCCACAACTTTATAAAATCTGTGCAAAATAAAATTTAAAACATTATATATGTCTTAATTAATTTTCTTTAGCAGGACACAAAAAAATACTGTCAAATTTAGATCTATTTAGAAGGTGTGTACTTGGTAGGCACTTTCCTGCACCTATTTGATACAATTTCCACTCTTTTTGCCCTGAGAAATATCAGTTTTATGATTTATCGTTCCATAAGTAAGCTATCCAACTGTACTGTTTGAACAAATAAAAAAAACAAATAGGTTAGAAAAATGGACAATACATTGTATTGTTTCTAAAAAAAAGGGGTGAAACATCAAATAATTTAGGCCAAATGGTTCGGGTTTAGACAGCATGATTTGACTATTCATGTGATTCAATACAAGCTCTCTGATGATGCAATGACCAACTTAAAACAAAAATGGGGTTGAAAGGATTAGTGCTGATAACGTACATGCTGGCGCTATTCAAGTATAGTATGTCATCACATCTTGCCCCACGTGTGTTGTTGATAAAAATTTCATAAACTTATTTTATATCTTACTTCAATGTACATTTAAGAATATTGCACCCCATCCAAAAAACAATCACAATTAAATATTAGGCAAGGCTACATTTTTCTCGCATCTGTGAGAAACACTTTTTGCCTTTGCCTAGACCTTTGGCCTTGGCCTATAACATTTTTCTCGGGTCTGTGAGAAACACTTTTTGCATTTGCCTAGACCTTTGGCCTCGGCCTATATTCAGAAACTGCTAATTTTTTCCCTTAGCCTTCTCACCTGACTTTCTTTAACTTAAAGACGTTCGTCTTTAACTCACCTGAAGATGTTAAAGGAGTGCTAAAATTCAACTGGCAATTACTTGGCTTCTATACATGATAGAACAATGCGGTTTTTTTCTGATTAGTTCATTTGCAATATTCTTATCAACTATATTGATTAAAACAAAAAAATACAGGAATAAAATTAGATAATTTGCTTATGATGATTGAGTCTTTTTGCAATGAATTTAGTTATAATGCACCCATGCAGGGCATCTTGAAAGAGTATTTGCTCTGCCCAATGCAGTGAATCGTTATCCATATACACGAATGCGTGGGTGTGCATAAACTGCCAGTACATTATTTCAATGAATAAATTTACTCTCGTGAATGTGTCATATATGACATAGCTGTAAAAATGAGCATGCGTGTAAGTGTGCTTTGATGCACCTGCAAAAACTCGCAGATTCGTGTATGAGTGAAATCATACACCAGGCAAAAAAATTACATGTGGTATATCACTCACACTAACGAATGTGCGTACTTATACGTACACGGGTGCCAGTTATGTTATATACACGAGTGTTAGGGAGTGCACATACCCGAATGTTGTGCGAGTAAAAACATATCCACGAGCGAGAAATTGCATATACACGAACGTGCGTGGATTGCAAAAACGAGCAAAATATATATATGTTTATTTCATATTACATACATCAAATACATTTTGTCATAACATATATATACAAAAAATAATTCTATTCATTGTATATGTAATATGAGGGGATACCTCCAAGATATGGTGTGTCGCTGCTGAGAAGCCCTCCAGACTTCAAAGAGACTCCAACAAAAACCTTTCCAAGACAACAGTAAAAATGAGGTGAACCAGATAAATATATAGGGTGTAAAAACAGGGCACAGAGCAATAACCGCATGATAAAAGCCCCCCCCCCCCCCCCTGACAAAGGAAAAAAAAGAAAACACATTCACATGTATTAAGATGGCACTATTACACTGTAGGTGGGTAGTTCAGAAGAAAATGAGCAGGTCACTTTGATAAATTCACATGCACTGTATAGCGTAGAATTTTCTAACCATTCTGGTATAGGACCTGGGCATATCCATGAAATACCAAGCTATCCCACCAAAGAATTTTGAGGTATTAAATATCAACAACATAATAACTGTTTTGTTTGATAAAATTATCATGCAGACTTAATTTTGACGAAGTGCATTCCAGACTCAAAAACTCAAAATTTCACTAAGTGCATGCTATGAGCCAAACTGTCCGAAATACTAATTTAGCCAAATTCGTAATTCCTTGCTGCAGGTAAAACATACAGTTCTTAACTAAACTAAAGTTACCGTTCTCATTCAGAATTTTGACAAATGTAACAGTGAATGTTTTGACATGTAATTGAATATATGCTGCGAATCCCTTAATACTGTGAGTGTATATTTTTTCTTTCACGAAATCAGGACAGTTGTTTAAAATAAGCCGACCGTAGATTAAAGGACGTATCTAAAACAAAGGACGAACCTCAAATGAAGGATGCCTGTACTTTGTTTTAAGGACTCTTGACATTGTCCCACAAATTGTAATTAATCTGGCAGTGGGGATTTCTTGGGGTATCCCCTGGTTACCAGATGTTTAGTGACGTTTTTGCTCTTTTTGAGATACTAATGACATCATAGGGAATCTCCAGGCTTCCCACAGATATGAAAAATCCAAGCATTTCTGACCATGATCACCAAAATGGGGGTGTTTTACATAGATTTTGGGGTGTGGCAGTCATGAATTCGCATTGGATGTTCAGAAAAACAGCTCTAGAAACTATAGAAAAAATATGGTAAAAATATCATGTGGGGATATTTTGTAACTGCTTAAAAGTAGACTACCTCAAAAAGTCCTTCCTTTTAAGGACTCCTGTAATACAAAACAAGGACACTATGCTATAAATTAAAAATCCACCAACCTGTACTATAATCAAAGGACGTTCCTCATTCTAAGGACATACATACTACAGAAGTCTATGGTGCTCCGAAGAAAGCGACATTTTTGGGCGATGCCCTCATAGAAATATACATCCATAACATCCATTTTGAAAAGGACAATTTGTACTTAAGCCTGGTTTTGTGTTCAGTCCTGCCACTGGTCAACTATGGCTGCTAGACAGGAGTTAATCCACGATTGCACAGGTTTCTTTGACTCACATGGAGTTTTCAAAAATAATCCAATTTAAATGAGGTATTCCCCGAACCAAAATGAGGCTATGACACCATTCTTCAATATCAGCCAATGAAAGGTGAGAATATCCGAATATTTTAGCAAAACAGCCAAGAATTCTAGAGTTCTTTCCACATTTTTGAGCATCCTTTGATTGAAGTACACCCTTCCTTTGATCTAAGGACGTACTCGTTTTAAGTATGTACTTTAAGCATTCTAGTGTGTCTTATGACATTGTGGTTAAGTATGTTGTTTGTTTTTGGCCTTCATTTACAGTCGGACTTTAAAGTTTTCTAGAAATTGTGAATAAGATCATCCACAGTGAAAGACGGTTCCTAAAACCTTTGAAAGCATTATGGTAAAATGGTTAGGGTTGTGACTGAGTAAATACCCAACCTTCAAATACAGATGCAACTGTTCCTTAAGGGGGTTTCACACATAGCCGGATCAGACGCAGGAGCGTCCCGGAGGACAACTCCGGAATACTCCCGCATACTCCGGGGAAAGGCGTATAGACATCTTGTTCATGTCCGGGAGTGTCCGGCATTGTCCGGCATGGTCCGGTAACACCGGGGGACTCCGGCAAAAAAATTAAACATGTTTAATTTTTCATGCCGGAGATCCCGGAATAGTTAAATCCGTGTTGGTCCGTGTAGATCCGTGTAGACTCCCAGTAGACTCCATTGATCTCCGGGGACCTCCGTATTGACACCGAAATACTTCGTGTGATCTCCGGCTAAGTCCGGCGTCAACCGGGCGTGAAAAGTACGCTCCAGAGAGCACACGAGTGAACTAGGACCAACACGGAGTCTAAACGGAGTGAACAGGGAAAGCAGGGTTTACATGTCATTTGCTTGACCCGGTTAACTCCGTTAAGTACACGGTGTCACACGAGGTCAATGCGGACATACAGGAGTGAACAAGATGTCAAGACGGAGTTAATTAAACTGACACGGAGTGAGTACGGATGCCTGAGTATATATACAACCGCCGTCTTTGGAGAAGCATCATTCCACCGCCCGCCGTTCATCGTTGATCATCGAATTAATTGATTTATCATCCACCATTTCTTCTGGATATTACCTTCTGGATTGCTGCTGCTGCTACTGCCGTTTCTTGAATTAACCACCATGCCACCTAGGAGAGGAAAGGGGAGGCCTGGCAAGAAGACTGTTGTGCAAGAGGAACCTGCACCACCTGCTGCTGTTGAAGAAGATGCAGCCAGTAATACCTCTTCAAGACCGCAAAGTCCGCAAGGCATGCCAGATTTACCTGGGCCAGTTGTACCTGCTGAACCTGCAGTACCTCCTACTGCAGCTCCACCCCCACCTGCAGCAAAAGCGAAGAGGCAGAAAAAGGAAGCCCTGAACCTGACAGATGACCAGGAACAAGATGTGGCCGACTGGTACCGTTCCCAGGAGATGTTGTATAACCGGCCGCTTGCTCAATACAAGCGGATAGACATCAAATCGCGAATGATAGACCAGAAGGCGAAGGAGCTGGGTTGTACTGCGCAGCAGCTAAAAACTTGGATTGACTCAATGCGCACTTCAGTTGGGAAGCTGACGGATCCAAGCAAGAAGCCTTCTGGTGGGGCCGCCAGAATCCTGACAGACCGGGACAACTGGATCATGGAGAATTTCGGCTACCTCGAACGCCACATCAAGAGGGTTGATGCTGGGAAAAGAAAGAAAGGTGGGCAGCTTTCCCAGAGCTTATCAGCCAAAACTCCATCCAGCAGCAACAGACCTACCACTGAGGATGACACATCTGAAGCTGAGGAGGTCATTGTGGATAGTTCGGATGATGGTGGCAGGGATTCGGATACAAGCAGGTCCAAGGGTGGGCCTTACAAGGGCGACAGCAGCAGCAGCAGGAGGAAGATGGGGGCCCCTCCTCCAAGCAAGAAGACGTCCAGACGTCAGCCTCGTCATCATCATGACCGTGATTCATCCAGCCTTGCAGCTAGTGGAGATGGAATTGCTACACAAGCTGTCACTCAAGTAAGTATACTGCTTCAGTTGCCATGATAATCAAGATAATCGTATTGTAATGTTGCAGTTTAAAGTTGTAATTGTAATCTTGCATTTTAAAGTTGTAGCTTTTCCATAGTAGAAAGTGGTAGCTTTGTTTCTTGGCACTTCCAGTGTTCACTGTATGGTGATGTGTCTTTTCAGTACATTGTCAATAATGCACATGCTATTGCAGTTGCCATGTGACTTACTCTAATGTTGTGTTTTTTCCTATTTCCAGCTGATTGAAAAAGCCACCGATCTGCAGAGGGACATGCACAGCAAGTTGAGTCAGCCGACGGACTCAGGCAGCTTGTCCAAGAGGGTGTTCACGGACATGATCTACCACGAGGTGATGCAGATGGACACAGACACTTGGTGGGATTACCAGGCGCAAACCTTAAACAACCTGATGCAGTTTAAGCAGGCGTATCGTCGCAAGCGCCAGCAGCAACAGCAACAGCAGCAGCAACAGCAACTGCAACAGCAACAGCAGTATCATCAGTTTCTGCCTCCTGTCCCTCAGCAGCAGCAGCAGCAGTTCGTCCTCCCTGCTCCTGCTACTACAGCCAGTTCATCCGGTCCTCCTGTGCAGATGTTCCCTCATCATCAGCATTCTTCCAGCCCTGCTGCCCAGATGTTCACACAGCATTCTTCCAGCCCTGCTGCCCAGATGTTCGCACAGCATTCTTCCAGCCCTGCTGCCCAGATGTTCGCACAGCATTCATCCAGCCCTGCTGCCCGGATGTTCGCTACTCCGTCCGGCCCTTCGCCCCAGGCTCTCGTGTCGTCTGCCCCTTCTTCTTCGTCTGTGCCTGCACCGATCCCCCCTCCTGCGACATCTTCTACGATTATCAGTCAGGCCTGGTTGACTTCAGGTCCTTCTCACGGTCGTCCTTCCATGTCACCACAGGATTGCAGCACGCCTCAGGATGTTTCGCTCACCAGCTACTTGTTGAACACTAGTGTGGGGGGAATGGTTGGTGGTGATGACCATAACTCCTCCTTTTCGGTGCCCACGCCTCCAACTACCACAACCGAGTAATGTTGACCTGGAAATGAACAATGAACTTTAATGAAATGAACAATGAACTGTTATTACTTATGTTTTCATGTGAACTGTATACCAATGAAGTTTAATGTAATGAACAATGAACTTTTACTTATGTTTTCATGTAAACTGTATTACATGACAATAATTAAATGATGTGTATTTTTTGCACTTGTGTGCTGCAGAAGTCTGAAGTTTGCTATTAATTAAATGTTGAAACTTACATCATTCGTGTTGTTTTCAAATCTTGTCTTGCTGCCATGGTACACTCCCAGCTGCTGAGTTCACGTAGCTGACCAAGTATTGCCGCATTTCCTTGGCAGCTCTGTTGGTGTTGCCTCTGAACACATGTCCCATGTCTGGTTGATTGGCAGCATTCTCCGTCCATGCACCTGGGATGATCTCATGGATGTCGGCATTTTCCTGGTCCACAGCATTCACTTGAGCAGTTGGATACCTCACCCTCAGTAGGTTGTGCAACACACAGCAAGCAAGAGTTATGGTACACACTCTGTCAGGACTTTGAGGCATTGTTGTGAGGAGACACCTGAACCTGGCAGCCAAAAGTCCAAAGGCATTCTCTACCACCCGTCTAGCTCTAGAAAGTCTGTAGTTGAAGATTCTGTCTTCCATGCTCATGTTCCTGTGAGGCAGAGGCTTCATCATCCAAGTCTGCAGTCCAAAGGCATCATCCCCAACTATGAAGTAAGGCACTGGTTGGTCATCATTAGGCAGGTTATCTGGTTCAGGTAATCCAATGTTCCCACTTTGTAGCGCTTCCTTCAATTCTGTCTGACTAAACACTCCAGCATCTGAGCCTGATCCACTGGCACCAATGTCAACGTGGAGGAACTTGTATTCAGCATCAACTACAGCCAGTAGGACAATAGAGAAAAATCCCTTGTAGTTGTAGAACAGGGATCCAGACTTGGCAGGACATCTGATGGCAACGTGCTTCCCATCAATGGCGCCGACACAGTGGGGGAAGTTCCATCTGTTGTAGAATCCATTGGCAACTTCTTTCCAGGCTTCTGGGATTACAGGACACTGCATGACTTCTGCTGAGTACTCGTCTATGATGGCCTGGCAGACTTCGATGACAAGGATAGAAATGGTATTGAAGGCTACCCTAAATCCATACTGCAGAGACTTGTAGCTGTTGCCCGTACCCAGGTAGCGCAAGGTAATAGCCAGTTTCAATCCAGGTTCAAGGGCCCTCCTCCAAAAGGTATCCTGCTTTGTAATCCTAGGTCCCACTCTGGCAAGAACTTCATGGAATAAGTCAGGCTCCATCCTCATGAAATTCTTGAAGCCACCCACATCTTCTGCAGTCAATTCAGCCATCAGTTTTTCATACTGCCCATAAAGAGGTCTTCTTAGCAGCCAAGGTCGCACCCACATTTGCCTTCTTCTTCTTCGTCTTGGTGCAGCAGCAGCATTTTCTAATAGGTCATCTTCATCAGTTGATGTTGTGGCCCTCACTGCATCGTCTTGCAGTTTCTGTTCTTCTTGCAGAATTATATCATTAGCAGCAGTCAATAGCTGGACTTGCATGTCCATGCACTTCAAATCCAATTCCACCCTGTCGTAGTGTGATAAAGACATATCCAATTTTTCTGTAGTAGCAGCAACAACTTTGCAGTATGGTAGTCCGAAGTGGAATGATGGACAGTGGAACGCAGGCAGTTTAAATACCAAATTCAGAGCGATCCGGGTGAAAACCGCTTAACTCCGTAGTGATATCGTAGTAAGATCGTGTAAAGATCGGGTATATCCGTGAAGGTCCCGTGTAACATCCGGTTCACTCCGCCCGCCTCCGGCACAGTCGTGTTACCTCCGGCTACAACCGTGGCTCATTCCTTCTTTAACCGCGCTCCTCCGTACATATCCGTGTAGCACCCGTACACATCCGTGTCATGACCGTGTTGCTCCTTGTTGCCTCCGTCTTGCCTTCGTGTCCACACCGCCCAATTATTTCGTTTGTTTACATTTCTAACTTTTTCGCCCGGACCGCCCCGGATTTAACGAAATTTCATTCCGGGACGCTCCTGCGTCTGATCCGGCTATGTGTGAAACCCCCTTTAGTCATTATAGCTATCATCACGGTCTTCAGTTAATCATTAGAAAGAGCTTTATCATAGATAAATAACTCTTATCATTTCCATTATCATATAATCATTTCCTGAGGTCTCTCTGGCACCCAGGTGGGCACTCGCTAGCATTACCCTCTGGTTTGTTAGAGTGCTCTCCTGATCTGCCCATACATATTATGTACATATCTGAATATTTGTACCTAATTAATAAAAACGTTCTGTTTGTTCTATATGCATTGTTTACGAAGTGTGTATTGTGCAATGAGCAGCAAATAAAAGTGTCTTGAGTCTTAAATAATGGTTGTTATTTATTTCGGGGAAAAGATACTCTCTATCATGTTTATCCGTGCGAAAGGCATATATAATTATGTATTTACAATATTTACAAGAGTAATTTAAAAGCAGGACATATCCTTATATAGATAGCATAAAATCACATGGTTACCAACAACTAGTAACAGATAAGGATAACAATAAGCTAAAACAGCTATGCCACATAAAATTAGGGAATGCATATCAAAAAAATTAGGAATCAAAGAAAATGTAATTAATTTTGAAGAAGTTAGTTTAATAATACAATTGACTAGTAATTATTATTACAACTATAGTACTTGAAATTGTTATCTTTATAAGCCTTATAAATTATGTCTAAAATTATTGTAATAATTGACTGCAAGTCCAGTATTCATGAAAAGAATAAGTGTTAAAGACCCCACATTGATTGCATACACCATAGCAGTATTTTAAACCAACAAAAATATACGGATTGCCAAGATTTAGCTGCAGTAAATGTGTTGAGCAGCAACATTTTAGTCCACGAAACTGCAAAACTAAACTTAAACCCATGAGGCAGAAAACAATTGATTTTGCCCTTAAAAACTAATGCGCTAATGTTGTTAAATATGAAAATATTACGACCGAGGGAGTTTGTTATAATTAATCCGCTAAATCCCAGCAGTTATGCCCCGGAGACTGCTTAGCAAGAATTAGGAGAATGGTAACAAAAGGCAAGCGGCTGACATGTTGGGATTTTGCACTTGGATGAAGAAATCATGCTTAATTAGACAGATTCCTTAATGAACTTATGGCAGTCGATCATGAAGCACTTTTTCACATTTTTATCACACCATTTTTGTCATAGCCTGAGTTCTTGTAGTGTCACACCCATACAGAGGACTCTCTAAATTAAGGACATACTGTTAGTAAGTAGTAAGTAGTAAGTACACTGGTCTTAATGGTGAGGTGGTCTTTGTAATGAGGGTGAATATGTAATTAAGGTAAATTCCAGATGGCATTCAAAATTGGGACAACATTATTTCAATAATGGCAGCCATCAAGACAACATCGTATCAAATTATCTGGGATAGATATAGGGAAAAAAATGATATCTTATAGGGAAAAAAACGATATCTTATAGGGAAAACAAATTATATCTTATAGGGAAAAAAACGATATCTTATAGGGAAAAAAATGATATCTTATAGGAAAAAAAATGATATCTTATAGGGAAAAATAATTATATCTTATAGGGAAAAAAAATGATATCTTATAGGGAAAAAAAGTATATCTTATAGGGGAAAAAATGATATCTTATAGGGAAAAAAATGATATCTTATAGGGAAAAAATTATATCTTATAGGGAAAAAAAATGATATCTTATAGGGAAAAAAACGATATCTTATAGGGAAAAAAAATTATATCTTATAGGGAAAAAAACGATATCTTATAGGGAAAAAAACGATATCTTAAAGGGAAAAAAAATTATATCTTATAGGGAAAAAAAGTATATCTTATAGGGGAAAAAATGATATCTTATAAAAGGGAAAAAAATGATATCTTATAGGGAAAAAATTATTTCTTATAGGGAAAAAAAATGATATCTTATAAGGAAAAAAACGATATCTTATAGGGAAAAAAAATTATATCTTATAGGGAAAAAAAACGATATCTTATAGGGAAAAAAATGATATCTTATAGGGAAAAAATGATATCTTATAGGGAAAAAAATGATATCTTATAGGGAAAAAACGAGATCTTATAGGGAAAAAAATTATATCTTATAGGGAAAAAATTATATCTTATAGGGAAAAAAAATTATATCTTATAGGGGAAAAAATTATATCTTATAGGGAAAAATATTATATCTTATAGGGAAAAAAAATTATATCTTATAGGGAAAAAAAAATTATATCTTATAGGGAAAAAATTCATCAATTTACTAGGAGCAGCAACTCCTACTTATACTACATGATATACAGTTGATCTCATAGACTCGGAAACTGAATTCCATAGAACGTCATCTGAAGGATTCTCATTGGCTGAGGGACTGCCCTAACTAATGGAAACCCTACATTCTCATGATTGCAACAGATTCTGGACTTAAGTTTCTAAGTCTACCAAATCTGCTGTTAAGCACTTGCTTGAGCCATAATCAATAAATTTTCCAGAAAGTCTTTAATTTCAACGAATCCAGACTTTAGGAACTTTCCTGACTGTGAATCAGCAAATACCGGAAGTAACTTAATTTTGAAAATTTCTCGAGGCAAAGATGGCTTCAATTAAAGTTTAACAGAAAAGACAAACATTTCTTAGATTCGTAGATTTTATTCATTTATTCAGCTGTCATTATGATTAGAAACACTGATCCTGCAAATGTGTGATGTTGAGATGGACTTCGCGAAAGAAACTTGTGACGATAGTTTAAGAGTTGCATGCGTCATTCAAGATCCTAAAGGCATACAGTTGTATGCAAAAGTTTGACATAGCAGGATTATTAATTGTGTCACTTTAAGGAGAAATCACAGCAGCATGCCAGTCTTCATTTAGTGAAAGGTAGATTTTCAGGCAATAATTCTTGAGAAAGCTGTATTTGCTTGAATGAAAAAAATTAAATGGTAACAAATGGGCTGTGCGAAAGCTTTGGCACCTTTTTTACTGGCATAACTTCAATTTATTATTTTTTGATTGATATCAAAGCAAAAATTATGTTGTTTAGTTTAGTGAACCTTAAACTGCATACACGTGTGAAAACAACCATAACAAATGTAATTCAACTGAATTAATTAATGTATTTTGGTCTGAACTGGTTGATTTTGTGAAGTGACAAAATAGGAACCTTAAAAAACCCACCTAATGACTGAAAATGACAATGGTTACCTGGCATGAATTACAAGAAGTTTTCATGAAGGTTTTAAATGGTCCACTTGGACATTTAGGGTAGCAAATTTCCAAAACGATGAATGAGAAAGGTGAAAAAAGCTACCGATGAGCCCCAGACCACCTCAAAAGGAATTGAGAATGATTTAGTAGCTAATGGTTTACCTGTACACAATGGTTCACAGCTGTCCACATGTGTTGAATAATGTGTACTGTTTCATGCATAATGCTTGTGGTCATTACCAAATAGCTCAACTTGATTCTAATTTGTCCACAGTTTATCATTAGACAACGATTCTTGCTTGTTCAGATCGGTGTTTAAAGCTGGATTGTCAGACGATTTGAATGTTGCATCAATTCATTTTCTTCTAATACTGATTACCTGCCATCCACAGCCCTGCTAGGTTCATTATTTCTCTATTATACAAATAAACTTCACCTAGCATAAAAAATTACCCATTTGTTTACATTGCATTGTCCATTGATATGAAAACGAGGCATAAATGAACGTCATGAGCGTCATTTGCGTCTACGCTTCTTACAGTTGCAAAAATGCTTGTGAACGTATACATACATATACAGCTTATAAATCATATAATTTGAAACAATTCTGATCTCTCTTTTTTTTTTAACCTTGAAATCGAATCGGCGACGCTCTTCATTACGTTCTTATGCATAATTTGCTAAAACGTAAACAAAGTCGAATTTCAGAGATATTTGCAAACTTAGAATTAATTAATAAGCATTTTTTTTTTTTTTGGATGGCTTTTTTTGGGGTACAAAAACCGTTTGACAATCCAGCTTATTTTAAGCGGCTCTATATGTATTCCATATACATGATATAGGAAAAAGCTTTTTCCTGAATGCAGAGCTCTTCTGGTCATGTGAACTGTCAAGAACTCAGTGGCAATGCATCATAACTCTATCAGCAGCCATACCTTCAGAATTTCTTTTGATGTGGTCTGGGAATAATTTGCTTTTTGGAAATTCTCCCTGGTCTGCTGCATTTTTCTTTCACCACCAACCAGGGTGCCAATGGCCATCTATCTCTGCATGACATTCCTCAAAGGACCGATGGACAGGTCAATTCTCTGTGACAACATCATGAAACCCTCTCCAAATCGATGCTACAAAATTATATTTTTAATTTCAAGTTATTGGATAGCTTTTTTGAGGTTCTCAAAAAGTCACAATTGAGTTAAATGTAATTTTACATGGTTGGCTGCACCTGTGTTTTCAGTTTAGGATTAAATTAACTAAACTGAACAATTTTTGCGGTGAAATCAACAAAAAATCCATACTTACAACATTCAAATTTGGTAAATTAAAGGGTTACCCAAACTGTCGCACAACACGTTTTGTACCATTTGATTTCTTTCATAGAAACAAATACAGCTTTCTCCAGAATTATTGCCTTAAAAGCATCCTACCATCCGCCTTTCGCAAAAATTGACTGGCATGTTGCTGTGATTCATCCTTAAATTGATATATTAAATAATCCTGTGATGCCCAAACTTTTCCATATAACTGTATTTGGTAAATCAAGATAAAATTAATTACCAATTCGTTCATATAGAGTGGAACTCATTTTTAAGGCACAGAATGATTAACGTAAGCTTAATGCTAAGATAAAATAAACAGAAGAAAGTCACTTTTTGTACTAGAAATGTAGTTCCACTTCCTGTGCCAAACTAACTTTTATCTTAATTCTATTAAACAAGGAACTGTCTCGAACGCAATCAGATCATCGTGAATTGCGAGTTTTGCTGATCTAGGACCATCCTGGCTTTTTATGGCTCAGGTGTGAAAATAACTTTTTATTCTTTATTTTCATTTGTTTTCCTCCTGTTGGTAACTTTACGCCACTTTAGCCCGCATCTTGCATTGCATTAAAAGCTACTATCGAGTAACACTGTTAGTTTTGCGTGTTGTCTTATTTTCAACAAGGAAAAATTGAAAAAAAGAAGTGGATTTCGTGTTTGCGAAACCACAAACAGAGCAGCAAACCATTAGTTTGGTTTATTTGAAATTTAAGGGGTGTTCACACTATCACGTATAAGACCTAGGTACCTATGGCCATGCATGAAAAATTTTGTTTGCGCGTGGTCATCCTTGTCTATAGTATTACGTGATTCACCCGCGGAGCGTTTTACGTATACTCGCTAATCCGTAGGATGCTCCTGGTCAAGCTTGACCACTCACGACCATATGTGGAGAGGGCAAACAATTTTAAAGATGTTTAAAACTTTGGTGGACGTTCTACGAGTGATTGTTTATATTAGTTATGTAACTTGCTCAGGGGGTCGTTGGCGAGCGTTTTACGTACGTTTTATGTATGTCCGTGGCCATCCTTGGCCATACGTAGCCACCCTATCCTTGAACCACTCGCACGAGCGATCTACAAGTGATCAAAGGGGGATCTACGAGCGATCTACATGCCTGACGGATGCCTGACGAATACCTGACGAGCGTTTCACGGATGTCCGGCGAGTGATCTACGATTGCCCATCTACACTCGTAGAAAGTCGTTATACGTGTATAACAGAGCCATGAGTGCGCACTTATAGCTAATTATTGATGTACGTGGTCATACATAGGTCTTATACGTGATAGAGTGAGTTTGTTTTGTTTTGCTTTGTTTTGTTTTGTTTTGTCTGTTTGTTAGATAGTTAATGAGTTAGTAAGTTACTTATTTATTTATTTACTTACTTACTTACTTACTTACTTTTTTTACTTATCTACTTAATTACTTTTTTTTTTACTTACTTACTTATCTACTTACTTATCTACTTAATTACTTTTTTTTACTTACTTACTTACTTACTTTCTGATATTCATTCTCTCTTACTATGTTTAAGCGCTGAAATTTCATTGTCAATGAGATATGGCCAAATTACCTGCTGTCCCAACTTTGCTGGAAAACCTAAAACAAAATAAAAATACAAAATATACTGTCCATTCCTGATTTACAATAAAAAGATCCTAATAATATGTATCTCTTGTTTTGTTACTCAAAGTTGGTTTACCTGCTAAGTCCAGTGTATACAGATCAACTAGCTTTTAAAACCTACCATGCCTAAGTTACAACAAAGGACTGTACTCCTTTGTAACTAGGCACATCTGTTTACTCGAACATTAAAATTTCATAGAAACTGAGACAAAGTGCCATAAAGCTTACACACCTTCCTTTGAAGATCTTGGGAAAACAATCCATCCTTATTCTTGGAAATTTGTATGGAAAAAGACCACACAGCATGTCATGTGAGGAATCACATTTTTAATTCCATCAGGTCTAAGATCAGGTTTGATGTCTTCTAGCATCAACCCAGAGCATATGTAAATGATGTTCAATGTCAGAATGTCGTGGTGTCTGTGTGTCATAGTGATAGGAAATTGATGCTAACCAACCTGACCCAGCAATATTCATTAGGGTATACTACAGGCTGTTATACCGATCCCTATGAGGGCAGGTTGGTTTTCTCAGATAATATTACACTTTAGATCAATCGTATGTATCAAGACAGTGCTACAGTAATGCCTGAAAAGTTTATAGCCACACCTTTTTCTTGTCATTTACCCCAGCATTAACACAGCATTAACACAGTCAAACAGACACTATCTATCTATCTATCTGTCTATCTATTAATCTATCTATCTATCTATCTATCAATCTAATAGTATCTCTCCTGGTTACTTCCTTCCATTCCCCTCTCCCTCCCTTCCTCCCTTCCTTCCTTCCCTGCTCTCAGATAAATTCAAATTATACAGTATACTAGATTCAACACTTATATGGCGCAATGCAATTTCAGCAAAATCATTTTAAATCTGTCTCATATGACCTTAAACTGTTTTGTACATGACTGAGTTGGGGAGAATATCAACTAAAGTTTATTGTGATACTTATAGATACAAGAATTTACTTACTTTTGAGGGCATCTGTATTATTATTTTATCATCTGATAGTTGTCACTGTGATAACAAGTATCAGCCACATTTATTATCATATATATATATAATTTTTATTGACAATCTCAATATCATGAGTTGATACATGTGGCAAAACAACAAAAACAGAAAACTACGAAACATTCACTACAAATACTACATAGGTTATGACTACAGAATATGTACAGAAGACTGAATAATAGCGAATATAGTACTATTAACAAATCGATGTCCGGTCCCAGTTCTTTCATTTTATAGAGACAGTCGAAGAGACCTGCTCTTTTTACATGTACATTATGAACAAACATTTATGAAGATGTATGAAAATAATATATGTATTCATACACAGCATAGTATAATACCGTTTTATGCTAAATAGTTCAGGAGAGTATCCAAGTGTGCTTGACCTCTGGGACTAAGACAGCGGATTGATAATTGTCAGTCTGTGATAGGGTGCGGAAGATGATTGCAGATCACCAGAGCAGTGATGCACTGACCCTGAGAATGTGTAGAATCTAGTTGATGGTTGAGTCAACAGAGCAGTGATGCACTGACCCTGGGACTCTGCAGTGTCCGGTGTTGGAGGAGGGGTCGGGGTGGGGGGAGGGGCACAGTATGGACAAAATATACATTACATGACTACATTCAAAACATTTCCCAACGCATGTATTATTTCTGGTTCTTTAGCTGACATTAATGTCTGGAATTTTTTATTGTTGTTTAGACTATCGAAGTTAGCAATTATATCAGCTGCTTTGAAAAACAGTGTAGTTCTTGGGGTTATGTTTTTGCTACATATTAGAAGGGAGTTCAATTCATCTTCTATTTCATCGGAGTTACATTTATCACATTTCCTTTTTTCTAATGGTAATTTGGGTGTTTCATGTCTACCCATTTCCATTTTGAGGCAATGAGAGCTTACTCTAAATCGAGCTATGTTATTGTATGTTTTCTTAGGGAGATTTAAAGTCAAATTAGGTTCGAGACACTAAGTGGTTTTAAATAGCTTGCAAGTTCTTAGTTTAGGTTGTTTATCGCTGTCATTTATTTCCTTTAGAATTCTGATTCTGGATTGTTCATTAGTGTATACATGTAGTTTTATCTCTTTTACTAAAGAATTAGCATTACCAATCACTGACCACCATGTGATTCTTGCATTATTGACCTTTGATATTTGCATGAATGGTCAGATATTACCCAGCTCACATGGCATGACAGTCCTCGAGCAATTGCCCATTCACCTGAGTCTGCCAATTGACACCTGAGTCTGCCATGTGCCAAATGAGCCCAATGAGGTTTGGCTGATTATTGATCATAATACTAAATAGAATCAAAGCACATTTATGGCTTCATATGATATTAATTAGTGTAATAATAGCAGAAATAAGCAATTACAGGCGTAACTAATTATCCAGATGCTTCATTTGTAAAATCTGATAAAAATCAAACGTTCTATAACTTGTAAACTACAAATAATGAATATATTGCAATTGCAGCGACCGAAAGCTACTGACATAAATATGTTAATAATATTTGATGATCATTTCGATCACACAGTCTGAATTTGTAAATTGGTATTTGCATGTGTCTGAATATATTTTGGTATGACTGCATTATGAAGATTATCACGAGGCAATATTACAAAATTTGATATGACCTTGAGTTGTGAATGAAATTGCATGATATTAACAATATTAGTCCAAAGCAGGAATTCGATAATATGGAGCAATTTTCATAATTCTGGGACTTATTCATCATTATGAGGCATGGCGTGGCAGATTCATTCTGACTCATTTAATCAGGAATTGGCTAAGCCAACTTCTACTGCTGTATTCTGGAACTTCGTTGGTTTTTTTGTTCTTCTAATAGGATAGTGTTTAACATTATGTGAGAATTTCAAGTCTTAGTACCTCATCATTACTTCAGTCGATGAAATTTGTTTAATGTGCTTTTTTCCAGCAACTCTAATGAAACAACAAATACCTGTGTGTATCATTGATTGATGAATGTGTTCCTGCAACAACAACAAACAAAATAAAAATCATGTGTTTGTCTCCTTCTTGAATCCTAGTGAGTGGGAAGCTCCTGGTGGCCAAGAGGGCTGTCATCACTTAACAATAAAGTTAACAATCATCCAGTTTCTGTTTTAGATTAATTGATGACAATTTGTAATTGATGTATATTACACAATATGTGACCAATAATCTATAATTTTGATCAACCTTTTGTCAGTTCAGTGACCCTGGTTCAATACATCTTATCATGGCCTGTGGAGTTGGATGATTGTTGCTGGCATCTCCATGTCTTGTTTTCCCATCTTCCCACATAACCCTACAGTCTACCGCCTCCTGTTTTATGCATTCAAATTCTGACACGTACACAGTTACACTCCCTGCAGAGTTAGGTGTAGTAAATTGATATCCGATCGGAAACGGTGGCAAAAAGTCTGGCTGCCGAGTGAATATGTACTGGGAGTCTGGCCCATCCTTCAACCAGTAGCTCACCCAGTAGATCTGCTGTCAGCTTTAAACCCCTCAAGAGATCCAAGGAGAACTACTAGGGTGGAGTATTTCTCCTAAAAGCTCAACCTTTGCCCCCTACGGTCGATGGAAAAGCTTCATCCCAGTGATGGGCTGGCATCTTGCAAGGAGCACCCTGCCACCACCTCTATACCTATGCAGTCACACACTCCACTCAAATGTACCACATACTGTTGCTGTGAAAAAAAGTCCATTGCTTTGAGAGCCATTAGATGGCTAAGAGGGTAGTCAAGGCCATCCGTAGTTAGTTAGTTAGTTGGTCAGTTAGTTAGTCAGTTAGTTAGTTAGTTAATTATTTAGTTAATTAGGTAGTTAGTTAGTCGTTAGAACTTCAGTTAGTCAGTTAGTTAGTCAGTTAGTCAGTTAGTTATTTAAATTAGTTAGTTAATTAGGTAGTTAGTTTGTTAGTCAGTTAGTCAGTTAGTTAGTTAAATTAGTTAGTTAGTTAGTTAGTTTTTTAGTTTGTTAGTTAGTTAGTTTGTTTGTTTGTTAGTTTGTTGGTTTGTTTGTTTGTTTGTTTCTTCGTTAGTTGTTCATTTATTCATATAATTTAGTAGTTTGTTGGTATGTTTGTTTGTTTGAACTTCCTTCCTTCCTTCCTTTCTTCCTTCCTTCCTTCCTTCCTTCCTTCCTGCCTTCCTGCCTTCCCTTTCTTCTTTCTTAGATTCAGAGTTACTTACTAAGTTACTAACTTACTAACTTACTTGCATTCTTACTTACTTACTTGCATTTCTTATAACTACATTGTAAATACAAACTTTGAAATATCATTGTTGTCACTGAGACCCATGACCATATGGCCCGTTGTCTCCACTTTGTTTTAAAACTTTCAAAACAAGCTGTGTCCATTAGTGGATATGTTACAAAGTGATGGCTTCGAGATTTGTAGCCTCAGAGTGTATTATAATAGTTGATAAAACCAAGTAAGTTATAAACAGCTGGGTGGTCTTAGTGGTAAGATGCTCGCCTGCTCCTCTGAAGGACCCAGGTTCAATTCCAGGCCCGGGCACATTTTATAAGCATCATTCCAGCTGGATGTCATTCGGATGAGACGTTAATTCTTGCGGTCCCTTGTACTCAGTGTCTATGCTGAGGCAAGTAAAATATCCCACCCATGGGGTAAATGTAACATGGGTGGACTCCTCCTCTCCCTCACCTCATCATTCAACCTTCGACAGCAGCAAGAACTTGTCTTATTAGAGGGCTGCACTTTCCATATCTATCTATCTATCTTTCTATCTTATACATGGTTTATTTACTGTATTTGCTACAAAACAACAAATTATTTTGCTTTTTTCTGATGATAAACATAGTTTCTAATATTCGACAGTGCAAAAAAAACAATCAGGTACTGCATCAGATGTATTATTTATCTGCTAATTCCATGTGGGTGTATATGCCTAACACCTATCTCATTGTCAGTCATAATTATTGCATTATGAATATTTGTGACAGCTATATTACGATGTCTTTAACATACTATGGTGCAAAGCTGGCCAATGTGGAATTGAGGGATGCCTTAACCATTGGGCCACCCAGCTGATGGTAATATTTGGAAGGTCGTCTTAATTATTGGTATCCTACAGCAGAGTTTCCCAGTATGTCCTTACCATTTGGAAAATAAACAAAAACAAATAAATTTGACATCAATGATGCAGGCATATAATTGCTATATAGAAAAGCATCAAAATAACAATTGGAACTTTTCAAATCTTCTTGAGACACAAAGTACAAGATCCTCTTTGCACGAACAAAAAATTATACAGAAATAAATAAAAGAACAGTCAAAAGCAACAAAATCTTAGAACACAGGAGTTTCAATTTGGCAACATAGCTTTGAGTTCAAGGCAGATGTTTTCCCAAACAAATCAAGGCTCATTCCCATGCTTCTGTGATAGGAACTGACAAGTAACTCAAAAGGTTTTTCTTTCTTAGTTGTGTCTACATGTTTCTAGAGATAATTAGCTCAGATAGCAGTGATAAACTGTTATAGTACCTCACTGCAAGGTAATCTACTGTCAAAGATAATATGATAAGAGGTCTGAAATATGTTGTAAATAAATGGTTGTAATGTATCCAATTATTAAAACTAACTCATAATTAATTCCTGGTCCAGCCATAATGCACTAATAATAGGATTATAGATGAATTTCCACTTGTTTTGCTGTCATAGTTTTCTTAAATGACTTGGAACAGTATAAAATGTACAACAATGTCAGCAACAATTCAAACCCAAACTTTCTAGCTGATAAAGACATTTCAATTAAACAATAAACTTGAAGTTTGATGTACTCTCCATTGTAATTTCTGTTGTTATAATGATAAGAAAGCAACCTCGTAAAGTTAATTGGTACAACGGAGGTTTTTGTATGCTGCCACTACATGGCCAAATGTGCCGCGTGTATTTTCCATGCATTTGGATAAACGCATGGAAAACGCATGGTTTTTAGCTAATTATAATGAGGCAAAAACCATGCGTTTTCAATGCGTTAATCCAAATGCATGGAAAACGCACGTGGCACATTTGGCCATGTACGAAGTCAATATTTTACACAAGAATAATAATTAAAAGTCGTTGTTATTGACACTTTCGACAGGAATACACACAATAAAAAAAAATCAAAGAATTTTGTTGGAATTTTGATTACTGGTTTTCAAGGGTTTCACCATAAATCTTGCTTTTGTGCAACTTCGAAGACACCCGCAGCTAATAGAATTACTTGGATTAGCGGGAGAATTAGTATTTGCACATTCACTGTTGTTCGACCGTGTTTACCACAATGCAGATTAACCACAAAAGAATTATTGTACTCATTTATTGATTTTCGATAATATCAATAAGGCTTACAGCAGAATCAGTGTGTGGTATTAAGAGCATTTGGGAATTATGATGGAAATGTAATATTTTCATTGGGTAGGTCAATATGCATTACAAACAAAGAGAAGTTATTGTGACTAATGGTAATCAAAATGTGGGTAGTCAGCCTGACTATAGAGCTGGAAATAAGATTTGCACACTACATCCTTCTTGTATTAGATGTTATACTGTAGTTTACAGTTAATTACAGTTAGTTTAATTTAAAATGGCCTGTCAAATTAAACCTAAATAAAGCTAGACAACTTTTGCTATTCGATGCTACTCGCCACTAAGCGGAACGGTCTGGCTATAGCTGGCTACTTAAAGCTGGAGCTAAAAGTACATACAGCACAATCTGCATATTTGTCAGTCAAACATGAGGTCACATTAGATACACTTCTTACATTTACCCAGATTTAAATTTTTTTAGTGGTGGTAGGCGTAAGCCGACTATAAGCTAGGAGTAGACAGAAGCAACCGGATTTAGCTGGTTATAGCTAAATCCAGGAATAGCTACGGTTGTCTGGAGTCGACAATATTTTATGAAACTAACTGTATGTTGAGATAATTAAGAGCTGTACGATTAGCAGTTTTCCTTGACCAAATCAACAACACTGGCAAAAATAAAAATAAAAATTCATTAGAACGTATTAGGGCGGGGGCCTAGCTCAGAGGTAGCGCTCTGGGCTTCCAACCGCTGGGTCCTGGGTTCGATTCCCGGTCGAACCTAAGTTGGATGGCTGTTTCATCCTTTGTCTCATTGCCATGGTCTCTGCCTGTCCTAATTAGCCCAACTGGTGCAGAAATACAGGACGTAAAGCCCTAATCACACACACACATTAGAACTTAGAGCACCTACAATCTTCAAGCTGCGGTACTGAAATCAATTTGACAATGACTGAAATTAGCTATATTCAATAAACGACAACATTAAAACGATAACACATTATCATTAAATATTCCAATGTCGCTTCAAGATGATATCTGTTTCTAATTAATTGTCAGATGAAAACTAGTCAAAAGATTTGTTGTTTCCTGGACTCGGAGATGAATTACAGAATATCTGTAAGTACATTCAATCGAAACAGCCTGTTCACCATGACTCACATCCAGCCTGATGATCAGGTTAATGCAGATGTCAACATGACTGTGTTACAGTGAGCAAGATGTATTTCTCTGGGGAAAGCTTGGAGGCATCTTGTAATTATTGAACGCGTGTCTTCCGCTAGAAATGTCAAACGGGTAGGAAAGTAAAAAGTTTCCAAAGGGCGAGGAGAGAAATTTTCCTCTGCACCTCTAAGAAGGGGTAAAAAGTGCTTGATGATGATGTAACCATCTGGACCAATATGAATAATGAATAAATAATAAATAAATATTAAGTCTTGCAATTGGATAAAAGCTGCATTTACGTTGATGATTTATCCTTCATTAGACAGACTTCACGGTTAAGATCACCCCACCATGAAGATTATTTCTATTTCAGAGCTACTGCTCACCAATGTATACTGCGCACCTATGGTGGAGTTATAGCAAAGTCAGTATTAGGAAGCTGCAGATTGCATATGATAGTAACAGTTTACTCTGTACAGTATTTCATACTAGAAGCTGCTCTGCAGCCATTAGAAATTATGTCTATAAATTCATGTGTAGACTTGCCACATCACCAAATGACATTATCAAAAATATTGCTTTGACTAGTCTTGCTTTTACATCCAGAATTAGAAATCACTGGATTGAACTGTTATATGTTGGTGCTAGCCCGCAGAATATAATGATGATTGTATTGTATATGGACCGCTTTTGTGTCTGGAATAAAGTTTATAGTAGTGATAGTAGTAATGACTCCCAGCTGAGATATATCATTATTTCCAAAGGATCTTGACAACCACTATACATTATAGCATAGGTAAATAATGCCCTAAAGGTTTTTGGTCAAATTTTATTTTTATGCGAAGCACTGAGTATCATAAAATTGGCAGAAATGTCAACAATAGATCAATTCCTTTCTAAATGACAATGAAAAATGAGGAATAATTTTTATCTAGAAATTCCTGAAATCCCAAATGATGAATTGCCATAATGATGAAAAAAAGGCAACATTACCATTGTAATTACAAAGGCAGGAAGTCTATTGCCACAGACAGATGTTTTTATGACCTCGTGCTTAAGGCATCCATTATTCCACATTGCCAAGCTCTGCTGAAGGACGCAGGTCTGATTCCTATACTGGGGATGTCGATCACATGAGACGTTAAAATTAAGGCACCTTGAACTCGATGTCTATAATACAATACACTTAAAAGGTGAAAGAGAAAAAGAACAAATTGTCTGGTGCATTACATAGTATTTGGAAAGCAAAAACTGACAAAAGTGAAAGTAGAAATATAGAGATGACCAAATATAATAACCAGAATTTACACTGAGGGGTGTGGGACTTGGGACCCACAAGTGATGTAAACGGCTATGCTGAGGCAAGTAAAGGGGCGTTCACACTATCACGTATAAGACATACGTATGAGACGGATGGAATTTCTTTCAACACTTGCCCATACGTGATTCACTTGCCGAGCGTTTTACGTACACTCGCGCTAATTCTTAGATCACTCCTGGTTGCGCTGGACCACTCATGTACATACGTGGAGAGGGCAAAAATGTTTAAGCATGTTTAAAATTTTGGCGGAGGTTCTAAGAGTGAATTTTTTATATTAGTTACGTAACATGCTCGGGAGTCAGTCGGCGAGTGTCCTACATACGTTCTACGTACGTTCTACGTACGTTCTACGTATGTTCTACGTATGTTCTACGTATGTTCTGTGCCCGTTCTGCATACGTTCTGTGTTCGTTCTACGTACGTTCGTGGCCATACGTAGCCACACATAGCAACACGTAGCAACACGTAGCCATATGTAGCCATACGTAGCCATACGTAACCATACGTATGGCTATGAGTGCCTCACATAGGTCTCACATATGCGTTTTATGAATGTCCAGCAAGCGTTATATGAACGTCCGGTGAGCGATCTACAATTGCCCTACATACGCTTGTAGAAGGAAGTTATACGTGATTAACAGAGCCACGAGTGAACACGTATAGCCAATTGTTGACGTACTTGGTCATACGTAGGTCTTATACGTGATAGTGTGAACACCCCCTTAAGAGGCCCCACCCACAGGGTTAATGTATACATGGTATGGACTCAAAGCCGTATCATCTCATCATTACGTCTGCATCTGGTATCTGCTCACTAAGTTTATGACCACTAGCATTGAGACACTAAGACATCAGTTCGAAGTTGGGATTTGAATAATTTTTATATGAAAAAAACATGACAGATAAAGCAATGTGAACATTCTTTTTGAACCATACTGTATATTATATTAAAACCGATGAATTTTGCACCAAGGGTTGTCTAAATGGCAGCAAAGTCCCACCATACATGCAAGTCATTACACATTACTTAAGTGCATGTAAGCGCATGTAACGAAGGCCTTATCCCATCTATTGACTTCTAGGGCATCTAGGGCATATGCTAAGCTTCAACATCATTACAGATGGCTTCTATGCCTCCCAGCTACACACTTTTGCTTAATAAGTCATGTCCTCTAGATCTGCATGACAGTACACAGAACATGTAGCACAGATTTATACAGAGCTGTTATCCTAGAATGTGGTCGTGCAGTGAATGCTGGGTAATAGAGTGTCTACTTCAAGTATTCTGTGCATTTACAATTTATAAGTATGTGCCATATAAAAAACAATGTAATTTTTTGTAATGGGTTGAAAGTATTAGTATTATTAAGGTTACCAAGGAAACAATTCTCCAATATAAGTGAGGAAAATGAGCAGCAACATATCATGAAATTACTAATCGACCAGTTTAATATACTGTCTTTGACATTGGGATTGACCACCAAAGAAAATTGATACTATCTTGGTTTGTAAAATGTATTAGTATGACTGCAAATTCCTTTGTCTATGCTGAGGCAAGTGCAAGACCGCACCAATGGCATGCAAAGTCCCTGTCATCTCAGGGAAATAGGATCAGAAATTGGAGATATAGAGGATAACACTAGAAACACTGAACAAATAATCGCTGACTATGCTAATCATTCGAGTGTAAACACAATTCTGGAAAATATAAATCATAATAGACGAAAGTGAATCTTGATTCCCCATAATAGACGAAAGTCCGCAAAGCTATGAAATCCTTATGTGCGAACAAAGCAGGAGGTTGCGATGAAATCCCAATAAAATTCATTAAACAGACTAGTGAGAATCTTATCAAACCAGTAACTTTAAAGGGGAACTAATGGAAGTTTGTATGTTAATTTCAAAAGTTCAATTAGATGTTAAATAATATATTGCAGCGAAAGGAAATGTATTAAACTCTAGTTTGATATGATTTCAAGCCAATTAAAAGTGTAATTTGCACCAATCGCCGACATGCTGGGGGCCACCATTATTGCACACAGCACGCAAGACAGTGACGTCACTTATGTACACTGCTAGGCCATATATGCATTCAGCCATATGAATCAATTCATAATCCTGTTGATTAAAAGTCATTACATTGTTCATTGCAATTATAACAAGAACATATAGCACAACAACATAAAGGGTGTTAATTACAATTCTTTTGGGAATACAGCATAATTATTGCATTAATTGCAATGAGCAATTTGTATCTAAGAATTTAGGTGCATAGGCATGGGCAAATAAGATTTTGTTTCTAAACTTATTTGCTTTGTAAATAAAATATGTTACATAATACTTAGGGGCAGTGTGCAGTATTATTTATTGTATAAATATATTTAATAGTATCTATATTTAGAGTATATATAGTGTTAGTGGGGATGTTTTAAGGGCATCATCTCCTTTACCAAGATTAATATATATTAATTACCAAATTGTGCTTATTTCAATTGTATGTTGGTTTGCGTTGCTAGATATATGTAATGTAGGCCTACCAGTTTAAAATAAATTTTAATATCAAAAACTAATTTTCAATTTGATAATATATATATATTTTTTTTAAATATGAGTTTGAGGGGGTCATCCACGTCAGCGTTTTATAGATAAGAACTTAGTGGATGTCTCCTGATCAAAGGTAATTGGATTATAAGATGTATTTAGACTTTTTTTATTTATTTTTATTTATTTACTGCTTATTGTTTTGCCTTGCTGCTTTTGTTTGTTTTATTTAATTTGATCTAATAAACTCTCTCTCTCTAATTGCATTGTCTCAAATAGTTCAATGGCAATTACTTGACACTCAGTAAGAACTGCTCTGAAAGTGCAATTAACTGTATCTAAAACTGTTGTTGACAGTTGTTCTCACTAGAATTGCAATGCTGAGCCTCCAGAATACTTGGCTGAGATTTATAGTACAACAGTGACGTATTTCCGGTCAGTGCAAAACACCGGGAAAATCAAAAATGGCGGCCTCCGTGGTTCACAAAACGGAGCAATAAATGCAGGATATTGCTTTACCAGGGCACATATGCAAGTTTTGAATAGCGTGGATGTGTTTCTATGGACTTAAGCTAACATCTGAGAGGTAAAGTGCTCAAGGGGTTAGTTCCCCTTTAATAGCTAACAAATGTATTGAACAACAAAAGTTTCCGGATAACATGATACAAAAAGAAGGACAAACTAAATAAAGATAACTATAGATCAGTAAATTTGCTCATATAGCTCTATCAAAGGTAATAGAAAAAATAATGTATAACGAGATACATGAATTCGTACAACCATCACTACACAAATACTTATTTGGATTTAGAAAGGGTCATGGTTGTCAAGACATATTAGTAAGAATGACAGAGGACTGGAGAAACGCATTAGATAATGACCAAAAAATAGGGATAGTAGCAATTGATCTATCAAAAGCATTAGACTGTATGTCTCATGGCCTATTAATTACCAAACTTCATGCATATGGCTTCAGCATGAATGCATGTGAAATGATCAAATCTTACCTAATAGAAAGATTGCAACGTGTCAAAATAGGCGATACTTTCTCAGAATGAGTAACAAACATTAAGGGCATCCCACAAGGGTCTATACTCGGGCCCTTGTTATTCAACATCTTTATAAACGATTTCCTGTACTTGAATATAGGATCAAAGACCTATAACTATGCCGATGACAATACACTTTCTTATATTAAACCCAAAGATGCATAAAATCAGTGGCTATACAAATGTACAAAATAATGAGTAAAACGGCCCCCACTTACTTACAGGAACTTTTTTCAGATAGGGAAGATCTTTACAATCTGAGGACAAATGACACTTTTCATATCACCCATTTCCAAACAATGACATATGGCAAAAAAAGTTTTCGGTATTATGGAAGTAAATTGTGGATGAATATACCAAGTAACATCAGAAGCAAACTATCACTCAGTAGCTTCAAATCCACTGTGACTAGCTGGCTGCATTCTCAAAATAATACGAATATAAATTTTTTATAAATGTAGATTTGACAGACTAATCTTGTCAAAATGTGTGCATTGAAAAACTTAAGAATCATTGGTGCAATCTTTATTTCCTCTAAGGTGCTGAATTGTAGGATGGAATGCTTTATATGTGTGCTATTATTATTATTATATATACTATATTGTAGAATAGATTTATTTTATATATTAATTCTATACTTATATACTTTCCAAACTGTATATTATTGTGCCTAATATTTCGTACAGAAGCTTCGGCTTGGGTCATATATTTTGTATTGTACATTGAATCTGACAACGTGATTTAAAACGACTTTAAATCAAATTATACTTACTTACTGTATCTGCCAAAAACAGCTGGTCTATTAACATGACTGAGCTTAAAGTCAGTGGCCTTCAATCAGTGCAAATAAAAGTTCTTTCATTTCTGATACACGCAGCAAAAATAAATAAAAAATTGATATTGCTAAATTATCTTAAATTATGTCACACACTTAAATAAATTGATTGGCAAAAAGACCTTGTTGGCAATCATGCAACACCATAAAACCAAACATAAATTTTGAATAACATCTGTTTCAATGAAAAATGTCAAAACGATAAAAAAATGGAAAAAAAAATTAATTGTAATAAAACTGCCTAATATGATAGATGAGCTGTTTGTTTGGATTTCAAACACATTCTACACTCAGTTATGGGAAATTTGGGATTGAAATATAACACATGCCATTCATGTTAAGTGATTTATGGTAATATTGTTAGGATTTTGGTATTTATGGAATTAATTTTAACGTGATTTTAGTCATTAAAATGCCATACTGGCAATTTCGTCAGGCGGTGCTATCAATTATGCAACTGGCATCTTGTTAATGCACTTTCAAAATGAAATTAAATGCTATTTTTAGGAAATGGGAACTCCTAAAATAGTTGGCTGACAGGTTAAATAGTTAGTCCATGAATATTTAGTAATCTCCAGTTGCTTGTCCAATCAGATTTCTCCATTCATACCACATGACGTATTATTGGACCGGAAAAATTATATTGGACAGAAAAGGTTATATGCCTATTGGACAGAAAAAGATTATATTTGGATAAAAAAATTTTTTATTGGATCCCTTTTCATGTGACTGTTGAGTTAAAAGAATGTGTTTTAACAAACTAGTATAGGCTATGACATGAGAGTATAACAAATATTGGATGGAAATTCATCCAATATACCACCTTATCAAGGCTACAGGATTTTCACTAACTGTATTTTTCTATTTTTACCTCATGTTAGAGACAACATCGCCATTAAAGTTATTTTTGGACCAGTACTACCTTGAAATATGAGGTTCGTAAATTTTCAAAAAAACATATTTCTTTTTTCTGCAGTTTTACAACGAAACCACCAAGAAAACCAAGGAAAACACCAACAATGATACCCAATTGTCAGAGTGACCTCTATTTGACCTTGACGACCAGCAGGAAATGGGGTCATGGGCTGCAGAATGGAAGAGAAAATGCCAAAAACGTTCGCTTTTCGAGTGAGAGCGCTTGCTTACCCATACATCATGTACTCTGTATACAGCAGACCTTGACCTTGTTATTATGAAGAATTCTGGTGTAAACATCGGCCTTAATAGTGAGGTGGTCTTAATAACAAGGCAGAATGCACTACAGATTCAAGGCCAACTCAACATTGGGACCAATTAGCTGGGTTATTTATAAATTATAATCTATAAGTATAACATAAAAATGGCCAGATTTGAGAACAATCTGAAATTTAAGTTATTTTAGCGATTTCCAAGAGTGGCCTTAAATGTATAATCATTCCCTGTGTTTAAATTATCACAAATCCAGCATTTGAAAATAAAAGATTTTGGGAACATGAAAGTCTCAAGATTGAAGCTCAGTCACAGGCTAATGTAACAGAATATCCCCCCTGTAAAACTAATGACATTAGTCTTGAAATGTGTAATCACATTTGAATGGTTTGCATAATCTGATGATTTTTAAATAATTTGCAAACGATGTGAAGAAATTCATAAGAATCTTAATTCTGAGGTTTACTGGAGCTGCTTTAGAAAGCTGCAATTTGTAGTGAAACTTCTGCAAAACCTTATTTGGTGGAAATTCTAGTCTTAAGGGACAGCATAGTGAGGTGAATACAACAGTAACAATGCACTCGGGTCCAAAATATTTGTTGTTAACAATGGTTTTAATAGTAGGTTTGTCTTTAGAGTGGTTCCCCAGTCCTCGCCAAAACCAAATACCAGTTGCTTCATTCATTCATCCATTCATCCATTCATCCATTCATTCATTCATGTATACAGCAGACCTTGACCTTGTTATTAGGTAAAACACTGTATTCGTTCATTCATTCATGTAGTAATGGTAACATGGTGGGAGTTTGCAGAAGGATCAATACTATTGTTACTACTTGCCCCCATCTCTGCACACATGCCACAATACACATGCTGGTAACTTCGCTAAACCCTGATGTGTGTGGCGAACCAAAGGCCCCCTAGGCCTACAAGCAGATCAGATGACTATAGCCAAGTTCTTCCAAGAGAATACCAAATTTCTTGCTGGTTACAGTTTCCTTCTAATATTGCTGTATCTCACGTTGTTACTTGTAGTGGGGGTGTTTACCTTTGAAGGTTATCTGAACTAATTGGTCACCTTGACCTACTTAATTACCCGTTTCGACCCAGAAAATTAATGTAGAACACTGTCATGTACTAAGAACGTTTCTTTTTTTTTTCAATAGGACATACAGCTTTGCAATTACATAATGGTCATGATCTTTAAAATAAACCAAAGCGAAAATTTCGAACTGATATTCACACATGTGTCTGCTGGAAGTGAGAGAGTGGGAGCTATAACTAAATTATAAAAAAAATTGGGACGCGAGGGGGGGGGGGGGGGAATAGTCAGTTATTTAAAGGTTTGTGTTAAGTTGTCCATACCACTGATTTTGCTAGTTTGACCGTTCAAGTGTTCCTAGCTTTGGTATGGTCTCTCTTATTTACATTTTGTTGTTAGAAAAAAGTATTCAAAAAGTATAGGCGGTTACCAGGAGCGTTGCGAAGGGTACTGTAAATTTCACATAGTTTATGTATTCTTGGCCTAACGTAGGGTGTATTAATTTTACCCTTTAGGGTATGACACACCTGTATATGCTTATCTACATAAAATACACCATGTTATTGATAATATAATAATGCCCAGAGCATACTAGCCGGGGCGAGGTTTTACAGGACAGCAGCACAGTAGCAAATGATAATAATTTATCGCGGCACTGTTATATAGTGCGGGCGCGGACGTCATAGGCAGCAGCAATGTGGATTGAAGATGTGGCTTTAATATCTAATACAAAACAGAGTCTTTTCACTGAACAGCCCTGAATTCAGCAAGACATAGTCTTCCCTCAGAAGAGAACATGGGAACAAAATGTATCTTAGAATTAGTATTTAAAGTTCTGCAGTTTGATGCTCCCCCCACTGTCAAATGACATCTTTGAAATAAAAAATTAATTATTTGTCTATTTACTTTATTGTGTATTAATCTAATCAGTTTTTTTATAGTTTTCACTCCTCGTCTACAGGTACATATTTTATTTGTCATATCGTTTTATTTTAGTCGAGCAAAAGCTTCTGCTTATGTTATTTGTTCTTACATACGACTTTAAATAAAATATATATTATTTTTTTAAGAGCAGAACTTCACAGGCAAACAACTAAAAGCAGCATAACCTTGAAGAACTAGACATCACTCAGAAAGACTGAATGAGTTAAACAAAGTCTGAGAAAATATAATCAATAGAATACTTAGAACCCCTGTAACAACTACAGAAGAATCCTTATAGAGAGACAGGATTGCATTTGGCCGCCGCCAACCTACCAGCTTTCTCCTGCCTCTATCTCGCTTAATATTTGGTCTATTTGCGATCCGAAAAGATATACAGAATCACTATGAACTATACTAAACGATGGCCTACCACTCTATTACAGAAGATAAAAGTTTTGAATCGGCGACGCTCTTCATGACGTTCGTCATAACTATGAAGAACCCGCATTTCTGCCTCTCCTATTCGTATCTCGCTTAATTGAGTCTTTTCACTGAGCAGCCTTGAGTTCAGCAAGACATAAGTCTTTCTTCTCCTCTTATTACTCATTTTGCTTTTCAGAAATAGTAGGTAATTACTAACTGATTCCATTCATATAATTTTCTCAGGGAAATAACAGAAATAAATTGAACGATAAGATGTCAACTATACATTAAAATGCACTAAAAATTACTGATGCCAGGATGCACTTTGCTTCAGCCAAGGGCGGGAACTTTTTCAGCCAATATAATTGCAGTATTCTGTTGTAGCCACCTCTTGGAAATATTGAGAACCTTCGGTGAAAATCTACTATTGTTGGTGTATTTTCTATCTGAATACACATAATTAAAGCTTATTGGTTGTGCTACACATTGAGATGATTGATTTTAATGTTTGCTGCTTTTCTTTCATATAAATTCATTTGATGTTGGTCATGAGATCTCATACTAAAACGTGAAGAAAATCTCCTTGCTTCTTTATGCGTGTGCGCGAAGATTGACATTTTTCACAAATCTTCGCTTATCGTGGATCACGTGAACATAAAAGCCGGGCTGCGACTCGGCTTTCCAGAAGTGTCGTCTTGTATCGAAAGAATTACTGCGGATCTACAGTTGCTATGAAACGTATATTTCTGATCCTACGTCAATGCAAGCAGATGTTTACATGATTAGTTTATGTACCATGTATCCATATGTGTGTGTGTGTGGGGCGTAGTATCAATATAATCTAAATGATGAGGGACACCCCCCTTCAGCCTAGCTCAGTGGTAGCGCGCTGGGCTTCCAACCACTGGGTCCCGGGTTCAATTCCCAGTCGAGCCTATGTTGGATGGCTGTTTCATCCTTCATCTCACTGCCATGTCCCCTCTCGTCCTAATTAGCCCAACAGGTGCAGAAATACAGGACATAAAGCCCTAATCAACCCACCCAACACCACCTTGACACCGCCCATTAGTAAATACTACATAACTTTTACATCCTAAGATTTTAGAAAGTTGTGCAAAGAACACTCACATATAATAAAATCCATGGTCCTTACAGTAAGACAAACTTGTGAGGTACAGTAAAACTTTCGAAAGTGACTGTCTTCAAATGTCTGTAATTAATAGGTTCCCTTTGAAGCCATAACTATCCAGAGCTATCCATTTCTATCTATAAACCTCCAGAGGCCTACTTTAACCATACTTAGATGGCGCTATTTATATAACAAAGCACCGAAAATAGGCCCTCAGATATCGTGTATATACCACATGACATATTATATTAAAATATCCAATTGCTATAAACATAATTTTAAGTCCTTTATTGCTAGGATATCAACAGTTGTGTAGTTTAGTTCAGCTCAAGACTGTTAAGCCACTTTTTAAAAGTTATACTGTAAGCCAATTTAACGTCCCATCCGAACGACATCCAGCTGGGATGTAACTCATGAAGAGCGCGCGGGCCGGGGATCGAATCCGGGACCTTTAGCAGAACTGAATTTGGGGGTTATCTGAAACAGGGGGGGGGGGGGGGGGGGTTATCTGAAACTGGAGTTTCGTGGTAATGCATCCTCTTGAGAAAGATTGGGCGCGGAAAACTCTAGGAAATTTAATGAAATAAATCTTAATCAAAATTTTCCGTGACAAAATCAATTTCTCCGGGGTTTAACCATAGACAATACTTTTAAATTAGTTGCAAACTTCTCTAATTATCGACCTAATTTAGCATGATATACAACAATAAGCTCAAACGAGTCATCAATAACATTTCTGATCACTCTCTTTAGACATTTTACATGCAAGATTGGTCCTGAAGCTGCAGTGATTTGTAAAATCATTCTCCAATCATTTATCAATGTTGAAACCATCTGATCTGACAGCATTTAAAGATTCTCACCCATCCTCAATCTTGCCATAGTGTCCACTATGATGCGCTAAGATACATAAGTTATTGATAAAGTGATATTATCATGTAGAGCCAAAATTAATTAAAGCTTTCTCAGATACCAACTGACTTATGCGACAGCCTTCCCACTCCCTCACAAATCAATATCACTACGCAAGCAAGAAATAGTGCATGAGGCGAACGCGGAGTAATATGTGGCGTGTAAATATTTGATGTTGACATTATGGTAGTGTTTTGCTTGTTCATAAATGGCAATTTGCAGGCCATGCCACCTAATATCTGATTGTATAGTCTGTCATGAATAACGACAAATATCATGCTATTTATTCCTGTTTGCCAAAGCTTTATATTACTGTTTATAGAATATTTATTTCCATGTCTGCAAGATCGTTTTTGGTAAGAATATTGTAAATTAACACCTAATCCACGTCCTATTTCCAAATGTGTCCTTTATTATCACATGCATTTTCATATCATTGTTATTTAATTTTATTAATATTGTTCCATTTTTATTAGTTTGTCACACTCAAGCTATCATTTGTCACATCACTATAATAGTTAATCACAATGAAGTTATCATTTGTCAGATTCAGATTCAGATATTAGATTCAGATTCAGATTCAGATATATTTATTTGACTTAAAGCTGGTATCAAAGAAAAAAATTAAATACAAATATTACAATCATGTTTATTATAATTTGCTTTAAGTAGGGTGACCCCTTTAAGACATCTTTGATGTCGCTGCCGATTTTAGTTGGTGTTTATTACAAGTTAAGTAAATAATTCTCACAACTAAACTTATTTTCTATCACATTCCTAAGTGGCATTAGTCTTTGTCAAGGTGTCTGTTTGATTATTTTGTCATCTTTGTTGTAGTTTGTCACATTGTGTAACATTTATCACAACTGCCCTTGCTGTTAATGTCTGTAGACATTTTCTTTTCCTTTAAATTCAGGATGACTATGTCAATTTCAATATCATTGTCTCAATGCTACTAATCTGAAGCTTACCTAGTGTTTATGACAAACTGACAGAAGCAGATGTAATGATGAGAATATAATGCTTTGGCCCGCCACGTATAAGCCTTATGCTAAGTTTTTATATTTAATTACAATGTATATATGCACCTGATTTCAAATGATAGTCACTGTGATCAAAGAGATACTGTATGTACATCAATTTGAAAACTTTTATTTGATTTCCCCTGTTATACCAAAATCAATTACAGCACCGACCAAACTCCTGATACCACCATCACCCATTTCCTGTCACCGTGGTTGCACTTATTGACCAATGACGCTACAGCCAGGCCCGCTTAAGGTCTTACGTAGCAGATGACGTCACGACACGTTTCTTACGTGACGTATTACGTTTGTGTCGCGTATCAGACGGTCCTAGTCGGAGAAATGACTCAATTGACCTCTGGGATTAATCACTGACAGGAAGCGAGAGGGTTCTGACATGCGCACTAACTTGGTGAGCTCAGAAACACGAAGGGTAGGGCAGTGGCATGCCCTTGTTACAAGTCACTGGTTTCCAGCAAATCTAAGCAATTTATCCTGACTCAAGTCACTGTAAAAGTTCGGAATTTAGAGATTGCACAAACTAACTCGCAAGACAACCTCGATAATAGAGACATTCAAAGAAAGAAAGATAGATCAATATATAGATCAATAGATAGATGGATAGATAGATCGATAGATGGATAGATGGATAGATAGATGGATAGATGGATCAATGGATAGATAGATAGGTAGGTAGAAAGATCGATAGATAGATAGATAGATAGATAGATAGATAGAGATAGATAGATAGATAGATAGCTAGGTAGAAAGACAGATAGATAGATAGATAGATAGATAGGTAGATAGATAGATAGATAGATAGATAGATAGGTAGAGAGGTAGATAGACAGATAGACAGATAGATAGATAGACAGATAGATAGATAGACAGGTAGATAGATAGATAGATAGATAGATAGAAAGATAGATAGATAGATAGATAGATAGATAGATAGGTAGATACACAGATAGATAGATAGATAGATAGATATTTAGATAGATAGATAGATCGATAGATAGATAGATAGATAGATAGAAAGATCGATAGATAGATAGATAGATCGATAGATAGATATATAGATAGATAGAAAGATCGATAGATAGATAGATAGTTAGATAGATAGATAGTTAGATAGATAGATAGTTAGATAGATAGATAGATCGATAGATAGATAGATAGATCGATAGATAGATCGATAGATAGATAGATAGATCGATAGATAGATAGATAGATAGAAAGATCGATAGATAGATAGATAGAAAGATAGATAGATAGATAGATAGATAGATAGATAGATAGATACACAGATAGATAGATAGATAGATAGATAGATAGATAGATAGATAGATAGATAGATAGATAGATAGAAAGATCGATAGATAGATAGATAGATAGATCGATAGATAGATAGATAGATAGAAAGATCGATAGATAGATAGATAGTTAGATAGATAGATAGTTAGATAGATAGATAGTTAGATAGATAGATAGATCGATAGATAGATCGATAGATAGATCGATAGATAGATCGATAGATAGATAGATAGATCGATAGATAGATAGATAGATAGAAAGATCGATAGATAGATAGATAGAAAGATAGATAGATAGATAGATAGATAGATAGATAGATAGATAGGTAGATACACAGATAGATAGATAGATAGATAGATAGATAGATAGATAGATAGATAGATAGATAGATAGATAGAAAGATCGATAGATAGATAGATAGATCGATAGATAGATAGATAGATAGAAAGATCGATAGATAGATAGATAGTTAGATAGATAGATAGTTAGATAGATAGATAGTTAGATAGATAGATAGATCGATAGATAGATCGATAGATAGATCGATAGATAGATCGATAGATAGATAGATAGATCGATAGATAGATAGATAGATAGAAAGATCGATAGATAGATAGATAGAAAGATCGATAGATAGATAGATCGATAGATAGATAGATAGATAGAAAGATCGATAGATAGATAGATAGATCGATAGATAGATAGATAGATAGAAAGATCGATAGATAGATAGATAGATAGATAGATAGATCGATAGATAGATAGATAGATAGATAGATAGATCGATAGATAGATAGATAGATAGAAAGATCGATAGATAGATAGATAGAAAGATCGATAGATAGATAGATAGATCGATAGATAGATAGATAGATAGATAGATAGATAGATAGATAGATAGATCGATAGATAGATAGATAGATAGAAAGATCGATAGATAGATAGATAGATCGATAGATAGATAGATAGATAGAAAGATCGATAGATAGATAGATAGTTAGATAGATAGATAGTTAGATAGATAGATAGTTAGATAGATAGATAGATCGATAGATCGATAGATAGATAGATACAGCTGGGTGGCCTAATGGTTTTAAAAGGCATCCTCAATTTCCATCGCCCAGCTCTGCTGAAAGTTCCATTTTCATCCCTGGCTTCATGAGCTACACATCTCTGTTGGATGTCGAATCATTTTCGATTGCATGATACAAAAAGGAGCCTCTCTTATTAGAGGTTCGAAATGGGTTTCCTCTTCTATGTTAACTTTTTTTTAATGGTCACAGCTAATACCCCTTACAGAAAAGGGCCTCACCGGGTGCTTTGTGTACAAAAAAAGATAGCGGGGTAAGAATACATATAGATGTAAAATAGGTTGTCTTAGGTTAATGGTGAGGTATAGTCCATTTGGGTGGTGAAAAGGTGGTTTTTATTAGCGAGGTGATCTTAAAGCAAAGATCCACTGTTTAACTGCAACCTCGTTAGTAAAATAAATTAGTTGGTACTACCATTTTAGTTCGCCACTGAGGAGCACAGCAGGGCTACGTTAACTTGGTACAAAGATATAGAGTTTCCAATACACTCCATCTGGGTTTAGGCCTAATAAAAAGAGTGCATATGCTATTGTGCCATTTATCTATCTCTGTCTATGTCTTATATCATCCTCTTGTCTCTTGATCTCTGTCTATCTTTGTGTCATCGAGTTTACATCAGTTTGTGTTTCTGTCATTATTCTATTCTACTTTTTCTGCCTCTGAATGTTTCGCTCTTTTTGTTCTCTTTTAAATATTTGTACTATCTCTCTCTCTCTCAAGAATTTCAAGGTTAACAAGTCTGTTTACGTGCACTTTGTGACCTTCCTGGCTCCAAAAAACAATTTAACTTCTTTCATTAGCTTTTTCATTTATTTTTGTAATACTTTTTTTTTTTAATATTTGTTTCTTGGATCAGCTGAATTAGGAAACGATTTAATAACACGTCTAGCCATGAATATTTTTCATTTGGTTTTAAAATTTTGATTGATTGCCTAAAATACAAATTGCTGACATTCGTGGATGAGTGGTGCCAAAGGGCTTCATTTATCACAACGCCGTGAAAAAATAGTGCATTGATTACTGCTTTGGAATATTTCTGACTGAAGTGCGAATCCTAGAGATTATGATGGCAATTTCACGATTTCCAATTCGGTTGCCATGGAAACCAGGTTGCTAGGAACTATATTTCCTGTCGCATGTGGACGGAAAAAAGCAGGTGGTAATTACGAGCTGGCGTATGAATATTTGGAATCAATATCTTTCTCTTTGAAATGAATGCCGCACAATTTTTGCTGTGGAAGGGCAAACTTTAGAAGCAATCATTTTCCGCGAAATACAGAACATTTTCCATGTCCTTTCATCCTTAATGCAGGTGGGAATAGCACCAAACAATGTTTCTTGTACACACCAATTTTTCTGTTCTCCAGGCCATGATTCGTGTCACCATTACATGTAAAGCATAAGTGTTAGCTTGCAGTTCTTTGTAAAGGAGCATATTGCAAATGCTAAACACTTTTCCTGATATTGTATTTTGCCATTTAATAGCTAAGTCTTTGATGTTTTGGTTGGGCGGTTTTAGTAATAACACACTATTAGTTCAAAATTTACTTCAGAAGTGGTGTAATTGACAGTGTACCAATTTTGAACGTGGTATTTCAATGAGTTCATCGTTCTTGTAGATATATTGACATCCAACAATAATATTACATGCAGTACTTAAAATAGAAATAAACTTCTCTGCATCAAATTTGATTTTGCTATATCTTTGAAATAAAGATATTGCATTATAATATTTATTTGCATTGCTGTGATTAACTCAAATATTTTGTAATTGATTGTAATTGAATTACATCAATTAAGTAATTGTAATTAATAACTGTAATTGTAATTGATCATTCTGGGTTGCAATTGTAGATGTAATTAATTACATTGAAATTAATCGACCCCATGTCAACTAGTACGGTTCATAATAACATGTCCTGTATTCTGACAGAGCAAGTTTAAAATTCATAAGAAAGGTCCATCGACAACTTCAGGTGCGTTTTATGACATTCCAAGAAAACAATGCAGAATTACAGTCAGGATATAACTTACCTCTTGGTCACCCGGGGATTTGAATCTTGGTTATATCCGAATTATGTTATTAAATGAGAATGTTATAATTAGACTGTACAGACAAAATTACTAAACTCTTAAACATGTTCCACTGTAGTCTTTATACATTTATCTACAGATGTAAACATGTTCCACTGTAGTCTTTATACATTTATCTACAGATGTAAACATGTTCCACTGTAGTCTTTATACATTTATCTACAGATGTAAACATGTTCCACTGTAGTCTTTATACATTTATCTACAGATGTAAACATGTTCCACTGTAGTCTTTATACATTTATCTACAGATGTAAACATGTTCCACTGTAGTCTTTATACATTTATCTACAGATGTAAACATGTTCCACTGTAGTCTTTATACATTTATCTACAGATGTAATACACTATTAAATACCAGAAAAAACTCCGTTCTATACATTTCGTTTGTTGACCATACAAGCCTTTGTTTTTATGCATTTGCTGAAGACGAACTTCAAGCAATAAAAACGTCAATTGTCAGTTTCAGTACAAAAGCTATAAGACTCTACTAGCTTATGAAAATAACCGTCTGCATATTCAATCTTTTACAGCTGATTAACTGCAGTCCACAAGCACCTGTTCATAGTTAGAAAATCTACATCATTATTTGACTACATTCAGTCAAATAATATGAAATAAACTTCATACAAGAACATCTGCAGTATGTTTACATGTAAGATATCTCTAACTAGCTCAAATAAGTTCATTTCAACATCATTATACAGTTAACTGGACAGTGAGCAAACTGACACATCTGTACAATAATTACTTTTTTTACACAATAAGCAACTATAGAGTCATTGCAAATTTATGTACACAGATTTACAGTACATTCATACAAGACTGAAACAACTTGAAACAGCTTGCATTTAATAGGTTGTAAACAGTTTAAAATGGCAAGAATATTTGGTGATGTTTAAGTTTGAAGTAAAGTTATATTTGCTTAATGGTGTATATTACAATCTGCCTCTTCTCCTGCCACAAAGTAACCGGTAAAAAGCTTGGCCAAAATCTCTGTTGAAAATAGTGTAAATAACAGGATTAAGAGCAGAATTGCAATAACCTGCCCAAAAGAAAACAGCGAAGAGAATTGGGGGAGGATTGTAGCCAGTTAAAGAAGCAATTAAGTAAGTGGAAAAGAAGGGAAGCCAGCAGAGAATGAAAGTGGCCATGATGATGCCTAAGACAAGTGTTGCTCGTCTTTCCTTTGCTCGAGCGATCCTTCGTTTAGTCTTTTCGGTATCCTCCACTCTTTTGTGTTTCTCTTTGAATTTTTGTCTTTCGGCATGTTTAAGAGCGGCCTGCGAGCTCAGTTGACGGAAACTTGCAGGCGACAAAAGGACCTTGAGTTTGGTCCCTTGGGTGCCATCCTCGGCGTCAGTAGTCGTTTCCGTGTGCACATCATTGGCATTAGGATCATTGCCCCCACATTTTAGAGCGATGTCATTGGGGCGTGGCCGTGACTCTTGGGGCGTCCGATCAGTGTCTCTTTGAGAGTCGCTTTCCGGTTGTGAATCTCCTTGTAGCAGTGGTTTTAGATTGTCCTCGGTTGTAGCAACTGAGCGTGAGCTGTATGTGCCACGCCCCATAGTGTCGGACATACTCTCTCCATCAGTTTCACTAAAAGTTAACTTCTTGCCCCGAGCTGACCTTCGCATTGCATTGCGCACTGGTGAGTCACAGGCTGAGTCTGTATCTGTAAACTTCTCATCAAGCGGTTTATACTGAATATGGGGGTTAGGCACCTGCAGTTTGTAATCCGGGTGTTTCATACACTGCTCAGCTACGACCTTGGCTGCAGGAAGGCTGGGCTGTTGAGCACTTACTTCATAAGAGCTTAGATCATCATCCTCTATGTCCTTATTGTCCGCTGCATTCTGATCCTTCTTAGCTCCACTATTGGCAGTTGAAGGGGTCGTTGATGTGGATTTACCATTCTGCGCCACAGGAACCAATGGCTTTTTCAAGTTGCGTCTTGCGCGAGAGCGAGCAGCTAAGTAGATTTTGAAGTAAACAACCACCATGACGACCAACGGGATATAGAAGGATCCTAAGGTGGAATACACTACATAGCCCATGTCTTCGCTTAAGACGCATAAGGGCAAGCCATACTTAGTGGGCTGGGGCCTTTTCCATCCCACAAGTGGGGGCAAACAAATGATCATTGAAAGCACCCAGACTGTTGCTATCATTATTATTGCTCGTTTCTTTGTACGTGTTCTCACATAACTCACTGCTCTCGTGATGGACCAGTAACGGTCCAGGCTTATGAGACACAGGTTTAGAATGGACGCTGTGCAGAGTAAGACATCTGTAGCCAACCAAAGCTCACAGAGAACATTACCAAATATCCAATAGCCCAGTAGCTCGTTGGTCAGTGATAAGGGCATGATCAGTAATCCCACAAGAAGGTCTGCTACAGCTAACGATGCTATAAACCAGTTTTGAAGGCCCTTAAGATTTCGATCGACAGCAATGGCGATCACGACAAGGGCATTGCCCACCACGATGATTATCATTAGGGCCGTTACGAGAAAGGAGGCGATAATGATATGAGCTTCTGTATATCCACTCAAGTATCCAGCAGGAATAGAGGTGGTATTGTCCGTCAAGTTTCCTGATGTCAAGTTGCTGAGAAGGTAATCGCTTCCATTTGTAGTATTTTGTGCTTCGTTTAGGATAGCAGTCACGTTCCAATCACTGGATAATGCATGCATACCAGGGAGGTCCACAGGCCAATACTTATCATTGAAGACTGTCCCCGGTAAGTCCTGGAAAGCCCGAGTGTCGTTAGGAAACACCATCTTGGCTGTCAGTGAGTCATTCGACTTGGCTTTTCTGTCGTTCGCAGATTCTAACAAGGCCACCAAATGTGATGAGTTACTCGACATAATGTAATTTCCGCCATTAATGCTGTTGCGGGTTGCGGTGATATTTGAGATTGTCATACACAGCAGCTGGCATCTATGATTTTAGTGGTTGCAGCAACTGCAGATTTTGTTCAAGATGATGTCAGTAGAATTATAGGGACTGATCACATCCGGACGAGACAGCGAGTCCTCGTCATGACGTCACTTCTTGTATGAGACGTCATACATTTCCAAGGATGGCAATTGCGGGGAAATGGCATCGCTTTAAAACTTGGTGGTTCACTCATTTCCTACATGTCTAAGTAGAGGCCTGAATTGCTTGCTGCTAATGTCCTTGCAATTGCTGATGTGGCCTTTATAAATCCCCAACAAATCAGTGCACTGACATTCAGTCCAAGACAATGAGTGCTCCACGAGCCAAACTGTCAATGTTTCTGCAGGGCTGGATTGATTTAAATGCTTTCTGTTTACAGCAGATTGATATTACTGAAGTCATCACCAATAGACATCAATAACAGCCACTCAACCATAAATATAACCTAGCCTAATGGCAGGGAATCTTGCAATCTCCTAAAATACCACAATTATTGCTCATGATCTACTGAACACATCAGCATTTGGGGGCGATTTTATAGTGATAAGACCATGCAAACACTATAAACTAGTCTTAATACTGGTCATAAACAACTCTATGTGGATTCATTGTTTATGATTGAGCTGTAATTGCTTCAGCATTAATCTTCCTAAACGTCCGCGTTCTTGTAATAGTTTGTTGGGGCAGTAGCAGGATCTATAAGTGCCAGAATTATGTCCACTCTTCTGAGTCAATTGTTTGTGTGCAAATTAAATGGAGAGTGTGTAAAAGCATGACCTGATGGATGCACCTAAGTTTTTTCTTGTGCTTTTTTCAATGTTTCCTAGATGCACTGACGTTTCCAAGGTGCTGCAGATCCGCACTTAGGCAAGAGTTATAGCCACTGGGGCCAATTCAGAGCAGCATAAAACAGCGATTTATTGCAAAATGTGTGAACAGGACTACTTTAATGTAGTTGGTGTTGTGCTTCATATGAAGGGTCTGTATGAGGTCTTGTGACTGTAACTCAGCCACATTCAGTTACTTTGTGGTCCGGAATTCATTTATATCCGTTTGTAGTCCACTTTTCTTTTTTTATCGAGGTCTGGCAAGTTTAACTTAGCCCCGTTTAGTTACTTTGTGAATTTATTTATATCCACTTGTCGCATTCAAGAGTATTGCGACTTTAACTCAGCCACACTCAGTTACTTTGTGGTCCGGAATTCATTTATATCCGTTTGGAGTCCAGTTTTCTTTTTTTATCGAGGTCTGGCAAGTTTAACTTAGCCGCGGCTAGTTACTTTGTGAATTTATTTATATCCACTTGTCGCATTAATGTCTTGCGACTTTAACTTTGCAACATTCAGTTACTTTGTGGTCCGGAATTCATTTATATCCACTTGTAGTCCACTTTTCTTTTTTCTATCGAGGTCTTGCAAGTTTAATTTAGCAACATAGATCTAGTTACTTTGTCAATTTTTTTATATCCACTTGTCGCATTAAAGTCTTGCGACTTTAACTTCGCCACATTCAGCTACTTTGTGGTCTGGAATTAATTTATATCCACTTGTAGTCCACTTTTCTGGAATATGAAACTATCAATCAGCATTAAACTGTCTAGCATGGTAGTATGGACCTGCATTGAACAGGTCACGATCACAACAGAGACTGAATAGTAACTGGAAGCTAGCAATTCCAACAGGGCCTCTTTCATCCTCTTGTACTCCATCCACATGTCCTCACAGTATGTCCAATAAAGTGGTAAGGACAATAGGTGGTTGTCCACTTGAGGCAGTGCATGCTGAGGCTATGTCCAATAAATTAGGCTTAGTCTTTGTGGAAAGGTCTGAGCTATTCCAAGCTATTCAAAGGGTGTCTCTAGTGGTGTAAGATGGTTGTCACTAAAGAGCATTTTGGAGTAACTTTCTTGACATCAACATTTAATATTTTTATATATGCACTGTTTTCAATACTTTTTCCTGTATTCATCCGAATGTATTGTTTATCACTTGAATCAACTCTCTGGTGTAAAATATATCCACTGTTCTACTTTGAACTGTCCAAAGTTGGTGCAATTTTATATTATTGCTTTCTTTCCAGCAATTCAGGTATTCCCATCAGATTGATTGTTAACTTAATTAATATGTCATTAGGTCCATTTAACATTCCTCCGTGCAATGTGTTATACACTTGCATTTGAGATAGATAGTAACTCTTGTTCCAGCAATACACCAATAACTATCCTGTATGACGGTTATGTAACAACAGTGACAGACAGGACAATCCCAGAGATGTTTGTCCAATGATGACGTAATACTCTGCTAGATCACTATATTGTTTTACATAACTCTCTGGATTTACATAAGTACCCAGGCTCACAAACTCCACCGATTGCTATCATTCAGTTATATTGAGTCACGTTTACTGTTATGAGTAAATTTTTCTTCACAATAGCTATTTAATTAAATACTTGAAGATGGTACTGTTTACCATCATATTCAGTCACATACAGTTATATTCTAGTCCAGAATTCACAAGAAAAGTCCAGTCATTAGTACATGTTTTTCCTTTAAAGTAACTGTCATCCTGAAGCTGCAGTATCACATTCAAGTTTATTGTAGTCAAGAATTCCAATAAAATCCATCTGTTAAGTCCACTTTTCTTCAGTATTTTACTGAGGTTGTATTCAACTTTGCAGTATTTGAAAATAACTGTTTTTTTTTTGTCAAATGATCTTCAATAATAAATCCAATCAGTTCGGTCATTCACACATAAAAGATAATTAACACTGACCCATCACTGCCCACTGGTCATCTGAGTGAAGTGTCAAGTCTAATCAAAGAGCAAGTGGACACTGACCACTGTCCATTTATTACTGCACTCTGGTGCTGCTGACCAGGGGACAATCACTGCTGGACGTGAGGGCGTCTTAACACAGCGTCAGTGTTAAGAGGAAGCGTCTGGGAACGACCGTCAGACGCTGGAAATGACGCTCCAAATGACGCTGTCACGAGACAAATGCGATGTCCCTTTCTGGGCACTCTCTCTTACTCTCTATTCTCTCTCCTTCTATTAAGAGAGAGCTGATACAAAGGCCTTTTTCATCTCACCAAAGGACTTCACAGTATGCCATAAGCCTATGTTGCCTTATATCTGGCCTACTGTTGTGGTCTGTGGGTATGTAATATGTAATTATTTATATGTCCATCCAATGTTAGTTATTTATAGCCTAGTTATATATAGCTAAGTTAATTATGGCCATCCAATGTTATTATATAAATTGCCATGAAAGTCTATGAATTCTTAATCATTTTGCACTTTTTTCTTGACCAATTATTAATATATGATACCAGTCTTGAATTTGTAGTCCAAAATTATGGTATAATCCAATGTCCGCAGCTGTTGTGAAGTATGTTGTACTTTTCGTGGGAACTTAAGTCCCTGATCTCTGTTTAAGTTACACACCTTCAATTTAAAAATAGACTAAGAACTTTTCGTCTGCTTTTAATCCAGTTCGTCTGTTCTCGTTCTTTTACGTCTGTTCTCGTAGCGTGCGATGTGGCGCACGTACTTAGCGTCGTACTGCTTTCCGCGTCAAAACGGAAGTTGTGACGCTCCGACGCACTCAGAATGACGTCCTACTCCAAACTCCGACGTTTTCACGGCCGTCTTTTAGCTGTAGTGCTAGCACCCCTCCTCTTTGATCGAAGCTCCATCTAGCGGTGGATTACCTGCAAGCAAAACAAGTGGAATCAATACGCGGTGATATATGAGCGCGAGGCAAAATAGTTCCCACAAAACTGTATTTTTTGTTTTTCTTTCTTTTATCTCTCTTTCCAGCAGGTTTACATGGATTTCTGTACATGTTCCCTCAGTACCCACTGCTAGGAAACCTCTCCCAGAAAACCACCGCAGAGTGTCGCTGTTGAATGCATTGTGGTTCTCATACAAAGTAGTTTCCACTTAGGCATGCCATCGCCTACTTCCTAAACCACTCGATAGCTGGTGTAGTAAGTGCTGGACAATGTTCTCCAACTTACCAACAAAATTGTCCTTCTATTCGGTGGGTTTTCTGACAAAAAATTACACGACTGAGCTGTTATACCTTTTTTGACAAACAAGATCGTCAGCTTTATCTGCCAATTAGTCACTTTAGTCAAATTCATGTGAACTGACACGTACTTAGAAGTTAGTTGTTATGACTACTGAAACTGGGGTTTGCTAGATTCGATCTATCTATCTATCTATCTATATGTTTGTCTATCTGTTTTTCTGTCTGTCTATCTATCTATCTATCTATCTATCTATCTATCTATCTATCTATCTATCTGTTTATCTATCTATCTATCTATCTATCTGTCGATCTATCTATCTGTTTAGTTTGTAACATTTTTGAATTGCTTGCAACAAATCTCAAAGACCCTCATGTTTGAATTTGTGAAATGTGTTTGTAGACACAAACAGGATGTGGTCCATTTAGCTCTTTAATTTGAAACCTTAAACTTGTCGTAACTTTGTTTGAACAATGATTGATCGTTGCTTAGTAAATATTCCGCCGTTTCTTCATGTTTGACTTTTAACAATTCTTGCATTCATTACTAGTTTCAGTTTCTTACGAGACCATTCAAAGACAGGCTTATTTTTGGATGGTACATGGTATATAGTGAAACCCCACTTTAAGACCACCTCACTATTAAGATCACCCAGTTTTAGACAAGTTGTTCTCTTACCATTGTATTACGTGTAAGTACGCACCTCTCTATTAAGACCACCTCACCATAAGGACCACACATTTGACGAGTTGTATTCTTAAAATTGCATTCTATCTCTCTGTTAAGACCACCTTGCAATAAGGCCAGAATATCTGCACTGATGTGGTCTTAATGGCGAGGTTTCACTTCATATATCATAATCGTGTACACAAAGTTGGTTTCCATGCCGAGGCAACCAGATGAACCCACCCAACTCTAGATTTGATGGATGTAGTTTACAATGAAAGTCCACAGATCCTCAGAGGCAGATGTTATGATGAGATAAATGTGGGTGCACCCTTTCACTCATTCATCATACGGTTAGCTACATGGTTTCTCAGCAGAGAGAACTATAGAAATGCTAACCACAAATAAGCCACTAAGACCAAGATATTAAGCTTGGATGAAATGGAGTAATCTCTAAATTAGCCAAGATTTAAGCTATCATGATCCAAAATAGACAGGGATAACATGGTCTGGTGGACAGGTCAAGGTGTGCGCTTGCTGATCATGAGGTAGCAAGTTCAAACCCCACCATGGCATGGAAGAGTGGGGCAGATCTTCTAGCATGCAACCACTGCCTCACCCCATCCAGGTGTAATGGGTACTTGGCAATAGACAACCACAGTGATGGCGTTGGTATGAGCTCTTGAGCCTGCGGTTAACCCCTGTTCCTGACGGAATACTCCCCAGGAGTTGAGAAAGACTCAAGACTGGCCTGCCTAAGGTGTAAAATGTAAATTTGCAGAACATATACATGTATTCACAATGTTGCAGCTAGCTGACTCTAAAAAACAGTGCTATTCAATCCCTGTATCATCACACACCCTTTAACATTTTAGACCATGTTCTCTCACATGCATTTGACGTTCAAATCGCATGTTCCACGTGCTTTTTAAAGGTATCATTATTTAGATTCAGGGCAGCTATCTCCCAAAATACCATGGCAAATAACATGCTTTTTGGGGCATAGAGGCTGGTGCAGCATTGATCCTCTTTGTCAAGTGTCTATAGAAGGACCCGTTGTTGCACTTGAAGCACTTCAGAGCAAGGGCAGTGTACCTGGTGAAGCTCATATAAGAGCTGGTGTCAAGTATGCGTGTAACAAACCTGAAGGCATGATTTAACATTTCTAAATAACTAGTACATGTGGTGATTATTAATCCTGTTAAAGTTTTCATATACATTCAAACCTGGGTTAAGCGGTCACCCAAAATAATAGATGGAGATGGTCGTTTAAGAAAGGTTGCCGTTTAATAAAGGGTTAAAACAACGAGAAGTCAATCTCTGTTTCAATATAATTATTGTATGTAAAGTAAAACCTCAAAATTAACTCCACCCTTAACAAATTTTGGTTAGTTGGACCTGGTATTGGATTATATAACCTTGTATTGTTTCAATGCTACTGGGTCTGAAGGTTAGTCAGCTGACCAACTGCAGGTAGACGTAATGATGAGATGATAAGACCTAGTGTTCACACTATGTTACGCATTAACCCCATCAGTGGAATCTTTTACTTGCCCCAGCATAGACACCAAATACAAGGCACCATCAGTTTAACTTGGCCAACATCCAATTGAGATGCAGCAAATTTTTAAAGTCAGATTCTGTACAAAGGTAATTTTTTCTGAAACTAGTGTGACCTTTCTAGTGAGTGATTTGTCATAATTTTGGTTTTCCTTTGCATCGTAAATTCCTCCATTACGCTATAAACATATATTACATATGGTGTTTACAAGCTTACTATTGGCCTTATGAGCCCTATTTATGAATATAGTGCGAATGGTACTTAACTTTTGAGCATTTGTTGAGCTTTTATAAGCAACAGCCATAAAATACACATTTTACTCTTTTAAACTGAATGTAATGTAAAGATCAATGCTATTAAACATATTTATAGACATTTTCAAACTAAGCTAAATGAGTGTTAGCACATGTTGAAATCCTGTTTATCACATACAAACAAATCTTCAAAAGTGGTGTAAAAAGTGACCTCTTGTAAAAGGCACTGGCCTTTTGCTCTTTAATTTAACTAAATGATGATTGTAAATTCAATGTGCAATGTTCTGAGTTGTGGGAGTGATGGCTGCAGATGGCCATCACTGATTGTGGTCCCATTTTGGACAATGTACTAGTCATTAGTGAAGACAGGGGATCCATCAATGAACCATGGCCAGCTGGCCTGATCATGCTCCACTGTGTGATCTTGATCCTGATGGCCGAAATGGGATCAAGGGTGATTGGATCTTCCTGGCCTAATGACTGTACAATCTCCTGGGGTGTGGAGATAATGAGGGGAGAAGGGTGTGGGTCAGGTTGCCTGCCACCTGTCCTGTGTGACTGTGTGCCCTTGAGGGTATAGAATTTATGCATGAGTGAGTTTGTCCATTGTGGGGTTTGGGGGATAATGGATGACTGACCATGGGTGCACAGTTGGGAGGGGAGGGAGCACAGTTGGGAGGGGTGTGCCTGGTCCCAGATGAGGAGATCGAATGGTGATTGGGAATTTTACCCCCTCCATTAAGGAGGGGCCTTTGTCTTGTGAATTCATATAAATAATAAACATGGAATGTTTCTGGCATCTTGGGTTTTGACCAACATACAGAGCAGACCAACTTGACACAACTTGCTGTTTTGAATTATCATTATGTTGAGACTATGAAATACTGGAAGGAGACATAGTATGTCACTAACTACACTGAGGATTTTACATTGGTGACCCCGACGTGATCTGTTTGGAATTGGAAATCACAAAAGGAAAATGGACATCAATCTGAAAATTCAAGAGCTACAAACTGAAATACAGTCAAGACTACAAGGTATGAACACTAATGAATTGGAAGAATTAATGGACTTTATTGATCTGGAAATGGAGAGCCAAAGCTTGGAAATACCCACTCTCTATCACTCTAGAGTGCCTCAGGCTGTTTTTATGCTGTTGTGTTTGGCACAAGTAAGAATGGGCAGATGCTGAACTATTAGGCAATGAGCAGAGGAGCTAGGAAATTGTCTATATAGGAGTGCTCATGTGAAAAGCTATCATCATGAATCTAGACCAGTTCCAGGAATTTCTGAGGGTACAGAAAGCAAGCAATGGGTCCACAGCCTCCATGATAGAGACTCAGACCAGACACATACAAGAAAATGGGGAGAAACATGAGGCCCAGGCTCAGGCAAAACGAGTGGCTGGGTGTGATGGATCAACCACCAGGAGACTGAGGCAATGGTTCAGGGATGTGGAACTGACCATGCCTTACACAAAAAGGACATTGTTTGTGGCCGCTCAGACAGCAGAGGGAGCTCTGAGGGTGGAATTGGAAAGATTTTTGGATACTGCTGAGGATCGCAAGGCAGTGGAGTGGACTGCGTTGAAGGCCCATCTGACTACAACGTTTTTGTCTAAGCATGAGGCTGACAGGATGCGAGACGAAATAGAAAAGGTACAGCAGGGGGCTTATGAGACGACAGCAGCTTATGGGAGGAGATTTAGGGAGGCGGCCGACTTAGGCTACCCCAAGGACAACAGGAATGTGGATCAGCAACGCGCCATGTTGGGAGCATATCTAAGAGGCATGAGAGACAGGAAGGTAGTGGAAAGAGTGGTGAGAGAAGGCAGACCCAAGGATTATGTGGACGCCATGGAGCAGGTAGCTCAGTATGAAGGGGACGAATATCGCCTATACAGGGCACTGAATGGTTGTGCCCCAGAGGACGCCCCAGATGAGCCTATGGAAATTGGGGCTGTGGGCAGCGGAATGCCTGAAAGGAGGGGCAAAGAGCCCAGTGGTGAATTAACCGAGTTGACCCGGAGGGTCAATGGACTGTCAAAAGAATTCACCAAGCTCATCGCAGCCACAAGAGGACCGAAAGCTACAGTGGGAACCGAAAAAGCCCCCGAGAATGCACGTAGGTACGGAGGACCAAGTCGACCTGGGGGCGCCCAGGGCCGGCCACCCCTGAGGTTCACAGAGGACGGACGACCTATTTGTGCATTATGTGGGAAGGCAGGGCACCTGCGCAGAGAATGTGTGGAGAATCGGCCGAGAGGTCGTGCACCTGTTGGGAACGGATTCCCGGGGGGGGGGGGGGGCGCTAAGCGCCGCAGCAGACTGCCGGGCCTTTGTGAAGTTGAGTCTTCATGGACATGATATAAAGGCTCTGGTGGACACCGGGGCAGGGCGCACGGTGCTGCGGCGCAGGGAATTTATGGATATTTGTAAGACAATGGGGAGACTCCCAATGTTGAAGGCCTCCCGAGGATTATTGGGAGTTACTGGACATGAACTCAAAGTGTGTGGTGTGACTCAGGTGAGAGAGGACAACCTGGGAGCTCTGGAAATGATTATTGTGGATGGAATATCCCATCAAGCCATCCTAGGAAGGGACATAAGGAGGCCAGAGGGTGCTCACATAGACTATGCCAAGGGGGTGTTGAGATGGCGCGGATCTGTTCTCACCTTGATCCCAGCTCCTGGACAGTGTCAGGCAGACGACATAATGGAGCTGACAGATGGGAGGGGCGGTACTACAGAGGAGCAAAAAGCAGTTATACAGATATCAGAGTGCATGCTGCGGAATCCAGAGGCGTTTAGTGCATCTGGGCAGCGTTTGGGACGCCATAAGGAAATAGAAGTTAGAATAGAAACAACGGGCATGCCCATAAAGCAAAGGGCCTACCGGGTGCCATTTATGAAGAGGGAGGCGCTTGGCTTGAAGATTGATGAACTTCTGGAGCAAGGAGTAATTGTGCCATCAAAGTCGCCCTGGGCTTCACCGGTGGTATTGGTGGAAAAGAAGGACCCCTCGGACGTTCCAGGTTCTGTATTGACTTTACAAGACTCAATGCAGTGACCAAGAAAGACTGCTACCCAGTGCCGCTAATACAAGACGTATTTGATCAACTACATGGGTCCACCATATACTCGACTCTCGATCTAAAATCCGGGTTCTACCAGCTGCCGCTAGAAGAGGCCAGCATGGAGAAGACAGCCTTCACCTGCTTCCGAGGACTGTTCGAATTCACCACTATGCCCATGGGCCTTTCGAACGCGACCGGCTCTTTCCAAAGGGCCATGGACGAGGTCCTCAGAGGGCTGATAGGCCAATGTTGCATGATATATGTGGATGACATCGTAGTCTACAGCTCAGATGTGGTATCGCACGCGAGACACCCGCAGGCGGTGGTGGACCGATTTAAGGAGTATCACCTGACCTTGAATCCAAAGAAGTGCACATTTGGACAAAGTGAGGTGAGATTGCTGGGATATGTAGTGGCGGGCAAGGGACTTCGTGCAGACCCAGACAAAGTATCTGCCATCAATAAGATGTGTCCTCCACAAACTGTCAAGGATATCAGGTCATTTTTGGGTATGACAGGATATTATCGCACCTGTATGCCCAACTATGCTGAAATATCAGAACCTTTGGTGGCCATGACGAGGAAGCATGCTAGGTTTCACTGGGGAGAGTTGGAAAGGAAGGGCTTTGAGAAGCTCAAGGAATTGCTGGTCAGTGAGCATGTAATGGCCCATCCTCGCACAAAGGATCCCTATTTGTTGTATACAGATGCCAGTGATATAGCAATAGGGGCCATCCTCTGTCAAAAGGATCCAGAGACTGGAGTGGAACAACCCATAAGCTACCTGTCCAGGCTGCTGTCTCCCACTCAGAGGAGGTGGGCAGCAATCGAACGTGAGGCTTTCGCCTTGATAACAGCCTTAAAAGTGTTTAGGCCCTATTTATGGGGTGCGCAGTTTGAGGCCTACACTGACCACAAGCCATTGACTTCACTGTTCACAAAGGAAATGCAGAACACTAAAATCCAGAGGTGGGCAGTGTTGCTGGCTGAGTATGGATGTAAGGTGCAGTACAGGAAGGGGAAGTTAAATGTGCGAGCTGATATGCTGTCCAGGATTAGGCCGGAAAGATTGGACACGTTCGACATCGATGAATGGAGGCTGGGCGATGAACTGCCACCGGGGCTGCCAGCGGATGAGGCTCTGCCAGTGCTAGGGAATGGCCTGGAGCCAGCTGAGGTGCAGGAAGCACAAAGGGCTATGGAGCAATGGGGAGAGGGCAATGACCTAGATAGCCCCTATGAGGTCATTGATGGCCTCCTGTACTCCATACAGAAGCCCTATCAATACGCAGCGGAGTACCACCGCCTGGTGGTGCCCAAGAAGTATAGAGACATGCTGGTGGGGCAGGCGCACGTGGAGGTGGGACATATGGCTTATGTCAAAACCATGCGTAAAGTGCAGGAGAGTTATGTGTGGCCTGGCATGAGATCAGACATAAAAGACTGGGTGATGAAATGTGCCACCTGCCTAGTCCACAGGAAGAAGAAGGAACATGCCCCAATGGGAGAAATGCCTCTTGCTAAAAGCATAGGCCAGTATGTCTCGCTGGACCTAGTGGGCCCGCTGGTGACCTCAAATCAGGGAAATAATTATATATTGACCATAATAGACCACGCCTCAGGATATGCTGAATGCTATCCTCTCCCCAGGAAGACCAGCGAGTGTGTGTGTGCCCGGTTACATCAAGAGTATTTCCCCAGACACGGCTACGTGGATACGGTGTTGACAGATCAGGGCAGGGAGTTTAATGCCTTGGCGTTCACAGAATATTTGGCTGCCGTGGGCGTGAAACACAAGCGAACAACTCCCTACCATCCGCAATCTAATGGCAGGATTGAGAGATTCAATCGAACCTTGAAGGAGATTGTTGGGAAGTTAGTTAATAATGACACCGCTTTGTGGCAGGAACAATTAGGGCCTGCTGTCCTTTGCTACAATTGTGCTGTGTCTGATGTAACCCAGCACACTCCATTTTTCCTACAATATGGGCGCAGGCCACGTTTGCCCCTGCATAGAGCCCTTTCCTCCGGGGACATGGTCTATGGGAGACTACATGAACTATATGAAGCCATGAGAACGGCCCAGAGACTCACAGAGGAGTCCAGGAAGTATAATAGAGAAAGACTAGCTCAAAGGGCCAATGCCTCGGATATAAGGGTGGGTGATGCAGTGGTGATCAAAGCCGAGGAGCCTTTAACTCTGACCACCATATGGGATCCAGAATGGCTGGTCACGCAGTTAAGAGGAAAAGTGGTATGGATAACCCACCAGCCCACGGGAAAACAGAAGGTATTGAACCGAGAGAAAGTGCGTGTTGTGGACGCTGAGGTGGCGTGGGATCGGATACGCCCCAGGCCTAAGAGGAAAATTGTTAATAGGCCAAATGCTCCCCGGCCATGGCAGCTGCCCCCCGCTCTGCCTGAGGAGATTCAGGATACGCCCCCTAAGCGGATAGAGAAGGAGCAGAGGTAGGGTGCAAACTCCGCCCAATCGCATCATGAGGAGGATCAACCTTTGACTGATCCTGATTGGAGCACGTCAGATGACCAGCCCCTACAGCCCTCAGCCAATAGGAGGCGTCGGCCCAAATCCCCTGATACGAGTGGGGGTGACTATAATAGCCCCCCCCAGACTGGACACAACAGTAAGCGGCATCGTCCCTACTTGTCCAGAGGAGCCAAGCACAGCTAGTACTACGCCGACGACAGTGACAGTGATCCCCCCAGACGCAGGAATCGAAAGAGAAAGGGATCCATTGATAGACGAGGGCACTTTGAGAAATCAGTACATCTTGACAATTCCCTTCGTAAGAGACAAGGAGGTCAAGAAGGCTTGGGAGGAGGACATCGCAAGACAGTGCATGTGGACCCTAGCCTGAGGAAGCGCAAGGATCGAAGTGGACCCAGTGATTCGGACGAGGGACTTCACCGAGCCCCGAAGGACTCCCACAAGGACTTCGAGGCTATAAAACGTCGCCTGTCTACGTCAGATAGCGACAGGGAAGCTAAGCACGCCAAGGATGGTGCCCTCCAAGGAGACAACTCGGCCGAGGAGTCTCATTAGGGTGGGACTGCTGGTGCTGTGGCATTTTGCTCTGCTGTCAGGAGCATTTGCCAAGGATGGTGACCAAGGCACAGGGGTGTTGGATCCCATGCTGAGGGAGGTCTCTCCTCGAATGGTGTCAGTAGAGGAGATGCTGGAGCGGCCCACTCCTCCCAGGGAACTGACTGATGGGGTCTTGGTACGAGGAGGAGCTTCACTAAGAACCCTGGAGGCTTCCTGGGTGGTCTTGGTGACTTTGGAAACTCCTCGTTACCCCGAACAATTACTGGACTTGAAACAACAAGTGAGGGACAGCAGGAAGGACGTAAAAGTACATGGGTACATACAAAGGTCCTGGGAGTGGCGCCTGAGGAGATTGCAAGCCCTGGATGGTAGCTACGCGGGACAGAGCCGTAGTGACCCTCCAACTCTAATGGGATGCCATAAGAGGGGGGCCTTCGATTTTATCGGAACAGGGTTACACGTGCTCTTCGGGGTAGCTACAGATTCTCAGGTGAGACAATATGAAGAAGCTACGAAAATATTGCAGGCGAGAACCCAGGACATACTACACCTATCGGATCGAATGATGACTGTGGTGAACCAAAATAGGTTATATATAAAAAATGTGTCTGTGGCCCTGTCCCAGGTTGATGATCATGTTGTCCAGCTGAACAAGTATGTGGGAGATTTATCGAAGAGACTTTCGAATGTGGATTGGAGATTGAGTAAAATAGAGGTGCGCATGGAAATTGACAGAGCTGTGGAGGAGTGCGAGCATTTATATGAGCGTTACAGGGAGCAGATGCGTCTCTACCAACAGCAACGAGGAGCCCTGGAGCGAGGAGACTTGACGGAGGACATAGTCAGCCCTTATGTGTTGAGGAGCACCATCAATGCCATTGCCCAGTCTGGAAATGATGTTGTGCCCGATTTGATATGGTACTATAAGCATTTACACATAGAGCCCATTATCATAGACCGGAGCAGACTCATTTTCAGGTTCAATGTGCCCACCATTAACAAGGCCAGTTACCTGCTCTATAACATACAAAGCTACCCGGTTCCCATCAGGGAGTCCAACATGACAGTCAAAATTGATGTGGGGAGCAGTTATGGGGTGGATACGTCCATTGTTTGAGCCAGAGGCATGCATTGGTGGTGAGCCGCTTGTATGCCGCGCTGGCCCATTGTTCGATGCTAGGCACATGGGGTGCGCTCGGGGATTGATTTTTAATCAGTCTGAACTCATAAAAGGTTGCAGATTTGACATTACGAAGCAGGCCAACGTCACCAAAGTGAAGAGAGTGTCATTGCGGACCATTGTGATAATGACATGGGGGGAGTCCGTCTCTGCTCGCTGTCCTGGGAAGGTCTACCCTCCCATGCGTCTGGGGCCTGGTACCTACGCGATGCATTGCCCGGCTCCCTGTAACATAGCAGGCACCGGTTGGCGGGTTCATTGCATTCCGGAGCTGCATATGGCCCGGCATATAGTCCTGCCATTAATACACGTTGAAGGCCAGTTCAACTTTACGAGGAACCTGAACTACGATGCCCTGGTGGACTCCTTCCCACAGCTAAAAAGCGTGTCTACGGCTCAGGTCAATGACATCAGTCAGGATGTGCTGATGAGCGCTATACAGGTGAGCCAGAGACCTTGGGTGCAGTTTCAGCAACATGCCCCCCTCACAGCCTTTGTGATGTCTACATTGGCGGCCATTGTGATCTTGATGGGATTGGCATATTGGGCAGTGAAGAGGAATGATTGGGTTAAGCCCCTGCTGAGCAAGATCAGGTGTTGTGTGAGGGAGAGGCCGGGAGAGACCTTGATGTCCAGGAGATCAGCCAGTTATAGGGTGGCTGGGGATCATGCCACCATTAAGCTACCAGTGGGCAGTGCATGCCAGGACATTGATGAGGTCTAGTGCGCATAGACCTTGGACAAAGTCCCCTCTACTATGGAACACTCTGACTTTAGACTTTGGTCTGCAACTAGAATAGTGCAGTAGAGGCCCGAGGAAGACATTGTGTGCTATGGAGCACTTGAAGCTAGGATCGGCTCCTAATCCTGGAAGTGTTGTGTGAATTTTGTGTGAACTTGATGTGTAATTTCGTAATATGATGATGTGTGACCAGGAATGTTGATTTATGTGTCTGAGTTTTGAGTACCGGCACCCAGTTCCTACAGATCAGGATAATTTATGTTGTATGGATGAATATGAATACGCTGGATTCAGTGTGTAAGTGTAGTGACATTAGGGTTTATTGTCTATGTGATTATGTAATTTTTTGCTATGTAAATATAAAAGTGTCAAGTGGTGTAAATGCTAGGATGGAATCATCATTTTTGCTAAGTGAGATGTATTTGCAATAATAATTATAGTAATAGAATGAAGATGCTGACTCATGGTCAATGAAAGTAGAATAGAGTCATACTCTTTGTGTAAAGTAGGTTAATTATCTTGGTATATGTATACATCTAACTCAAATGATGATGAGCAGTGTAAAAGGCACTGGCCTTTTGCTCTTTAATTTAACTAAATGATGATTGTAAATTCAATGTGCAATGTTCTGAGTTGTGGGAGTGATGGCTGCAGATGGCCATCACTGATTGTGGTCCCATTTTGGACAATGTACTAGTCATTAGTGAAGACAGGGGATCCATCAATGAACCATGGCCAGCTGGCCTGATCATGCTCCACTGTGTGATCTTGATCCTGATGGCCGAAATGGGATCAAGGGTGATTGGATCTTCCTGGCCTAATGACTGTACAATCTCCTGGGGTGTGGAGATAATGAGGGGAGAAGGGTGTGGGTCAGGTTGCCTGCCACCTGTCCTGTGTGACTGTGTGCCCTTGAGGGTATAGAATTTATGCATGAGTGAGTTTGTCCATTGTGGGGTTTGGGGGATAATGGATGACTGACCATGGGTGCACAGTTGGGAGGGGAGGGAGCACAGTTGGGAGGGGTGTGCCTGGTCCCAGATGAGGAGATCGAATGGTGATTGGGAATTTTACCCCCTCCATTAAGGAGGGGCCTTTGTCTTGTGAATTCATATAAATAATAAACATGGAATGTTTCTGGCATCTTGGGTTTTGACCAACATACAGAGCAGACCAACTTGACACAACTTGCTGTTTTGAATTATCATTATGTTGAGACTATGAAATACTGGAAGGAGACATAGTATGTCACTAACTACACTGAGGATTTTACACTCTTAGTGAAGTTACTTATATTGAATTATGTATTTGAAATTTATTTAATGGAAATATACATGTCAATATAATCACTACTACTACTTACTACTTACTACTTACTACTTACTACTACTACTACTACTATAAATTGATTTTCCTGTGTCAATGTCACTGGTCTGTAGCTATGTCATTGAACAGCTGCAGGCAGACGTCATGATGAGATAATGAGGCTTTGAGTTCACATCATATTACACATTAACCCCATGGGTAGGGTCTTTCACTTGCCCTAGCATAGACAGTGAACACCATGTACAATATGTACAATATTTCATGGAACATTCAGGGCATTGGTCAAAAATTAGAGTTAGAGGAGATTAGAAATATGTTTACCTGTTATGATGTCATCTTCCTGTATGAAACCATGAAATCAGATACCTTTGACCCACAAATGGAAGGGTACCACTACTTCCATTATGAAAGAAAGTACAGACACCCTAGAGCTAGGAGGCCATCTGGCGGCATAGCCGTATTGATTAAGTCAGATATTTTTGAGTCAAAAGCTGTAGCTATCGAAAAAGCAAGTGAACATGCTATATGGCTGAAAATTAGGGGATCAACTCATGAAATTATTATTGGTGGTGCCTATATTCCCCCTGAGGGTAGCACGATCTATTTGAATAGTAGATATGGAAAGGATGTGCTGAATGAATTGAGGGAGGATCTTGCATGTTTTCTAGATAGAACACCCTTTGTTTCTATTTGTGGTGATTTTAATAGCCGGACAGGTGATATGAATGATTTTGAAGAACCTGTAAATGGAAAAAATTCTTCTCTCATCTCTGACTTAGGCACTGTATCTCGTGTTGCAACTACAATGCAACACAAATGGTCCCTTAAGCACAGACTGTGTAGAGATAAGAAGGTAAACGCCTTTGGAAAGGATCTCATTAACTTATGTAGGGCAAGCAGTATTAGAATAATGAATGGATTCTTTGATGAAAGTATAACCGATCGATTTACCTGTCATACTCCTATGGGACAAAGTGTTGTTGACTATTTGCTTTGTAGTGAACCAGCGTATAATTGCCTTCATGAGTTTGTTGTAAATGATAAGCTTACTGAGTCTGACCATACTCCACTTAGCTTTTCTTTTAACTTTCCCAAAGTACCAAAAATAAATAAACAGACTAAAAATAGTCGGCAGACCAGAACATTCAAGTATGTATTTGACAAGAGTAAAACTGAAGAATACCTCTCTAATTTTGACAATGAAAATGCCAAGAACACACTGTATAAGCTATGCTGTGATA